>JBBDGP010001531.1:1620000-1670439 GCA_037952835.1 Lithobates septentrionalis
GCAACAATACCACACTGGTAGACAATGGCCCCTTACCTCATTATACTGAGGTTACAGCATAGATCAATCACCGCTTATCACAGCTCCTATGGGGGTTGGTCCTGGGTCCCGGACTGAGTCTCTATCTGCCTCAGGTCCTCAGGGGGCACGGCGGCCAAAAGAGGAAAGGGATGCCATATAGTGTAGTATTTTTATAAAACATATGAGCTTTATTGACAATAAAAATGGTACTCACAGAATAGAATGGCAGAGGGCGCATATAACCAAACGAACGGCGAGCTCGTACACTTCTGACAGTGGAAGGTGCCTGTCCCCGTGATTAGTTTTTCAGCACGCCCTTTATTTACGTATCTCTTCACTTATTTGGATTAGCGCAGCACCATACCCACTCGTTAGTTTCCGTTATTATTAGGGGCCAGGCAGGACCCCAGCCGGTGTTAGCAGCTTTTCCCTTTTGATATTATATTTATTACACGGTAGCGCGGGAATAAAATACCTTACATGTCGTGCAAGGGCCTGCCTGATTGCATACAAATTGAAACTCTTAAGATTTGACCTCCATATTATATGGTTTTGAAAAATCTGCAGAAAATCTAATAATGTGTAATGGGGCCTTAGTCTGCTTATCTTCAGCAAACTGTTTGCCAGGTTTCTTGTGCATCATCTTTAGAAGAGGTGTCTTCTGGGATGACAGCCATGCAGACCAATTTGATGCAGTGTGCTCTGTATGGTCTGAGCACTGACAGGCTGACCCCCACACCCCTTCAACCTCTGCAGCAATGCTACAGCACTCCTAAGTCTATTTCTCAAAGACAACCTCTGGATATGACGCTGAGCATGTGCACTCAACTTCTTTGGTCGACCATGGCCAGGCCTGTTCTGAGTGGAACCTGTCCTGTTAAACTGCTGTATGGTCTTGACCACCATGCTGTAAATTATAAACAAATATATACCGCGCTGTCTCAAAAAAAACAAAAACAAAAACTAAAGCAGCCAGCACAGCAATGGATAAAGTTGCAAAAATGACAAATTGGATGAAATGTGCAGCGCTTATGTGATCATATAAACCATAACAAATAATATGAGTACAGAAAACATGAATAATAAATGATGTGTTCAAAAATACTCCAAGCAGTCCTCTATTATGACATGTGATGTCTATAAACAGAGGAACTTGGACGTGTGATGTCCAAAAAAGAAAAAAGTCAGTGACAAGCTTCAGTCATGTGTGATGAAAATCCTCAACCACATGTGGATATAATATAGTGACAGTCTTTAACTTCAAATATGTATGATGTAAAAACAGTTAATAGTAGGTCCACCACCAAAAACACCAGAAGCTGCTTACCAGAGGGATTGAACTCAAGTAGGTGTACACCTAGTGAGTCAATCAAGCGTTGTGGTATAATATACCAAGGGGATCAGATGCTCTATCCAGATATGACCTCCAGATGGACCTCCGAACAGGTGTAAGGTATGGATGGACTCAGTAGATATAGGCAGTCAGCCCCATCATTAAAAGAAAGTGGAAGGCATATAGTGTAACTCCGTATGGAAATTTTAATACATAAAAAGCAAAGGAAATACACTCACGTGTTTAGCAGTAAAATCAAGCGCTTGTATAAAAGAAGACAGTGGTCTCAGCATATCCCTCCGACGCGTTTCGACTTAGAAGTCATCATCTGGGGTGCTGGACCACTGTACTGGCTGAGTATTTATAGATACTGGTTACCCCCATAACAGGTGGCAGCTCCGTCTAATTGAAAGTGCAAATTATGGAGATTACTTCCTGGTTCCTCCAAAATGGCGCCCGGGCTTGCATTCCAAGCCTCGTTTTCATATGTAGCGGAGGATTACTTCCTGATTCTGCCAAAATGGCGCCCGGACAAGAGTTCCAAGCCTCATTTTAACATGTGAAAGAGGATGTGACATCATGTGGAACAGTGACTGGTTTAAACAGCCAAAAACATGGCACCGCTATTTTCGGGGACATTTAGGGGCAGATGTGGCTTAAAACGGCACAATGTCCGGTGTATATAACCTACAACATGGCGCAGTTTGTCATAAGGACATGTATATTAATACACTAAGTCACAAGGTATCACCCTTCTGGCAGCAAAAGTGAAAAACAATATAATACATTCAAACATTGCTCTAGCCTGAACATGGGCAGTGGCGTAGTGACCAGCACTCCTACCCAGCAGCAAAAGGGTCACCGGTTCGAATCCCGAGATTCCACGCGGGGGTAGAAAAAATAAATAAATAAAATAAAAATTATGTAATATATATATAAAAAAAAAAAAAAAAAATATATATGATACTAAGGTGTGACAAATGATGGCACCCCTCAGAAAGGACACGTTATTGGTTGGATCGAGCTGATATTTGTGATAGGGACCAAACCAGTATATATTCAAATAAGCAATCCAAAATACATTCTAAAATATATGTTATAAGAATTTAATAAAAATACTCTCATAAAAACATTTAAAAATACTTATAAAAAACCTCTCATAAAAAAGATATTCTAATAGGTACCAACTGGACCCTAAAGTACCAGAAATAGAAAAAAGGCATCATGCTTGGTTGATAAAAGCATTGATGTCCCATTCTATGTTCAACCCAAAAGGGGAGTAGGTCTGCAATTGGTGGATCCAATAAGTCTCCAAACGAGAAACTCCCCTTGTCTTAGCTCCTCCCCTCCAAGGAGGTGTATATTTATCTATGACAAGAAATTGAGAACCAGTAGGGTCTCGTCTGTGATGCTCTCTATAATGTCAAGGCACATTATGTTTGACGTCACCACTTTTTATTTTAGCGATATGCTCGCTGACTCTAACAGAGAAAGCTCGAATTGTACGGCCCACATACTGCTTCCCACAGGGGCAGGTAATCAGATAAACGACATGTGTGGTAGCACAAGTGCAGAATGTTTTAATGGGATATGTACAGTTTGTAGTGTTCGATTTAAACTCGAGGCTTTTACGTCTACCACAGGAATTGTATTGACATACAGTGCATTTTTTGCAGGGAAAATAACCCACTAAGTTATGAAAAAAAGAAGGTCGTATGGGGGGATTTATGATATTAGGTGCAATTTTTCCCTGCAAAGGAAGGCACACCTCTAAAGATGACCTTAGGTTGTTCTGGGAGTATTTCCTTTAAAACACGGTCATTCCTAAGTATATCCCAATGTCGGTAAATTATGTTTTTGATTTCTCTGTGTTGGACTGAAAAAGTGGTCAGCATAGAGCATTTAAAGGAGCTTTCTTGTTCACAAGGAGGTTTTGGTGTCAGCAAAGAATTTCTATCAATTGCAGCCACTCTATTTATTTCTGAGGTTAACGATGTTGGGTCGTACCCCTTTTCTGTGAATCTGTCCATCAGTGTTGATGCTTGAGTGAAATAGTTGTTTACATCTGTGCAATTCCTGCGCAATCTCAGGAACTGACTACGAGGCACAGACTGTAACCAGGATTGGTGGTGACAGCTGTCAACTGGTATAAAGCTATTGCGGTCAGTATTTTTGAAGTATGTTTTAAACTTAAATTGGCGTGAGACCATCTCGATTTCGAGATCCAGAAAGTGAATTTTAGATGAGCTAAATTCATATGTCAACGAAATCCCCCGGTCGTTGTCATTTAAAAACACAAAGAAATCCCTGAGGGATTCGGGGGTGCCATCCCATAGGAGGAGGATGTCGTCTATATATCTGGCCCACAGTACCAATGAGGGCCTGTGTTCAGAATAGACGACATCCTCCTCCCATTTTGCCATAAAAAGGTTGGCAAGGCTAGGGGCAAATTTAGCCCCCATAGCCACACCCTTCTGTTGCAAGAAAAACTTTTGGTCAAACCAGAAGTAGTTGTGTTTGGTAGCAAATTGTAATAGCTCAATAATATAATCACTTTGTTTATTGGTAATGGAATGGTCCCTGTTCAGAAAATGTGTGACCGCTTCTATACCTCTGGTATGGGGAATACAAGTGTACAATGATGCCACGTCTGCAGTGGCCATCAGCAGGTCCCCCCCAATCTCCACACTTTCAAGTAGCCTAATGGTATCAGTCGTATCCCTAAGATACGATGGAGTGCCTTTGACCAATGGTTGAAGGTAGAAATCAATATATTTACTGATACGTGATGTTACAGAGTCGATTCCACTTATGATTGGTCGACCCGGAGGGTGAACAGGATCCTTGTGGATCTTGGGCAGATGGTACATAATTGGGATTCTAGGTGCAGTAGGTACTAGGTAAGCCCTTTCTTTTTTATTTAGAATCTGCTCATTAAAACCTTTTAAAACTAGTTGGTCCAGCTCTTTTTTATATTGGACAGTAGGGTTTCTGGTAAGTTCCCTATATGTGTCCTGGTCGCTTAATATCCTATACATTTCTTGAATGTAGTCCAGTCTGTCCTGCACTACTATGCCTCCGCCCTTATCGGCAGGACGGACTACAATGTCTTTCCTCTCGCACAGTGATTTGAACCCGAGCATTGGAAAGGACTGGTTATATGTCTTTTTGGGAGGAAGCTTGGCTAAATCTTGCAAAACTAGGTCCCTAAAAATGTTGACGGCAGGAGCTGCAGGTACAGGGGGGCTGAATAAAGACGGATTAGACAGCCCTGAATGTACCATGCCTGAAGAAGCAGCTCTTTGAAATTGAGAAGACGTATTAGAAGCTAGATAACGTTGGATATTAATTTTCCTAATAAATTTATGGACATCTATAAAGGTGTGAAATTTGACTAATTTCTTTTGGGGGGCAAATTTTAAACCCTTGTCCAATATCATCATTTCCTGAGTGGTCAATTCCTTAGTGCTTAGATTAAAAACTCCATTGCCTATCATGTCCTTTTTCTTTTTTCTTCTCTGGATTCTCCGCCCCCCTCTAGAACCTCTTTTGGGTCCGAAGACCTTTTTCTTCCCTGTGTGCCCTGACGAAAATCCTGGTTTCCCTTAGGATTTAAATCATATCGATTTTGACTTAATGAAGAACGATTATATTCATTCCTGTTATATGACTGATCCTCTCTATGATGGAGTGGAGAAAATCTGTTGTACACTGGGATTGACGGATGGTCATAATAACGAGAGTCATAGGGGGGTGGATTATCATAGGTTCTCACAGGGGACCCGTTGTATCCATAATTTCTAGAATCGACATAGTGAGGAGTCTGATGGTAGTGTTGGTTGCCTCTGGAGTGACCTCTACCTCCCCTCTTATTCCGATTATTGGCCCGTCCACGATGTGGTGGTGGAGGGGTATGATAACTGGGATGCCTACCTCTCTGTGGACCTAAATAACCTACAGGTTCATGTGAGTACCCTCTAGGTGTAGGTGGGGGTTTAGGTTGTGTGTGACTGGAATGGCTGGTGTTCACCATATTATTGACAGCATGGGGACCATTTACGACAGCCGTAGAAGAGACTTCAGCATTGGTGTTCGCTAACAATGTCTTTTGCCAACCGAAAACCAACCCCGATTTATAATCCCCCGCATCTCGAGAGTATTTTTTGTGTTTTTTATTCTTTTGCTCTCTATCTTCTTTCTCAAGAAAGGACTGAAGATTAGAGGAAAGAGAATGATACTCTTGAGAATTTTTGAACTGTAAAAGCTTATCTTTCAGTTCTTTTATCTCTCTATCCAGGACTTGGAGTCTATTTTTCTTCTTGGAATTCAAAAACCCCAAAAATTCGGTACCCGCATCATTGAAATATTTGTACCAAGAGTCCAAGTCTGGATCTCCTTGCTGTGGATGGATGTCCCATCTCAGACTTCTTGGGACCATATGTTCTGATATGTATTGCTCCAAGAAGGCAACATCCCATTGCAAGTGTAGCTCAGAGACCATGGCATTTTTAAGTCTCATAAAAAGACCGCCTATCTCCGTATCATTACCCACAACGGTAAACACGCCCTCAGTATTAACCGTGCGTGCTGCTCGATATTCGAATACATCCATCTTATTTGAAAAAGACGTGAATAAATGTGCAAGTGTATGAACTTACAAAAGACTGCAGCAGTATAAACCAATCTCAATAACAGTACTGTAAATTATAAACAAATATATACCGCGCTGTCTCAAAAGAAATTAGACAAATTTCACACCTTTATAGATGTCCATAAATTTATTAGGAAAATTAATATCCAACGTTATCTAGCTTCTAATACGTCTTCTCAATTTCAAAGAGCTGCTTCTTCAGGCATGGTACATTCAGGGCTGTCTAATCCGTCTTTATTCAGCCCCCCTGTACCTGCAGCTCCTGCCGTCAACATTTTTAGGGACCTAGTTTTGCAAGATTTAGCCAAGCTTCCTCCCAAAAAGACATATAACCAGTCCTTTCCAATGCTCGGGTTCAAATCACTGTGCGAGAGGAAAGACATTGTAGTCCGTCCTGCCGATAAGGGCGGAGGCATAGTAGTGCAGGACAGACTGGACTACATTCAAGAAATGTATAGGATATTAAGCGACCAGGACACATATAGGGAACTTACCAGAAACCCTACTGTCCAATATAAAAAAGAGCTGGACCAACTAGTTTTAAAAGGTTTTAATGAGCAGATTCTAAATAAAAAAGAAAGGGCTTACCTAGTACCTACTGCACCTAGAATCCCAATTATGTACCATCTGCCCAAGATCCACAAGGATCCTGTTCACCCTCCGGGTCGACCAATCATAAGTGGAATCGACTCTGTAACATCACGTATCAGTAAATATATTGATTTCTACCTTCAACCATTGGTCAAAGGCACTCCATCGTATCTTAGGGATACGACTGATACCATTAGGCTACTTGAAAGTGTGGAGATTGGGGGGGACCTGCTGATGGCCACTGCAGACGTGGCATCATTGTACACTTGTATTCCCCATACCAGAGGTATAGAAGCGGTCACACATTTTCTGAACAGGGACCATTCCATTACCAATAAACAAAGTGATTATATTATTGAGCTATTACAATTTGCTACCAAACACAACTACTTCTGGTTTGACCAAAAGTTTTTCTTGCAACAGAAGGGTGTGGCTATGGGGGCTAAATTTGCCCCTAGCCTTGCCAACCTTTTTATGGTAAAATGGGAGGAGGATGTCGTCTATTCTGAACACAGGCCCTCATTGGTACTGTGGGCCAGATATATAGACGACATCCTCCTCCTATGGGATGGCACCCCCGAATCCCTCAGGGATTTCTTTGTGTTTTTAAATGACAACGACCGGGGGATTTCGTTGACATATGAATTTAGCTCATCTAAAATTCACTTTCTGGATCTCGAAATCGAGATGGTCTCACGCCAATTTAAGTTTAAAACATACTTCAAAAATACTGACCGCAATAGCTTTATACCAGTTGACAGCTGTCACCACCAATCCTGGTTACAGTCTGTGCCTCGTAGTCAGTTCCTGAGATTGCGCAGGAATTGCACAGATGTAAACAACTATTTCACTCAAGCATCAACACTGATGGACAGATTCACAGAAAAGGGGTACGACCCAACATCGTTAACCTCAGAAATAAATAGAGTGGCTGCAATTGATAGAAATTCTTTGCTGACACCAAAACCTCCTTGTGAACAAGAAAGCTCCTTTAAATGCTCTATGCTGACCACTTTTTCAGTCCAACACAGAGAAATCAAAAACATAATTTACCGACATTGGGATATACTTAGGAATGACCGTGTTTTAAAGGAAATACTCCCAGAACAACCTAAGGTCATCTTTAGAGGTGTGCCTTCTTTGCAGGGAAAAATTGCACCTAATATCATAAATCCCTCCATACGACCTTCTTTTTTTCATAACTTAGTGGGTTATTTTCCCTGCAAAAAATGCACTGTATGTCAATACAATTCCTGTGGTAGACGTAAAAGCCTCGAGTTTAAATCGAACACTACAAACTGTACATATCCCATTAAAACATTCTGCACTTGTGCTACCACACATGTCGTTTATCTGATTACCTGCCCCTGTGGGAAGCAGTATGTGGGCCGTACAATTCGAGCTTTCTCTGTTAGAGTCAGCGAGCATATCGCTAAAATAAAAAGTGGTGACGTCAAACATAATGTGCCTCGACATTATAGAGAGCATCACAGACGAGACCCTACTGGTTCTCAATTTCTTGTCATAGATAAATATACACCTCCTTGGAGGGGAGGAGCTAAGACAAGGGGAGTCTCTCGTTTGGAGACTTATTGGATCCACCAATTGCAGACCTACTCCCCTTTTGGGTTGAACATAGAATGGGACATCAATGCTTTTATCAACCAAGCATGATGCCTTTTTTCTATTTCTGGTACTTTAGGGTCCAGTTGGTACCTATTAGAATATCTTTTTTATGAGAGGTTTTTTATAAGTATTTTTAAATGTTTTTATGAGAGTATTTTTATTAAATTCTTATAACATATGTTTTAGAATGTATTTTGGATTGCTTATTTGAATATATACTGGTTTGGTCCCTATCACAAATATCAGCTCGATCCAACCAATAACGTGTCCTTTCTGAGGGGTGCCATCATTTGTCACACCTTAGTATCATATATTTTTTTTTTTTTTTTTTTTTATATATATTACATAATTTTTATTTTATTTATTTATTTTTTCTACCCCCCGCGTGGAATCTCGCGATTCGAACCGGTGACCCTTTTGCTGCTGGGTAGAGCAATGTTTGAATGTATTGTATTGTTTTTCACTTTTGCTGCCAGAAGGGTGATACCTTGTGACTTAGTGTATTAATATACATGTCCTTATGACAAACTGCGCCATGTTGTAGGTTATATACACCGGACATTGTGCCGTTTTAAGCCACATCTGCCCCTAAATGTCCCCGAAAATAGCGGTGCCATGTTTTTGGCTGTTTAAACCAGTCACTGTTCCACATGATGTCACATCCTCTTTCACATGTTAAAATGAGGCTTGGAACTCTTGTCCGGGCGCCATTTTGGCAGAATCAGGAAGTAATCCTCCGCTACATATGAAAACGAGGCTTGGAATGCAAGCCCGGGCGCCATTTTGGAGGAACCAGGAAGTAATCTCCATAATTTGCACTTTCAATTAGACGGAGCTGCCACCTGTTATGGGGGTAACCAGTATCTATAAATACTCAGCCAGTACAGTGGTCCAGCACCCCAGATGATGACTTCTAAGTCGAAACGCGTCGGAGGGATATGCTGAGACCACTGTCTTCTTTTATACAAGCGCTTGATTTTACTGCTAAACACGTGAGTGTATTTCCTTTGCTTTTTATGTATTAAAATTTCCATACGGAGTTACACTATATGCCTTCCTCTTTCTTTTAATGATGGGGCTGACTGCCTATATCTACTGAGTCCATCCATACCTTACACCTGTTTGGAGGTCCATCTGGAGGTCATATCTGGATAGAGCATCTGATCCCCTTGGTATATTATACCACAACGCTTGATTGACTCACTAGGTGTACACCTACTTGAGTTCAATCCCTCTGGTAAGCAGCTTCTGGTGTTTTTGGTGGTGGACCTACTATTAACTGTTTTTACATCATACATATTTGAAGTTAAAGACTGTCACTATATTATATCCACATGTGGTTGAGGATTTTCATCACACATGACTGAAGCTTGTCACTGACTTTTTTCTTTTTTGGACATCACACGTCCAAGTTCCTCTGTTTATAGACATCACATGTCATAATAGAGGACTGCTTGGAGTATTTTTGAACACATCATTTATTATTCATGTTTTCTGTACTCATATTATTTGTTATGGTTTATATGATCACATAAGCGCTGCACATTTCACCCAATTTGACCACCATGCTGCAGCTCAGTTTCAGGGTCTTGGCAATCTTCTTATAGCCTAAGCCAGGGATATGCAAATAGCGGACCTTCAGCTGTTGCAGAACTACAATTCCCATGAGGCAAAGCAAGACTCTGAGAGCCACAAGCATGCCACCCAGAGGCAGAGGCATGATGGGACTTGTAGTTTTGCAACAGCTGGAGGTTCGCTAATTGCATTTACCTGGCCTAGGCCATCTTTATATAGAGCAACAATTCTTTTTTTCAGATCCTCAGAGTTCTTTGCCATGAGGTGCCATGTTGAACTTCCAGAGAGAGCGATAACACCAAATTTAACACACCTGCTCCCCATTCACACCTGAGACCTTATAACACTAATGAGTCACATGACACCGGGGAGGAAAAATGGCTAATTGGGCCCAATTTGGACATTTTGACTTAGGGGTGTACTCACTTTTGTTGCCAACGGTTTCGACAATAATGGCTGTGTGTTGAGTTATTTTGGGGGGACAGAAAATTTACACTGTTATACAAGCTGTACACTCACTACTTTACATTGTAGCAAAGTGTCATTTCTTCCGTGTCGTCACATGAAAAGATATAATAAAATATTTACAAAAATGTGAGGGGTGTACTCACTTTTGTGAGATACTATATGTAAAGTACTGTGAGTACTGCATTGTTTGAAAATGCTTTGTAAAAACATAACTTTGAAAAAAGAGTTTACATCAAGCTTTTTGCATCTAGTTTGGCTTTGCATATTCTGAACATTTACACAAAGCCAGTTTCTCTCTGACCTACATGCAGCTTAGGCATCTTAACAATCGGCTTGACTTCTGCACTGTGAGCTAAATAGCCTTACTAATCTTCATAAACTCCACCATTAGCAACTATCAGAGTGGATCATGGACATGGACCAGTGTCTGCTTCTTACAGATTCACAAGGGGTTTTACTTTAGGAGATTTTCTCATGTGTCTGAAACAGAGCAAGTGTGTGAGAAAAATAATATAACACTAAAAATTATTCGGGTATAGGAGGGCTTTTGGTGGTAAGATGTAACAAAAGACCACACGTGTAATGAGGAATATGAGTGTAAAATATACTGTGAAGGAAATTAATATTTAGAATCAGAGATAATAGGCTATTGATCCAAAAGGATATTATATGTAAGCGTTCTAGTCAAACTCCTGGAAAGATAAAAATGTTTTCTTGCAGTGGGGTTGTACCCATACTGCAAGGTTTAAATGCTCATTTAGGTCTAGGGGACAGGAAAAATCAGTTTTACTTACCTGCCACTCCTCCCCCCAGTGGTGGACCATTCCTTTGCGTCCTACTGTCTATGGACCCTGCATCAGTCTTGCTGATGTCCAATCCCCAACTTGAATTGGCAGGAGGCAGCCCAGCTGGGGAGGAGCTGTTGGGTGGAAGAGCTGGAGTGAGAGGGCGTGGAGGCTGTCGGGCCCACGGGGAGCTCCCCAGTATGGGGGGGTGACCCTGGGCTGGGGTGCATCCAGGAGGAGTGAAGAGATCCCGGAATCAGAGGCACATGAGAGAGCAGGAGAGAACACTCTCTAATGCCCCATACACATGATCAGACTTTCAGCCAACAAAACTGTGGATTTTTGTTCGAAGGATGTTGGCTCAAACTTGTCTTACGAACTTGGGAACTTGGTGACGTACAACATGTATGACGAGCCGAGAAAAAGGAAGTTCAATAGCCAGTGCGGCTCCTGCTGCTTGATTCCGAGCATGCGTGAACTTTTGTGCGTCGGATTTGTGTACACACAATCGGAAATTCTGACAAGGTTTTGTTGGCAGAAAATTTTGAGAACCTACTAGCCAACATTTGTTGGTGGAAAGTCCGACAACAAATGTTCGATGGAGCATACACACGGTCGGACTTTCAGCCAACAAGCTCACATCCAACATTTGTTGTCGGAAAATCCGATCGTGTGTACGGGCATAAGGGTCTTTAGGAGGACTGCAGGTCACAACCAGGAGGGCTGGTGAGTGAGCACAGTCAGGAGGACTGGGGAGGCACGCCTGAGAGAACTGGGAGATATATAAGAAAATTTACAATATTTTGTTGCGCTAGGGGAAGACAGCTGTGGATTGGGGTGAGCAATAGACAAAGGGATATTAAGTAATAGTAAAATTGAAAAAAAAAATTTGATAATAAATTAAGAATAGTTTTTATGAGACATCAAATATTTAACAGTAATATATAAATTATAATACAGTCCAATAATCAAAAAAATGATAAAAAGAGTCCGGGTATAGTGTTGGGTTAATAAACAGCAGTCCAGGCATAAAACTGGGATAAAATGGATGAATGGGGAGGGGAAAATTGGGGGGGGGGGGGGGGGGGGCAGAGTATAGGTCTATGACCTCAGGGGGAGAGGTACTGACACAAACACAGATACAGGAGGCAGCATGCTTGAAGGGCAGAATTCACCTTAGGGGGAGATAAAAAAGAAGAAAAGCAGTGCCAACCTAAGTGCACTATTGAAGCATAAACATTTTATTACAAGTTGAAATGCACTCACTCAGAGTAAGGTAGATATAGGCACATCAGGTAAAAAATCCATCCGGGTAGGCTGTGTGGTGGGCAGCAGGGCTCCACATAGGGCGATCCTATGTGCTGGAGTGTATCACAAATGTCTCTTGTCCCGTCTGACGGCGCCGGTGGTAACCAGTGTCACAGGCTGGGTTGAGACAGGCACAGCGTGGATCGTCTTGTTCGTTGTTGTATTTCCCGGGTTATGGTGACGCTGGGGGCGTGTACGCGTTCGGAGCATGCGTGCTCCTTCATCAGGCATGTTTGAGAGTTGGGTGCAGAACCATTGGAGAGAGGACTATGGAGAAGGTCAGTGGAAAAGGATCTTTGCAGCCAGGCTGGCCGGCACGACCTGGACAGAGCTATCTGGGAGTGGGAGCTAAGCAGAGGACAGCTAGCATCTGAACTATTCTACACCACGGGGCCCGGGGTCCCTGCCCACAAAAGGCATTTCAATGAGGCCTGGCAGAAGTAGCGATCGGCCTACCCTTGCGGTTCTAGCTGGTCCAGAGGAGTGCTAGTCTGCAGCAAGGGAAGTGCTGGTGGAGGAACAGTCTGCAGCAAGCCAAGTGCTGGAGAGAAGATTGAGGTGTATGTACAGGGAGTGTACATAGTCCCAATTGATGGATCTACAATTCAAAATTGATTGTTCTGTAACCCACAATTGATGGATCTACAATTCACAATTGATTGATCTATAATTAACAATTGTTTATTCTGAAATCCTGGGCATCCCATAATTCCCTAATACCCATCCAAGTTTAATCCCCTCAATAAAATAAAGCAAGCTATGGACTGGTCTGTGTTACTGAGTGACTGTACGATGGACTTTGGGCTGGGCAGGGTGACGGGTGAACCACAACTTTCATCAACCCCCAAGGGGGCATGGCTACATTTACATTTGTAGAGTAGGTGATGGACTTTCAAGTGGAAGTGATTTGTGTTACTGTAAAGCTGCCCAATCACTGCCACAGGCCACTGAAGGTAGCAACTGAGGGATTGAATATAGAAACAATGTGTATTATTTCACTTTTGGGTTCGGCTGTCACTTTCCTCAGCTGCTGTGGCCAGGCATGATGGGACTTGTAGTTCTGCAACAGCTGTAGGGAGCCAGGTTGCCTACTCCTGCTCTTGGACATGGAGTTCACCAGAGTTCACAGGTTGCCACTGGAGTCCTCTTCCACTCCTCCATGATGATATCACAGAGCTGGTGGATGTTAGAGACTTTGTGCTCCTCCACCTTCCGTTTGAGGATACCCCACAGAGGCTCAATATGATTTAGGTCTGGAGACATGCTTGGCCAGTTCATCACCTTTACCCTCAGCTTCTTTAGCAAGGAAGTGGTCATCTTGGAGGTGTGTTTGTGGTCGTTATCATGTTGGAATACCATAGTTGCCAACAGTCCAGATTTTCCCGGGACAATCCCGATTTTGGGACCCTCGTAATGATCGGAGGCTGTCCCGAATCGAGATTTTGCCCAGGGAAATCGGGAATGTTTGCTTTTTTCATTTTTGGAGCAACTGGCTTCAGCAAAATGGCCGCCGGCACCGTCGCTAGATCGTTCCCCCTTGTGTTCAGTGGGGAGAGGAAGGGGGCTCGATCCATGCAGCCAATGAATCAGCTTCTCCTCTCACAATACTGAAGCCGGGGTTAGCTGCATGGATGGGCCCCTCCCCTCTCCACTGAACACACGGCACTGGCCGCTCATGCCATGTTCCTTCTGCTCTAATGGACATGTGCTGGGAAGGGAGAGTCTGCACTGGCACTGATAGAGGGGGTGGTCTGCACTAAGGGGGGCCTGCACTGATCTGATAGGGGGGTATGCACTGAGGGGGGTCTGCACTGAGGGGGCTCTGCACTGAGGGGGTCTGCACTGATGGAGGGGGGTCTGCACTGAGGGGGTCTATACTGATAGATGGGGGGACCACACCGAGGGGGGTCTGTATTGAGGGAGGGGGGTCTATACTGATGAGGGGGGTCTACACTGAGGGGGTCTAAACTGATGGAGGGGGTCTGTACTTAGTGGGGGGGTCTGTACTGAAGGAGGAGGATCTATACTGCTGGAGGGGAGGTCTGTACTTAGTGGGGCGGTCTTTAATGAGGGAGGGGGGTCTGTACTGAAGAGGGACCATGGTTGGTGGAGGGGGGGTGACACCAATTTTTTTCCGCACTGGGTGACACCAGCTGTAGTGACGCCACTGGCTCTTGTCTCTGCAGCAATTTAACTTTAATGTACAGGAAGGGGGGTTAACTATATACAGGAGGAGGGGGGTTACATATATACAGGAGGGGGGTTAGCTATATACAGGAGGAGGGGGGTTAACTATATACAGGAGGGGGGTTAACTATTTACAGGAGGGGGTTAACTATTTACAGGAGGGGGGTTAAATATGTACAGGAGGGGTTACTATATACAGGGGGGGTAACTATGCACAGGGGGTAACTATGTACAGGGGGGGTAACTAAGGGAAGAGGGGAAACTATGTACAGGGGGAGGGGGTAACTATGTGCAGGGGGGTAACTATGGCTCTGCCTGGGACACTGATTTAAGGACTGAGGCTGGGAACACTGGTGTAAAGACTGACTCTGCTACGGGCACCTGATGCAAGGGGGGAATCTGCTGGGGGCACCTGATGCAAGGAGGGACTCTGCTGGGGGCACCTGATGCAAGGAGGGACTTTGCTGGGGGTGCCTGATGCAAGGAGGGACTCTGCTTGGGGCACCTGAGGTGAGGACGGACTCTGCCGGGGGCACCTGATGCATGGAGGGACTCTGCCAGGGACACCTGATACGAGGAGACTCTGGTGGGGACACGTGATACAAGGACAGACTCTGCTGGGGACACCTGATGCAAGAACGGACTCTGCTGGGGGCACCTGATGCAAGGACAGACTCTGCTGGGGGCACCTGATGCAAGGAAGCACTCTGCTGGTAGCAGGCAACGTGGCTAGTGACACGCTCAGGGATCCCACTAATTCGGCATTATGGTGAGTTGAATGATTTCTATTGTTGTGTAGGATCTAGGGCTGTTGTCCCTTCATTCCTCTCTCCCCTTTTCCCTCTCCATCCCTCATTCATCTCAGACTCTAACCACACCCCTCTTGAGCCACGCCCATTTAAGCCACACCCACCATTTCCCTAAACCTCGCCCATTTTTCACCGCGCCGCAGTTTTTTTTCTTGCTATAACACGCCTACAAACGCATGCCCCACCCCCTAATTATTATACGGCTCCACCTACAGCCAAAAAAGTGTCCCACAAATTTTTTTTTGCAATGTTGGCAACTATGGAATACTGCCATGTGGCCCAGTCTCCAAAGGGAGGGGATCATGCTCTGCTTCAGTATGTCACAGTACATGTTGGCATTCATGGCTCCCTCAATGAACTCTAGCTCCCCAGTGCCGGCAGCACTCATGTAGCCCCAGACCATGACATTCCCACCACCATGCTTGACTATAGGCAAGACGCACTTGTCTTTGTACTCCTCACCTGGTTACCGCCACACACGCTTGACACCATCTGAACCAAATAAGTTTATCTTGGTCTCATCAGACCACAGGACATGGTTCCAGTAATCCATGTCCTTAATCTGCTTGTCTTCAGCAGCTTGTCTTCTTGAGGATCATCTTTAGAAGAGGCTTCCTTCTGGGACGACAGCCATGCAGACCAACTTGATGCAGTGTGTGGCATATAGTCTGAGCACTGATAGGCTGACCCCCCACCCCTTCAACCTCTGCAGCAATGCTGGCAGCACTCATACATCTATTTCCCAAAGACAACCTCTGGATATGACGCTGAGCACGTGCACTCAACTTCTTTGGTCGACCATGGCGAGGCCTGTTCTGAGTGGAACCTGTCCTGTTAAACCACTGTATGGTCTTGGCCACTGTGCTGCAGCTCAGTTTCAGGGTCTTGGCAATCTTCTTATAGCCTAGGCCATCTTTATATAGAGTAACAATTCTTTTTTTTTCAGATCCTCAGAGAGTTCTTTGCCATGAGGTGCCATGTTGAGCTTCAGGTGACCAGTATGAGAGAGTGAGAGCGATAACACCAAATTTAACACACCTGCTCCCCATTCACAACTGAGACCTTGTAACACTAAAGAGTCACATGACACCGGTGAGGGAAAATTGCTAATTAGGCCCAATTTGGGCATTTTCACTTAAAGCGGAGTTCCACACAAAAATGGAACTTCCGCTTTTCGGAACCCTCCCCCCCTCCGGTGTCACATTTGGCACCTTTCAGGGGGGAGGGGGGTGCAGATACCTGTCTAAGACAGGTATTTGCACCCACTTCCGGCATAGACTCCCATGGGAGTCTACGCCTCTTCCCGTCCCCACCGCGCTGTCTGCTGGGAACACACAGCTCCCAGGAGAAAGCGGGGACCACTTGGGACGCGCAGCGCGACTCGCGCATGCGCAGTAGGGAACCGGGAAGTGAAGCCACAACGCTTCGCTTCCTGATTCCCTCACCTAGGATGGCGGCGGCAGCTGCCGAGAACCGAGCGGGTTCTCGGCGTCCCCTGCTGACATTGCTGGACCCTGGGACAGGTAAGTGGCCATGTATTAAAAGTCAGCAGTATTTGTAGCTGCTGGCTTTTAATATTTTTTTTTTGGGCGGTGTGGGTGGACCCCCGCTTTAAGGGTGCACTCACTTTTGTTGCCAGTGTCTTAGACATTAATGGCTGTGTTGAGTTATTTTGAGGGGGCAGCAAATTTACACTGTTATACAAGCTGTACACTCACTACTTTACATTTTAGCAAAGTGTCATTACTTCAGTGTTGTCACATGAAAAGATAATAGAATATTTACAAAAAGTGTAAGAGTGTACTCACTTTTGTGAGATACTGTATATAATACAGTTCAGAGTATATAGAGAGTCCCAGCGCTAAGGAAAGGAGAGAAATGGGCGCAGGGACGGCATGACATTTGCTGGACGGCACAGTTGCCGTTTTAAGATTAGTGTTTCCCATTTTAGAAGGGGGGAGGGGCTGGGTGAGGGCGGCGCTCAGAGCTGGAGAGAGGAAGAGAGAGGGGGAAGTGACCTCAATTGTAGAGTGGAGGAGGAAGCGATTCCCACCCACCCGCCCTGAGTTGGTTAAAAAGGGGGTAAAGGACAGGTCAGGTTGACCAGCAGTGTTGGGTCGCTGGAGAAGGAGAAGATAGAGGTTACTTGTATGGAACATGTTGTACCCATCCATGGGATGGGGGTTGTTTTTCTGGTACCCATTCATGGGATGGGGGTTGTTTTTCTGGTACCCACCCATGAAAGGATGGGGGTTGTTTCTGGTACCCATCCATGGGATGGGGGTTGTTTTGGTACCCATCCATGAAAGGATGGGGGTTGTTTCTGGTACCCATCCATGGGATGGGGGTTGGTTATGGTACTTTCTGGTTACGAGGGGTTAACCTGGAAGGGTTAAAAGGGGTAGGTCACTGCGAAGGTTGGGTACCGTCTCCGAGTCAGGGGTTTCCGACTGGAGCCCTAAAGTTTAAAAGAAGTTGTTCGCAGTGACCAATCTATTTGTTTCCCTTTATGACACTAAAAGTATATATATATTAAAGTTGAATGGTTATTTATGAAGATGTTATTTAATTAATGTTATAATTCGTTAATAAAAAGGCCGTCAAGGCCATTTACTCCAAAACCTGGTCAAGTCATTTGTGAAGGGTTTGGAGGGGGAGAAGTTTGGGGATAAAAGGTATATCAGGAGACTTGGATTAAGTCCTACATATGTCAAGGGAAGTCTCCGATTCCTCTTGTACCAAATTGTAATGTAACTGTAATGTCTGCCTTCATTTTGTTAAGCGCTGCGCAAACTGTTGACACTATATAAATGCTGTATAATAATAATAATAAATAATACAGTTCAGAGTATATAGTGCAGTCTGTGTAGTATATAATACAGTTCGGAGTATATAGTGCAATCAGTGTAATATATATATATATATATATATATATATATATATATATATATATATAAAAAAAATACAGTGGAGAGTATATAGTGCATTCCGTATAGTGTATATATAATACAGTGCAGAGTATATAGTGTATAGTATATATAATACAGTTCAGCATATATAGTGCAGTCAGTGTAGTATATATAATACAGTAGAGAGTATATAATACAGTGTATTGAAGTGGTTAAGGGGAACTCTATGACAGAATTAACAAAAAAACAACATGGGGACCCCCCAAAATCCATACCAGGTCCTTTGGGTCTGGTATGGATTTTAAGGGGAACTCCATGGCAAAAAAAAAAAAAAAAAACACACTGGCGCAACTTTACAGGCAGACAAAAGCCCCCCTACCCCCACGATATTTAAAGGAATATTTCATTTTTATTGTTTCACTTTAAGCATGATTAAAATCACTGCCTCATAAAAACAATTGTTTTAAAAACTTTTTATGGAATTGATACATGTCCCCTAGGGCAGATCCTGGGTCCCCATGCAGTTTTTATGGCAATAACTTGCATATAAGCCTTTAAAAATACCACTTTTGATTTTTCATGTTCGTGTCCCATAGACTTTAATAGGGTTCGGATGTTCACTAGAACTTTTTGCCTGTTCGCGGTGTTCTGGTGCAAACCTAACCGGGGGGTGTTTGGCCCATCCCTACACAGCAGTCAAAGGACTTCCAGTGTGGGATATGGACAATCTCCAGAGGTTGCAGCCATTGGACTGAGGTAAGTATGCAATCCTGGAGGATGGGGTGGGAATCTGTTAGGTCAACTTAAAGGACCAAATTAATAAGTGCACTTACCCTGAAAGTGGAATTGCCCCTTTAAAGAGCATGGTTAGAGTGTAATTACAAATTTTATGGTAAATTTTGAGAAAACCCCATAGTTTGTGACTGTTCTAATTCACACATCACCTTTTATAAAAAAAAAAAAAAAAAAAAAAAAAAAAGTTTCTTTCTTTTTTGGAACAATTCCACATGATTTCTGTCCCACTAAAAAACAGGGACACACTGACCTTTCCCTTGTTAACATGTAATGGAGAAGCTCAGATTTTTAACCCTCTGCTAGGACAGACAGTGTTCAAATCTAGTTTCCAACTAATAATGGGACTTGCCAGCACAGTACAGAGTTAGTTATGGTAAACATTACCTCTCCAACCACCTCTAAACAATACAGAGAAAGGGAAACAACAATTTTTCCATTTTTTTTTTCTAAATTGTGCTATAAGAATGGGAACTTGTAACAAGTATAGAGTAGGTATTATCCTAATTTGGCTGCAAGAGTGGAAATACATTTTAAAGAGCTACTTCAGTACCATTGAATGTGGCTCTGAAACCCCCAACTCCCCCAACTGCCATTTTCAATAGTTCGGCACATGCAGATGCGCTGAAGGGCTCTGCCTGCTATTTAGGACCTGGCAGAGCCCTGTGGTGTGCCTGCACATGTGTCAAGACATGCTCACACATGCACCTGCTTGTGCATGAAAACACGTGCATGCGCAGATGTGGTGGACCAGTAGAGGCCTTCAGCACATCTGTGCACACCAGTGCAACTTTGTTTTTGCCTAAGCGAGAAAGGAGGAAGTACTGCTATTTAGCACCAAAAACTACGAAGGCCCTTAAATAAAAAATAAAATATCCAGTTGTGGTAGAGCGAAGGGTTGAAGCCAGGTCCACCCATATTGCCTTTGGGGATGAAGGTCTGTTTTAAAGGCTTGTTCACTCAGGCAGATGGGGCAGTAAAACTGCGAAGTTGATATTGTTTTACCACTCCTCAACTGCCCCCCCCCCAAAGTTGCAACGGTGGATGGACAGTACTCGTATCAGAGGACTATCGTCTTTTTACCTCTACGGCGAATGGGAGGGAGTTTGATATTAATGAATTCATATCATGCAACTCTACACATGTGGTTTACGCTTTTCAGTGCCCATGTGGCCTTATGTATATAGGCCGCACAAAAAGAACTCTGGCCAAACGAGTCTCAGAACACATCTATAATATCCTGATTGGATTCAAGGACCATAGTGTGTCACTTCATTTTAGATGCAGGCACAATAGAGACCCTTCAGGTCTGCTGTTCTGGGGCATAGAGAAATTAAGTCCTGCATGGAGGGGTTCAAATATGGTAAGAGAGATATCCAAGAGTGAGACAAAATGGATATATCTCACCAATACTCTCCAACCTACAGGTTTGAATGTTGAACTCAATCTAAATTGCTTCCTTAGTGACTAATAATCGAGTTCACGTTACATGATACATCACCGGGTCTGCCTTTGATATATAAGCCCCAGTTGTCACGATTAACCTCAATTATCGTGATGACTGAGACATATAAGTCCCAGTTATCACGATTAACCTCAACTATGCAAATGAGAGTAGGTTAACTACTAACACACTCACCCCTCACTGTTTACTCCTTTTTAACGGACATGTTTTTGTTTGTATACGTAAAGGGCTATATCAGTAGTCTCAAAGTACTGGCCCGCAGGCCATTTGCGGCCCACGGACTGGTTACAAATGGCCCGCAGGCAGGGCCGATCCTGGACGGGTTTGCACTGCACCCAAGCACTGCAGAGGGGGAGGTGCCACAGAGCTTTATGTCTCAATCTCCTGTGTCCTCTCTGCTGCATGCTGCTGCAGCCCAGAGAGAGAACAGAGCAGAGGAAGGATCTGCCCATCGCCCTGCCCACCTAGGCATGGTGTTGATCGACCAGAGCCCTGGATCCAGGGTCCTGCTGCCACCTCAGGGCGGGAGATTGTGTCCTTCTCTGGGTGCCCTGTCACTAGGCCTGTGTTGAAGCCAGGAGCTGACAGGAGAGGTTAGTGAGCCATCACACTGAGGCAAGTACTTAGTGGGGTGACTGGGGTAGAAATTTGTGCAGTGTGTGTGGGGGGTATTTGTGCAGTGTGAGGGCTATCTGTGCAGTGTGAGGGGTAATGCTGTGTTTAATAATGCGTTTGCTGACATCAGTGCTAGGGGATAATAATGCGTTTGCTGACATCAGTGCTGGGTTTAATAATGCGTCTGCTGACACCAATACTGAGTTTAATAATGCGTCTGCTGACACCAGTGCTGGGGGCAATAATGTGTTTGCTGACATCAGTGCTAGGAGTTAATAATGCGTTTGCTGATACCAGTGCTGGGTTTAATAATGCGTTTGCTGACATCAGGGCTAGGGGTTAATAGTGCGTTCACTGACACCAATGCTGGGGTTAATTGTGCGTCTGCTGACACCAATGCTGGGGGTTAATAGTGTGTCTGCTGACACCAATGCTGGGGGTTAATAGTGTGTCCGCTGACACCAGTGCTGGGGGTTAATAGTGTGTCCGCTGACACCAGTGCTGGGGGTTAATAGTGTGTCCGCTGACACCAGTGCTGGGGGTTAATAGTGTGTCCGCTGACACCAGTGATGGGGGTTAATAGTGCATCCGCTGACACCAATGCTGGGGTTAATATTGCATCTGCTGACACCAGTGCTGGGGGTTAATTGTGCGTCCGCTGACACCAATGCTGGGGTTAATAGTGCGTCTGCTGACACCAATGCTGGGGTTAATAGTGCGTCTGCTGACACCAATGCTGGGGGTTAATTGTGCGTCCGCTGACACAAGTGCTGGGGGTTAATAATGTGTCTGCTGACACCAGTGCTGGGGGTTAATGCTGACACAAGTGCTGGGGTAATAATGCGCCCCCTGACACCAGCGCTGTTTTTGAAGTTTAAAAGTGTGCTTGCGGCCCCCATGCGATATAAAAACTTGTCTTGTGGCCCTCAGGTAATTTGAGTTTGCGTCCCCTGGGCTATATGATAAATATAATTAATTTCGCCCTGCATGTCCTGTTTGAATGTATTAATAATGCCCCCTCCCCCTTTCCCTTATTTAGGATAATATTTGTAGGATAGGATAAGATAGGATAGGATCATGATCATGATCTCCGTTCCCAGTGGATGCCTATTAAGGGGAAACATGTCGGGTGGAGCATGAGCCTGTGACATCACCACGCTGAACAGCTGACTGGTAGACACTGCGGCTGATTCAAACCTGCTTTTCTTACCTGCTTGAATTTATGGACTGTGTATGATTTTTTTTTAATAAATACCTTTGCTGTAACATACTGCACCATGGAGCCCTCTTGTATTCCTCCTTACATGAGAATACCCAGATCGTGGCTTTTATGAGAGTGTCCCGGAGAGTGAAGTTTTGTCCTTGCTGATTCCTGGATAAACAGGTGGATTCCTCTCTGCTGTCAATCACCGTGAGTTCACCTGCCGGCAGGCTAATGCACAAGTGCTCCTGATCTCTATTATTTGAGATCCAACGCATCTGGTAAGCAGTTTGTATTGCATTTTATGCTACGTATTCCAGATGATTCGATTGAATATGTGTCTTGCTTTTCGAGATTAAGTGAAGAACTTTTGCATCTCCTAAATTTGGAAGGATCATTTTGGGATATTCTGTTTTTGATAAATTCACTTTTTGGTTTTATTCATCTATTTTTTATATCACATGGACTATTTGTTTTTTGATACACCACTCAATTTTCCATATTATCATGTTTTAGAGAATTTGTTCACAGCAATATTTATTGTTATTTGTAGCGGTTTATTTGCGCATCTTTTTCTTCCTTAATATTGGTTTTACGAACACATTAAGGACTGTAGGTTTGTTTGTAAGTGGAATTTGTTCGTAAGTCGGAACACCGCTTGTAAGTGTAACTTCCGCCTGTGCAGGGATGTGGGATGTTCCAGGCGCTTCTGGGGCTCTTCTGGCCATGCAGTACATGAAGAACTGCAGTGTGGAATGTGGCAAGATAGCTGCTCGGAGGTATCCAGCGTGGAGCACAAGCAGCCGGGATTGAGGCCGTTCATAAGTAGGAGTCGTTCGTAAGTCGGGTGTTCGTAAGTCAGGACTGCCTGTATATCAATTAAGAGTTTTTTTTACCGTGTAGATGTCTGTTAATACACTAAGTGTTTATTGTGGTAAAAAGTTCATGAAATATAACACATTAATAAACCACTTCTGAAAAGCCAAAAAGAGGTAGAGGGAGTGCATGGATGTGAGGAGTGGACGTGTTTGAGTGAAGCGCTCCACCCCTCCCTAGGAATCCCGGGCAAACAGCACGAACGGAACAGCTGATCGGCGGGTCAGCTGATCATGACAAAGCACAGACAAGCGGCACTTCAGCGAGCCGGAGGAGCTCGGCGGATGGAATCCGAGCCTACCTGTCCCCCTGAGCCTCGGAAGCGGGTCCGGAGTGGCAAGCGGGGAGACAGGACGAGAGAAGGGGCAGTGCCATGAACTCCAGCAGCAGCATGGCTCGATCAGAACGGGGACCATCTACACCGATACAAGGCACCCAGGCGGCAGGGAGAGGCCTCATGGACTACGGTAGGAGATCTCCTGCAACAGGAAGGGGGAGGAAAGCCCCAGAACAGAGTACCCCAGGAGCCGGGCAGGGCCCACCGAGGACAGGAGGAGAGGTGAGGACCCATGACTGGACTGATGCTGTGCCCTCTGGGGGAGTGGTAGCGATGGACTGTGGCAGTAATATACAGCAGGAAATGAACTCTGCTATCTCCCTAAGCGAACAAAATCTAGGGGTGCAGGAGCAGGGCAATGGGGGCAATCGGGAACCCGGTGGGGGGACATTAGAGGTCCCTTATTGCACAGAGACCATAACAGAGGGAAATGCTCCAGTCCCAAACATGGGCCAGATGACTCCACAAAATAAACATATAGTGTCTGATACAGGCTGTGGTCCTGGTCCGCAGGGAGTTAATAAGACACTGTCGGTCGATAATGCAAATTCATATAATGAAGAAAGGTGGCCACCCGGACTAGCTACACATGTGGAGGACACAGGGAGGGACATCAGGGAATTGCTGAGGGCTCTCCCCACAAAAACGGACATTCAGCAATTAATAAGTGCCGTGGAACAGTCATGTCTGCAAGCTGTGGAGAGTTTAAAAGAGGATATTCGGGATCTGGGACACAGAGTAGAAAAAGTGGAAAATGATTATGAAGTGATGATACATGCAATGGTGGATGTTCTAGGCGAAATTAAAAATCATGAGGAGGTGCTAAATTCTTACAGGGATCAGTTGGATGATTATGAGAACAGGGATAGAAGACAGAATATCCGCATAAAAGGCTTACCTGAATCAATTCAAACACCTGAGTTGATTCCAACAATTCAAAAAATTTTCTGTCAGATCCTGGGTGACTCTACACCAGGAAAAATAGAGATAGATCGGGCACACCGGACTCCCTCGCAGAAGGCCCAGAATACCCAGAGGGTAGATACACCAAGAGATGTTGTTTGCAAGGTGCACAGATTTGCAATTAAAGAAAACATTATGAGGATGGCCCGTAGTAAGCCCGAAATTGTCTTTGATGGCATAGGTTTAGCCTTGTACCCAGATATCTTGCGACGGACTCTATATCAACGGCGTTTAGTCCGTTAGTCTGACCTTTATTAGAAGCATTACGCTCATCGGAGGCTAAATACCGTTGGGGATACCCATTTAGTCTGACGGCCTCTAGAAATGGTAAAACTGCAACTTTACGCACTAAAGACGATTTAAAGGCGTTCGTCGAAATCTTGGAGATACCCCTGGTGGACTTTATAGACTGGAGAACAAATCCTCTAGGAACGTCTCTAAAACGTCCCGAGCGATGGCAAGAGATCTCGGCAAAAGGCCAACAGGGAAATGGCCTGAGAAGGCATAGATAGACCAACCTAGAGACTACCTAGAGGACTGGATGTATATTTTTGTTTTGTTTTTTTGTTTTTTTTTTCCTTTCTCTTTCATGTTCTTCTCGATATTTTTGTAAATTAAGAGCCAGAGGGACAGGGGCAGGGGGGTAATAGGTTGATATGTATAACAAAATGAGAAATGCAAAAGGTAAAACAAATCTATCAGGAAGAAGGGTATTTTACCCCCCCCCCCTTTTTTTTTTTCCCAATCACCAAGGAGGGAAATTAATAGTAAAATTCCCAGGAGGTGCTGAGAAGTTGGGGACTGGGGATCATCTTTTGGTCAATAGGTCAGTCCCGAATCTAGGGATTAGTTAACCTGCTTAGGGCAGGGAGGGGGGGAGGCTTGGGCAAGGGGTATATCCTCTTGCGCAGATCCCTCCCCCTATTAGTTGACATACTCCGTAGTGGAGTATTTAGTAAGGAAATGGGGCTTTTTCTTCTTTTTTTGTTTTTTAGGTTGTTTTTTGTCTTTTTTCTTTTTTTTTCTTTTTACTATGGTTTGCTTGATACTGGGTTACTGGGATCAGAGACAAGGAAAATGGGAGAGGGGAATGGGGCTGGTACCATTATTTTGGCAGTAGTGGGTCAAGGGGGATATCTTAGGAAATGGCTGCAGTATTAAAAGTTATATCATATAATGTAAGGGGGCTGCGTTCACCACATAAAAGAGGGCGACTTTGGTTGGAACTGCAACATCTTGCAGCAGATGTGGTTTTCCTGCAAGAGACACATTTTGTTGAAGGGTCTATACCTAGTTTACCTCAATATGCTTTCAATCAATGGTACCATGCAGTGTCACCCATTGCAAGAGCAAGGGGGACTACAATTGCGTTCAGGAAATCGTGCCCCTGGAAGATGGAATCGGTAGAGATAGACCCAGAGGGGCGTTTCCTATTTGTGAAGGGGACACTGCATGGTGCATGTTATACATTAGCATCTATATATGCACCCAATGAAGGGACTTTTAATTTTATAGCTAAAACTTTAAGGAAACTGAAAAAATTTAGGGAGGGATTCCTGATTTTGGGCGGGGATTTCAATCTTACATTGGACCCAAGTATGGACACATCTACGGGCAGAACTGTGTTTTCTTTCAGAGCTCTAAATCACGTAAAACAACTTTTCCGTGTGCAACACCTGGTAGATAGTTGGCGGGTGATGCATACAGGAATCAAGGATTACAGATACAAACAAGGCCTGGGGAATGGCTAGGAAAAAAATCCAAGCCTACTTACCACCAGCTCGCAGACAACCAAATTAACCTGTCTAACAGTATGCGTTAAAAACAGGGGTTTAGTCCGCACGCATTTGCAAATGCATGCGTAAGGCACAGAGCCTCGTCACGGCACCCTGATATCTGTGGTCCTAACACTAAAATATGAGTGTCCCCACAGTGGAGGCACATGCATTTCTGATGGATAAATGAGAGCAGGTGGACTGAAGGGCAGCCCATCCCTTCTTAAAGGTATAGGAGCACACCAGACACCCAGCAAATAGCACAATGGTTGCAAAGGTGCTGGTGCGTTGCTGGACCAATACACAGAGTGCTGTGTCTTGGC
Source organism: Lithobates septentrionalis (assembly GCA_037952835.1). NCBI lineage: Eukaryota > Metazoa > Chordata > Amphibia > Anura > Ranidae > Lithobates > Lithobates septentrionalis. Next base: position 1,646,611 of record JBBDGP010001531.1, read on the forward strand.
CTAGGCCAACAAGGCCCAGGCCTAGGGCGGCACTGTGCGGGGGGGCGGCAAAAAGCCTCTTCCCGACTCCCACACAGCAGGACCATCTGGGGAGTACAGCTTAGCAGTGCAGTGGCGTCCCGGGTGCCGTCAAGCCGCCCCTCCGTAAAGCTGTGATTCTGTCTCTGATTGGCCCTCTGCTGTGGCCAATCATGGGGAGGAAAACAGCGGTCAGGAAGCTGGGCGGCGGCACGGTAAAACCAATTAGAGCCGCTCTCTTCTCCCTTCGGCTGACAGAAAGGGGAGGGGGGAGTTCTCTGGCAAATTGAGCAGCAGCGCTGTGACAGGGAGAGGAGAGATGCGGGCTGTCTGTGTCTCCCCGCTCGCCCCCCTCCCCTGACAACCCGCATCTCTCCTCTCCCTGTCACAGATCTGCTGCTCCATTTACCAGAGAACTCCCCCGCTCGCCCCCCCCTCCCCTTTCTGTCAGCCGAATGGAGAAGAGAGAGAAAGCGGCTCTAATTGGTTTTACTGTGCCGCCGCCCAGCTTCCTGACCGCTGTTTTCCTCCCCATGATTGGCCACAGCAGAGGGCCAATCAGAAGACTCTGGGGGGCATCATGGGAAAAGTAGTCCCTGAAGAGTGGCGGCCCCTGTGTGTCCACAGACATGCTACAGCCCCCAGCATGCATGCACTCTGCTGAGGGGGGGTGTTAGAGGAGAAGAAGAGAGTACTGTGCTGGGGGAAGCCAAAGAGGGAGCCAAGCTGTACCCGCACCACCAAAGAGCCACGCTGTACCCGCACCACCAGAGAGCCACGCTGTACCCGCACCACCAAAGAGCCACGCTGTACCCGCACCACCAGAGAGCCACGCTGTACCCGCACCACCAGAGAGCCACGCTGTACCCGCACCACCAGAGAGCCACGCTGTACCCGCACCACCAGAGAGCCACGCTGTACCCGCACCACCAGAGAGCCACGCTGTACCCGCACCACCAGAGAGCCACGCTGTACCCGCACCACCAGAGAGCCACGCTGTACCCGCACCACCAGAGAGCCACGCTGTACCCGCACCACCAGAGAGCCACGCTGTACCCGCACCACCAGAGAGCCACGCTGTAGCCGCACCACCAGAGAGCCAGCCACACTGTTCCCGCACCACCAAAGAGAGAGCCACGCTGTACCCGCACCACCAGAGGGGGAGAAAGATAAAGCCACTGCCAGGGTACAGACATACTACACTACTGACCAGAGTCAGCCTGGGCAACCCAGAGTGAGCGAACGTCCAGCCGGAGGGATCACTGTTGCGGTTTCACCGGGTCTGATAAGAGCCTGTTGGCCATTATTCATTACTGTTCCCAGGGACTGAGCCATTAGGAAGTGCCTAACCTGATATCCTCTAGGCCTTGTTGACCGCCATAATGAGCTCCAACGCTGGGCCTCCAGTCAAAAAATTAAGGGGGATGACACAATTTTTACAGCTCCAGGTGACACCAAACCTAGTGACGCCACTGTCCCAGGGCCCACAACAAGTTAGAGCACTGAGCTTCGGTAACTGGCAGCCAGAGTGCGCTAGGGCGGGCATCCAGGACATCTGCCACCTGGGGTCCCACAAGCGGCGATCGGCTTTCCGTAGCAGCCGCCACCTCTCTACCCACTGTCAGCCACACACACTCCTCAGCTCCTCCTCCTTCTCGGCTCCAATGTTCTAGTCAGAGGCGGCTCTAGGCTTTGTGAGGCCTTTGGCGAATTTTACACATGAGGCCCCACTCACGCCCATAATGGGAAAAAAAATTCAAGCAATAAAAATGGCTACAGAAAGATGCACGGATCTAGCACACAGTTCATCAGCACCACTTCCAGGGCACCCTCCTCACCCATCAGACATATGCAGCCAATAAAACATCTGGGACCCAGCAAGGTGGCAACCTACCCCTCTAAGAATTTCCCATGCCTTGGGAGGAAGGAGAGTGAGAGAGGGAGGAGGGAGGAGGGAGGGAGAGAGACAGGGATAGAGAGAGGGGAGAGAGAGAGGGGAGGGGTGGGAAAGAAGGTAAGAGAGGGGGTAGAGAGGGGTAGAGAGGGGGGAGAGAGAAGGGGGAAGGGAGAGAGGGGAAGAGGGAGAGAGAGAAGGGGGAGAGAGGGAGAGAGAGACGGGAGGAGAGGGAGAGAGAGAGATAAGGGAGGAGGGGAGAGAGTGGGGGGAGAGAGAGGAGGGAGAGAGAGAGGGGGGAGAGAGAGAGGGGGAGAGAGGGGGGAGAAAGGAGGGAGAGAGAGAGGGGGGGTGGGGAGGGAGGGATAGAGGGAGTGAGTGGGGGTGGGAGAGACTGGGGGTGACACAGAGGAGGGAGGTGAGAAAGAGAGGGGGTGAGGGAGAGAGATGGGTTGTGGAAGAGAGGGGTGGCGCAAGAGAGAAAGAGACGAGGGGTGGGAGAGAAGGGGAGAGAGGGGGAGAGAGAGAAGGGGGAGAGGGAGAGGGGGGAGGGGAGAGAGAGGGTAGGGAGAGAGAGAGAGGGGGGAGAGAGAGAGGGGGGAAGAGAGAGAGGGGGGAGAGAGGGAGTGAGTGGTGGGAGGGGGTGAGTGGGGGTGAGAGAGACTGGGGGTGACACAGAGGAGGGAGGTGAGAAAGAGAGGGGGTGAGGGAGAGAGAGAAGGGTTGTGGAAGAGATGGGTGGTGCGAGAGAGAAAGACGAGGGGTGGGAGAGAAGGGAAGAGAGGGGGAGAGAGGGAGAAAGAGAAGGGGGAGAGGGAGAGGGGGGAGGGGAGAGAAGGGGGTGAGAGAGGGGGGTGAGAGAGGAGGGAGAGGGAGAGAGGGGAGGGGGAGAGAGAGGGGGGGAGAGAGAGGGAGAGAGAGAGAGGGGAGAGAGGGAGGGAGAGAGAGAGGGGAGAGAGGGAGGGAGAGAGAGAGGGGAGAGAGGGGGGGGGAGAGAGGGAGGGAGAGAGGGAGGGAGAGAGGGAGGGAAGAGAGGGAGGGAGAGAGAGAGGGGAGAGAGGGGGGGGGAGAGAGGGAGGGAGAGAGGGAGGGAGAGAGGGAGGGAGTGGTGGGAAGGGGTGAGTGGGGGTGAGAGAGACTGGGGGTGACACAGAGGAGGGAGGTGAGAAAGAGAGGGGGTGAGGGAGAGAGAGAAGGGTTGTGGAAGAGGGAAGAGAGGGGTGGTGCGAGAGAGAAAGAGACAAGGGGTGGGAGAGAAGGGAAGAGAGGGGGAGAGAGAGGGGGGGGAGAGAGAAGGGGGTGAGAGAGGGGGGTGAGAGAGGGGGGAGAGTGAGAGGGGGGAGGGAGAGGGAGAGAGGGGAGGGAGAGGGAGAGAGGGGAGGGAGAGGGAGAGAGAGAGCGGGGAGAGGGAGAGGGGGAGAGAGAGGGGAGAGAGGGAGGGAGAGAGAGAGAGAGGGGAAAGAGGGAGGGAGAGAGAGAGGGGAGAGAGGGAGGGAGAGAGAGGGGGGAGAAAGGGGGGAGAGAGGGAGGGAGTGGTGGGAAGGGGTGAGTGGGGGGTGAGAGAGACTGGGGGTGACACAGAGGAGGGAGGTGAGAAAGAGAGGGGGTGAGGGAGAGAGAGAAGGGTTGTGGAAGAGAGGGGTGGTGCGAGAGAGAAAGAGAGGAGGGATGGGAGAGAAGGGGAGAGAGGGGGAGAGAGAGGGGGAGAGAGAGGGGGAGAAGGGGGGAAGAGAGGGGTGAGTGAGAGAGAGGGGGAGAGTGAGGGAGAGAGAGACGGGGGAAAGAGAGAGAGGGAGTGAGCGGTGGGAAGGGATGAGGGAGGTGAGAGAAAGGTGGGTGACATAAAGAGGGAGGGGGGAGAGAGAGATAGGAGAAGGTGAGAAAAAGGGGGGTGAGGGAAAGGGGGGTGAGAGAGATCCCTTGCCCTGTCCCTGTCTGCAGACCCTCCTGTGTTCCATGTCCAAGTCTGTTAGCACTGGGCAGGTGCAGGAGAGGGGGGCAAAGAACAGGGAGGAGCTGGAGAGCACTGGGGGTGTAGGGGCAGAAAGCACTGGGGAAGGTGGAGAGCATAGGAGTTGTGGGGGCTGGAGAGCGCGGGGGAGCTTGAGAGGAGGGGAGTCAGAAAGAATACGAGTGGAAATCAGGGGGAGCTGGAGAGCAGGGGGGTGGAGAGCACTGGGGGAGGAGCAGGGGAGCACAATGAGGGGCCAGAGGGCATGGGGGGAAGCCAGGGAACACAAGGAGGGTCGGAGAGCACAGGGGGCGCAGAAGAAGTTGGATAGGAGGAGGGGTGGGCGGCTGCATATAGTGGAATTGAACTTTTTATATTCCTCTTGCAGTCGCTGAATGCTCACTTCTCCTCCTCTCCTTCCTGCAGATGATTCAGCGGCTGCAGGAGGAATATAGAAAGATCAATTCCACTATATGCCGCCGCCCATCACTCCTCCTATCCAGGCACGCAGGAAGGCTGCACTGGCACTCACCTTCTCTCTGGTCGGCCAGGCGGCATCAGGAGATTGGAGGCTGAGCTCCTTCATCTTCAGTCACGGGGCAGCTCAGCTGGAGGCAGGTGCGGAGAGGTCGGGTGAGCGCAGGCTGAAGGAGCAGCCCAGCTGCGGCTTCCACATGGACATGCCGCTGCCCGCACACACGCCTTGTAGAGATTGCACCTGGAACCGGGTGCTATCATCCGGCCGCTGCCGCCACCTAGAGGCCTCAACGGTCCCACTGTCCGCACCTGTTGCCACCGGACCGGGATGCAACCGCTCCGTGCTGGGGTCGCTATTCCTCGGGCAGTACCCAATTTGTCAGTCAGCCCCTGAGCCACAGAGCCCCAGCGGGGGTAGGCGGAGCCGCCGGCGTCAACATCAGTGATTGAGCACAAGCAAAGTAGGTGGCCGCGAGGCCCCTGTCAGTGCGGGGCCTTAGGCGGCTGCCTAATTTGCCTAATTAGAACCGCCTCTGGTTCTAGTGTACACAGCCAGGAGGAGAAGGAGCCACAGAGGAGGGACACGACTTCAGTGCATGAGCCGCGCTGCTGCTCTGAGGTCTGTGTATAGTTTACAGTGGAGGGGGACACAGTAACCGGGAAGGGGGCAGATAACAGATGCACACATGGATGAGGGGGGGTAAGGGGATATGTGCTGGGTGCTTTGGGAGGGGAGAGGCTATGTGCTAGTGGGGGGGTTTGATCCTCCCCTCCCAAAGCAACTAGCACATATCCCCCAAATGAAAAGATGCCGCATGCCTCTCTGTCCTTTTCCCGCGGCGTCCCTCTGTCCTCCTCCAATGAAGATGACAGGGCGGATCTTTAAAAGAAAGGGGTGTGGCCTTGACAGGAAGGGGTGGGTCATATTTAAATTAGGGGGTGCGCAAGCTCAGTCAGGCCTAGGGCAGCACAAAACCTAAATACACCACTGAATACACACACCAAGGTGATCTCAAAAAACTTGCCACCACCCTCATTTATAGCTGGCTATCACAGTAAGCGGCATTGGCTACAAACAGATACAAACATGGCCTGGGGAATGCCCAGGAAAAAAATCCAAGCCTACTTACCACCAGCTCGCAGACAACCAAATTAACCTGTCTAACAGTATGTGTTAAAAACGGGGGTTTAGTCCGCACGCATTTGCAAATGCATGCGTAAGCCACAGAGCCTCGTCACGGCACCCTGATATCTGTGGTCCTAACACTAAAATATGAGTGTCCCCACAGTGGAGGCACATGCATTCTGATGGATATCAAGGATTACAGTTATTACTCTAAAATGCATGGTATGTACTCCCGCCTGGACTTATTCTTGGTAGACAAATTTTAGCTAGAGAATGTAATTAAATGCACAATTGAACCCATAACCATTTCAGACCACGCCCCCATAACATTGACCATTTCTCCAACACAAAAAAGTCATATAGAACGGACATGGTGGCTGAAGGAGTCTTTACTAGATAATAAAAATAGAATGGAGGAGTTATTAAAATAAAAGCATATTTTGAAATAAACGAGCCAGGGGAAGTGTCAGAACAAGCGGTGTGGGAAGCACATAAAACAGTTATTAGAGGGGAATTGATAGCATATGGCTCATATATTAAAAATGAAAGGAGGAAAATCAGTGTTTTAGAGAGGAAACATAAAAAAAACCTTGACCCTGGAGATAATCTGCGATTAGAGAACTTGCGAATTGAGCTCTCACAGTGTCTGGACCGTAGAGTTAAAAACAAAATCAGGTATTTCGGTAATAGATTTTATGAACAGGGGAATAAGTGTGGGCAGTTACTGGCCAAGCAACTTAAAGAGGAGTTCCACCCAGGGGGCCGTCAAAAAAAAAAAAAAATTAAAAGTCAGCAGCTACAAATAGTGCAGCTGCTGACTTTTTATTGGACACTTACCTGTCCCTGGGTCCAGCGATGCGGGGGATCGAAGCCCCGCTCGTTCCCCCCCCTCCGCTCGTCGGCGCCGGCATTTCAACTGTGGGCGCCGGGCTATGGCTTCACAGCCTGGCACCCACTGCGCATGCGCGAGCGGCGCCGCGCGTCGTGATTGGCCACTCAATCACCTGGGACCTGTAATGGGTCCCAGATGATTGACAGGAGGGAGGGAGCAGAGCGGAGCCCTTCCTGTGCCGAGGGGGAAGTGATGTCACCAGCCCAGGCAAAGGAACAGGCAGATTACGAGGGACCACCTAGCAACAGGCATTTAGAGGTAAGTGAAAAAAAAATATCCAAATTTTTTTTTTTTTTTTTTTTAGAATTTTTCCAGGTATTTTTGTTTTTTGGGTGGAACTCCACTTTAAAAAAGAACAAGAATCCAGACATGTCCATAACCTATCGGTGCAGGGGAGAAAGATAGTTAAATATCAAGCCATAGCGACAGAATTTAGAAAATTTTATGAGGCATTATATAACATTCAAACGACAAATACCCCGCAGTCAAAGGATATAGAGAAACAACGCAAGGAGGAGACGCGGGAATACATTAAAGACACATCAATGCCTACATTGTCTAATACAATCATAGAAGAAATAGAACGCCCAATCACGGTGGAGGAGCTGAGTGGAGGGATAACAGCCTTGTCGTTGGGCAAGAGCCCAGGGCCGGATGGCTTGACGAATACATATTACAAAAAATTTCTCCCAGTCTTGGCAGTACCTTTATGTAAGTATTTTAACTCAATTAATGCAATTAACCCTTTACCTCCAGAAGCCTTATTGGCCTATATAACAGTAATTCCGAAAGGTGAAAAGGACCCACAACACTGTGCCAACTACAGGCCTATCTCTTTACTCAACTCCGACACTAAACTTTTGGCGAAGATCTTAGCCCTCAGACTTCAAGAGCATATGGGCGAATTAATTCACCCAGACCAGACAGGATTCATGAAGGGACGTGAGGCGAGGGATAACACTACCCGAGCGCTCCACGTCCTTCATTGGATGCAACATGGCCCAGATAGAGTCCCAAGGATCATACTGTCAATGGATGCCGAAAATGCCTTTGACAGGGTGAATTGGGACTTTATTACCGAAGTGCTGAGGGAGGTGGGCCTGGGCGAACGTATGATGGGATGGATAGGGTCCTTGTATACAGACCCAAGAGCAAGGGTCAAGGTAAACGGTATATTATCAGATCACTTTATTATACGAAATGGAACAAGACAGGGATGTCCACTATCCCCATTAATATTTGCCATTGTACTGGAACCCCTCCTCTGTAGGATTAGAAGAAATAGCGAGATAATAGGGACGTGTATTGGAACGGAAGAACATAAAGTATCAGCATATGCGGATGATCTTCTCTTTTATCTCTCTGCCCCGCAGACATCCTTACCAGCACTTATGGTGGAAGTAAAAAGATTTGGTATTCTATCTAATTTCAAAATCCATTTTGATAAATCTATTCTCCTACCAAGCCATGTCCCTCAAGTACTAGCAAGATCACTACAACTTCTATACCCGTTTGTTTGGAACAAAAATTCCTTGGTGCAGACCAGAAATTGATATACGACCTAAACTATGGTTCCCTATTGGCACGGATAATAGGAGATTTGAAGAAGTGGAAGGGCCAGTATTTTACATGGTTTGGACGAGTAAGTGCTATAAAAATGAACATACTACCCAGAATAACCACTTGAGCCCCGGACCATTATGCTGCCTAAGGACCAGAGGTCTTTTTCCAATTTGGCACTGCGTCGCTTTAACTGCTAATTGCGCGGTCATGCAATGCTGTACCCAAACGAAATTTGCGTCCTTTTCTTCCCACAAATAGAGCTTTCTTTTGATGGTATGTGATCACCTCTGCGGTTTTTATTTTTTGCTCTATAAACGGAAAAAGACCGAAAATTTTGAAAAAAAATGATATTTTCTAATTTTTGTTATAAAAAAAATCCAATAAACTCAATTTTAGTCATACATTTAGGCCAAAATGTATTCGGCCACATGTCTTTGGTAAAGAAAATGTCAATAAGCGTATATTTATTGGTTTGCGCAAAAGTTATAGCGTCTACAAACTAGGGTACATTTTCTGGAATTTACACAGCTTTTAGTTTATGACTGCCTATGTCATTTCTTGAGGTGCTAAAATGGCAGGGCAGTACAAACCCCCCCCCCCCCAAATGACCCCATTTTGGAAAGTAGACACCCCAAGGAAATTGCTAAGAGGCATGTTGAGCCCATTGAATATTAATTTTTTTTGTCCCAAGTGATTGAATAATGACAAAAAAAAAAAAAAAATTACAAAAAGTGGTCACTAAATGATGTATTCCTCACACAGGCCATGGGCATATGTGGAATTGCACCCCAAAATACATTTAGCTGCTTCTCCTGAGTATGGGGATACCACATGTGTGGGACTTTTTGGGAGCCTAGCCGTGTACGGGGCCCCGAAAACCAATCACCGCCTTCGGGATTTCTAAGGTATGGTGAGTATTTTGCAGCTCTCATTTGTTTTTGAAAATGAAGAAAGACAAGAAAAAACATTTTTTTTTTCTTTTTTCAATTTTCAAAACTTTGTGACAAAAAGTGAGGTCTGCAAAATACTCACTATACCTCTCAGCAAATAGCTTTGGGTGTCTACTTTCCAAAATGGGGTCATTTGGGGGGTTTTGTGCCACCTGGGCATTCCATGGCCTCCGAAACTGTGATAGGCAGTGAAGAGTGAAATCAAAAATTCACGCCCTTAGAAAGCCTGAAGGCGGTGCTTGGATTTCGGGGTCCCGTATGCGGCTAGGCTCCCAAAAAGTCTCACACATGTGGTATCCCCATACTCAGGAGAAGCAGCAGAATGTATTTTGGGGTGTAATTTCACATATTCCCATGGCATGTTTGAGCAATATATCATTTAGTGACAACTTTGTGCAAAAAAAAAAAAAAAAAATTTGTCTCTTTCCTGCAACTTGTGTCACTGTTTTAAACTGTCCTGGCATTTTATGCACAACATTTAGAAGCTTATGTCACACATCACCCACTCTTCTAACCACTTGAAGACAAAGCCCTTTCTGACACTTTTTGTTTACATGAAAAAGTTTGTTTTTTTTGCAAGAAAATTACTTTGAACCCCCAAACATTATATATTTTTTTAAATCAAATGCCCTACAGATTAAAATGGTGGGTGTTTCATTTTTTTTTTTTCACACAGTATTTGCGCAGCGATTTTTCAAACGCATTTTTTGGGGAAAAAACACACTTTTTTTAATTTTAATGCACTAAAACACACTATATTGCCCAAATGTTTGATGAAATAAAAAAGATGATCTTAGGCCGAGTACATGGATACCAAACATGACATGCTTTACAATTGCGCACAAACGTGCAGTGGCAACAAAATAAATACATTTTTAGAAGCCTTTAAAAGCCTTTACAGGTTACCACTTTAGATTTACAGAGGAGGTCTACTGCTAAAATTACTGCCCTCGATCTGACCTTCGTGGTGATACCTCACATGCATGGTGCAATTGCTGTTTACGTTTGACGACAGACCACCGCTTGTGTTCGCCTTAGCGCGAGAGCAGGGGGCGACAGGGGTGCTTTTTTTTTTCTTTATTATTTTTTTGCTTTTTTATCTTATTTTTAAACTGTTCCTTTCATTTTTTTTTTAAATCATTTTTATTGTTATCTCAGGGAATGTAAATATCCCCTATGATAGCAATAGGTAGTGACAGGTACTCTTTTTTGAAAAAATTGGGGTCTATTAGAACCTAGATCTCTCCTCTGCCCTCAAAGCATCTGACCACACCAAGGTCGGTGTGATAAAATGCTTTCCCAATTTCCCAATGGCGCTGTTTACATCCGGCGAAATCTAAGTCATGAAATACTCGTAGCTTCCGGTTTCTTAGGCCATAGAGATGTTTGGAGCCACTCTGGTCTCTGATCAGCTCTATGGTCAGCTGGCTGAATCACCGGCTGCATTCTCAGGTTCCCTGTTGGGACAGGAGAGCCAGAGAAAAACATGGAAGACGGTGGGGGGGGGGATTCCCTACCACGGCTTGTAAAAGCAGTCTAGAGGCTAATTAGCCACTAGGATTGCTTTTTCATGAAAGCCGACCGCTGGCTGAAAAGAATGATACCAAGATGATACCTAAACCTGCAGGCATCATTCTGGTATAACCACTCAAAGTCGTGAATGGCGTACCTGAAGACCAAAAAATGGTTAACAACAAAACACAGTAAACAGTAAAGTATAAAAAATTGCATAACTGAAAAGCAAACATGATAAAACATAATACCAATAAAACATTGCAGAATAGAATACAGTAAAAAAGAGCAGAACAATAGAGAGAGAGAATAGAGAGAGAGAGAACAATAAAACGACAACTTTTTTTTTTTTTACACTTTTTTTGTAACTAACTTTTAGAACTGTAACTGGTTCCAGGTTCGGGTCTCTCAAAATGCGATGGCCTCTTGGGAGACCCTGTGAAAGTGTGCCTAGTCTGTGCAATGCTGTACCCTACGCTAATACTCAACTAGTGAATGGTAGCGTTCAAAACATTCACCAATGCAAAGACCAGGATTGTCAGGACAGGAGGGACAATAATAGCGGGGGTCACGCCTATATCCGCGCTTGCTACAGACACAACATCTTTTTGGGGGGGGTTCGTTGGGTAGGGGTACTCGGGAGGACATAAAGAAAATGGCTCTCATGCAGCCGACTGCATTTGGTTGGGGATGTGAATGGGGGAAGTACGGGCGCTGCAGAAGTGGTGGGTTCCCAATTAGGATTGGCGTATGCAGCAGGAAAGGCATTATGGGCACGACGGCCTGTGTTTGTCTTTCTGGTGGCAGCGGGACACTACTTGTGCTTGCCACCTCACCAGCTTGAACTGCACTTATGGGACTCGCCACGTCACCAAGTGTTACTGCAGTGCTGGTTTGACTACGACCAGGGTGTACTAGGCCGCTGGTGCTTGCCAGTTCACCAAAACGCTACCAAAAAATCTGTTAGCGATCGCAGGGATCAGGCCTGACTCTGCGAACGCTGCAGTTATGTGTTTAGTGTTTTGTAAGTGACAGTGATCGATCGATACTGCACTTGGGTGGGCAGGGCTGGGCCGGGCGGAGGGGCAAAATGCAGGTGCTAGCAGGTATCTGGGCTGATCCCACTAACACTGCGTTTTTGGGAACCCTAAACTTCTGGGGACGCTAGTATAGATCTGATCGGATCAGATATTGATCCGTACAGATACTATACCACTAAGGGAGGTGTACGGTGCGTGTGTGGGTGTTAGCAGTACTGGCGCTAACCTGACGCTGCCTGGGGCTGGTGCTTGCCAGTTCACCAAAATGCTACCAAAAAAACTGTTAGCGATCGCAGGGATCAGGCCTGACTCTGCGAACGCTGCAGTTATGCGTTTAGTGTTTTGTAAGTGACAGTGATCGATCGATACTGCACTTGGGTGGGCTGGACTGGGCCGGGCGGAGGGGCAAAACGCAGGTGCTAGCGGGTATCTGGGCTGATCCCGCTAACACTGCGAACCCTAAACTGCTGGGGACGCTAGTATATATCTGATCGGATCAGATATTGATCCGTACAGATACTATACCACTAAGGGAGGCGTATGCTGCGTGCGTGGGTGTTAGCGGTACTGGCGCTAATCTGACGCTGCCTGGGGCGACGCATATCACCGCCGGGCGATCAGGGGGCTAAACCTTTATTTGGTAATAAACGGCGGGTGCCCTGACACTATAAAAAATAAACAAACTAACCAGCGTCACCCGTAACAGTTATACGGTGATCAGTGGTGAAAGGGTTAACTAGGGGGCAATCAAGGGGTTAAAACATTTATTAGGTAGTATATGGGGGTCCCTGTCGCTATAAAACGCTGACGGCGAACCTAAATATTTACCTCCCTAACTAGCGTCACCAGCGACACTAATACAGCAATCAGAAAAATGATCGCTTAGTGACACTGGCGACAGGGGGTGATCAAGGGGTTAAAACTTTATTAGGGGGGGTTAGGGGGGTACCCTAGACCTAAAGGGGGCTAACCCTAACTGCGCTAACACAGTAACTGTCACAAACTGACACCAATACAGTAATCAGAAAAAAAAAAACTGCTTGGTGTCAGTTTGTGACAGGGGGGGGGGTGATCGGGGGGGGGCGATCGGGGGGGGGATCGGGGGTGTTTTGTGTGCCTGGCATGTTCTACTGTGTGTGTAGTGTTTGTGCACTCACATTGATGTCATCTCTCCTCGGCTCTGTATTTTCCGTTCCGGCGGCGAGTAGAGATGACATCATTTCCTTTGCTGCTGTTTAGCATACAGCAGCAAAGGAATGGTGTGATTGGCCGGTGGCGATCGCGAGGGGGGGGCCACGGACGGATGGCCTCCCCCTCACCTCCGATCGCCGGGGGGACAAAAGAGGACCGCCTCGGGCACCGCATCTGACCCCCCACCCGCGGGAGGCAGATCACGTATATGTACGTGATTTTGCCTGCCCGTGCCGCCTTGCCGACGTATATCGGCGTGAGGCGGTCCTTAAGTGGATAATCTATATATTGCAGACGGTTCCGATTACATTACCAGAGACCCTGTTTAAACAAATAAGAAAGTCATTTGTGGCTTTTGTATGGAAAGATAGAAGACCAAGACTTGCGTATGACATCCTACGTAGGTGTAAAGCAGAAGGGGGAGTGGGATTACCGGACATCGCAATGTATTACAAGGCCATGGCTTTAGTGCGGATACTGAATTGGTGTCATGATTCGCAAAATAAAGTGTGGGTCCAATTAGAAAAGACAATAGCAGGGAGGAACCTGGCAGGGGCCCCTTGGATCCCGGGTCATGCAAGAGGACTTTCACAGTGGACATCCCCACTGACACGTAATGTCCTGGTAATATGGGATAAGCTGAACAATAGGGGTAAGTATGCACCCCAGATGTCCCCTCTGGATCCACTGGAGGGATTCCCATGGTTCCCACCGGGGGAGGAGACAGGATATCTGGGGGCATGGGGTCAAGATGGAGATAACACGTGTGGCAAGTTTGCTCCGCGTGGAGTACTGCTAACCTTAAGAGAACTGATGTCAAGCTTTGGGAGTATACCTTTAGCGGAGTGGAAACATTAGCAATTAGTGAGTTTTTTAAAGAAAATAAAACCTTTAATAAGACCTCAAAACTCACTCACCATATTTGAAAAACAATGTGTTTGATTGCCGGACGCTAGACACCTGTTATCACAAATGTACAGAGTGATTCTTAGTGGGCAAGAAGGGGCAGTTCCCGATTTTGTTAGAGAATGGGAAAGGGAGTTGGACCAGACACTGACAAACCCACAAATTAAAAAGATGATTGAATTAACCCATTCCACATCTATAAGTTCAAGAGTGCAGGAAATGGCCTATAAATTCTTAACAAGATGGTATAGGACCCCAGTTAAACTTTCATAGATATATTCAACCGCTGATGATCGCTGTTGGAGAGGCTGTGGGCAAAAAGGAACATTTCTCCATCTATGGTGGACTTGCCCCAAGATTAAATCATTTCGGGATTCAATTGTTCCATGGATCGAGAAGTTGACAACTAGAACCCTGGAATTTAAACCCTTACATTATTTGTTTCATGACACACCGGAGTCAATTAAAGCATATAGGAAGAGCATTACCCCGCACCTACTAAATGCAGCGAAATTAGTTATCCCTAAATATTGGAGACAGACTCACTCCCCTACCTTATTAGACTGGAGGAATGAGGTTAACCTAATAATGGAAGCTGAAAGATGGGTCCATGTAGTGAAGGATCAGCAAGGGAAATTTGAAGAGATATGGACAGGGTGGTTAAATGTAATATGGAATTATAGAAGGAAGGAAGCTCCATTGGGTAGGCGAGACTGGAAGATGGTACAGTAACTCAGTTTTAAGTAACTCAGGAAGACGGTACAGAAGTAGAATATGATAAAGTGTATAAGAATCCTATGTGTTCAGGTGAGAGGGGATTTCTCCTCTCTCTCTCTTCGATTGCTGCTCCTCCCTTGACCGTGTCCTGCCTCGTCCCCCCGCTCGCCCTTGTCCCCCCCCCCCTTTTTTTTTCTCTCCTTTTTTTTCTCTTTTTTTTCTTTTTTGTATATTATATGGCCAAAAGGCCTCAGACACAATTTTGCACAAAAACAAGAAGATGGTGGTTGCTAGTAGCCTGATGTTATTGAAAGGAGGGGTATTCTTTCCTAAGTTTTTCACGTTATTAAGGGTTGTATAAGGGGTAAGTGTGGCGGATAAGGGATTCTAATCTTTACTAGGGGGTGTTCTTTTTTTTTTTTTTTCTTTTGGCTCATTATATAGCCAATAGGCCTCATACACAATATTGCACAGAGACAGTGAGTTAGTGGGTGGTGGTTGCTTGTAGCCCTATGTCACAGGAAGGAGGACTATGTTTTTTTTTTTTTTTTCTTAGTATAGTTTATAAGGACACTGTATTTCACTGGGAAAGGGGGTAGCGAGGTGTTTAGTACCCCCTTTACAGAGAGGGGGTATTATTTAGTTAATGTAGGGGCCTTAAGTGGTTCACAAGGGATCTGGGTTCAATGGGCGGCACTTTAACCACTTGCCGACCGCCTCACGACGATATACGTCGGCAGAATGGCACGGGCTGGCAGAATCATGTACCTGTACGTGATCTGCCTCCCGCGGGTGGGGGGTCCGATCGGACCCCCCCCGGTGCCCGAGGCGGTCGGCGTTTGTCCCCCGGCGATCGGAGGTGAGGGGGAGGCCATCCATTCGTGGCCCCCCCTCGCGATCGCTCCCAGCCAATGGGATCATTCCTCTGCTGCTGTATGCTAAACAGCAGCAGAGGAAATTATGTCATCTCTCCTCAGGTCGGTATTTTCCGTTCCGGCGCCGAGGAGAGAAGACTGCAATGTGAGTGCCCAACACACAAACATACAGTAGAACATGCCAGGCACACAATACACCCCCCTTTACCCCCCGACCCCCCCCCCCGATCACCCCCCAATCACCCCCCCCCCCCCCCCTGTCACACTGACACCAAGCAGTTTTTTTTTTTCTGATTACTGCATTGGTGTCAGTTTGTGACAGTTAGTGTGGTAGGGCAGTTAGTTTTGCCCCGCCGCCCGGCCCAGCCTAGCCCACCCAAGTGCAGTATCGATCAATCACTATCACTTACAAAACACTAAACGCATAACTGCAGCATTCGCAGAGTCAGGCCTGATCCCTGCGATCGCTAACAGTTTTTTTGGTAGCGTTTTGGTGAACTGGCAAGCACCAGCGGCCTAGGACACCCTGGTCATAGTCAAACCAGCGCTGCAGTAACACTTGGTGACGTGGCGAGTCCCATAAGTGCAGTTCGAGCTGGTGAGGTGGCAAGCACAAGTAGTGTCCCGCTGCCACCAAGAAGAAGACAAACAGGCCCGTCGTGCCCATAGTGCCCTTCCTGCTGCATTCGCCAATCCTAATTGGGAACCCACCGCTTCTGCAGCACCCGTACTTCCCCCATTCACATCCCCAACCAAATGCAGTCGGCTGCATGAGAGGCATTTTCTTTATGTCCTCCCGAGTACCCCTACCCAACGAACCCCCCCAAAAAAGATGTTGTGTCTGCAGCAAGCGCGGATATAGGCGTGACACCCGCTATTATTTTCCCTCCTGTCCTGATATGTTTTGAACGCTACTATTCACTAGTTGGGTATTAGCGTAGGGTACAGCATTGCACAGACTAGGCACACTTTCACAGGGTCTCCCAAGATGCCATCGCATTTTGAGAGACCCGAACCTGGAACCTGTTACAGTTATAAAAGTTACAAAAAAAAGTGTAAAAAAAAATAAAAAAAAAAACACAAAAAAATAATATAAAATTTAAAAAAACAGTTGTCGTTTTATTGTTCTCTCTCTCTCTATTCTCTCTCTATTGTTCTGCTCTTTTTTACTGTATTCTATTCTGCAATGTTTTATTGTTATTATGTTTTATCATGTTTGCTTTTCAGGTATGCAATTTTTTATACTTTACTGTTTACTGTGTTTTATTGTTAACCATTTTTTTTGTCTTCAGGTACGCCATTCACGACTTTGAGTGGTTATACCAGAATGATGCCTGCAGGTTTAGGTATCATCATGGTATCATTCTTTTCAGCCAGCGGTCGACTTTCATGTAAAAGCAATCCTAGTAATCCTAATTAGCCTCTAGACTGCTTTTAGAAGCAGTGGGAGGGAATGCCCTCCCCCCACCGTCTTCCGTGTTTTTCTCTGGCTCTCCTATCTCAACAGGGAACCTGAGAATGCAGCCGGTGATTCAGCCAGCTGACCATAGAGCTGATCAGAGACCAGGGTGACTCCAAACATCTCTATGGCCTAAGAAACCGGAAGCTACAAGCATTTTATGACTTAGATTTCGCCGGATGTAAACAGCGCCATTGGGAAATTGGGAAAGCATTTTATCACACCGATCTTGGTGTGGTCAGATGCTTTGAGGGCAGAGGAGAGATCTAGGGTCTAATAGACTCTAATTTTTTCAAAAAAGAGTAACTGTCACTACCTATTGCTATCATAGGGGATATTTACATTCCCTGAGATAACAATAAAAATTATTAAAAAAAAAAAAAAAATGAAAGGAACAGTTTAAAAATAAGATAAAAAAGCAAAAAAATAATAAAGAAAAAAAGAAAGAAAAAAAAAGCACCCCTGTCCCCCGCTGCTCTCGCGCTAAGGTGAACGCAAGCGTCGGTCTGGCGTCAAATGTAAACAGCAATTGCACCATGCATGTGAGGTATCACCGTGAAGGTCAGATCAAGGGCAGTAATTTTAGCAGTAGACCTCCTCTGTAAATCTAAAGTGGTAACCTGTAAAGGCTTTTAAAAGCTTTTAAAAATGTATTTAGTTTGTCGCCACTGCACGTTTGTGCGCAATTTAAAGCATGTCATGTTTGGTATCCATGTACTTGGCCTAAGATCATCTTTTTTATATCATCAAACATTTGGGCAATATAGTGTGTTTTAGTGCATTAAAATTTAAAAAAGTGTGTTTTTTCCCCAAAAAATGCGTTTGAAAAATCGCTGCGCAAATACTGTGTGAAAAAAAAAAAATTAAACACCCACCATTTTAATCTGTAGGGCATTTGCTTTAAAAAAATATATATAATGTTTGGGGTTCAAAGTAATTTTCTTGCAAAAAAAATTTTTTTTTCATGTAAACAAAGTGTCAGAAAGGGCTTTGTCTTCAAGTGGTTAGAAGAGTGGGTGATGTGTGACATAAGCTTCTAAATGTTGTGCATAAAATGCCAGGACAGTTCAAAACCCCCCAAATGACCCCATTTTGGAAAGTAGACACCCCAAGCTATTTTCTGAGAGGCATGTCGAGTCCATGGAATATTTTATATTGTGACACAAGTTGCGGGAAAGAGACAATTTTTTTTTTTTTTTTGCACAAAGTTGTCACTAAATGATATATTGCTCAAACATGCCATGGGAATATGTGAAATTACACCCCAAAATACATTCTGTTGCTTCTCCTGAGTATGAGGATACCACATTTGTGAGACTTTTTGGGAGCCTAGCCGCCTACGGGACCCAGAAAACCAAGCACTGCCTTCAGGCTTTCTAAGGGCGTAAATTTTTGATTTCACTCTTCACTGCCTATCACAGTTTCGGAGACCATGGAATGCCCAGGTGGCACAAAACCCCCCCAAATGACCCTATTTTGGAAAGTAGACACCCCAAGCTATTTGCTGAGAGGTATAGTGAGTATTTTGCAGACCTCCCTTTTTGTCACAAAGTTTTGAAAATTGAAAAAAGAAAAAAAAACATTTTTTTCTTGTCTTTCTTCATTTTCAAAAACAAATGAGAGCTGCAAAATACTCACCATGCCTCTCAGCAAATAGCTTGGGGTATCTACTTTCCAAAATTGGGTAATTTGGGGGGATTTTGTTCCACCTGGGCATTCCATGGCCTCCGAAACTGTGATAGGCAGTGAAGAGTGAATCCCCATACTCAGGAGAAGCAGCTAAATGTATTTGGGGGTGCAATTCCACATATGCCCATGGCCTGTGTGAGCAATATATCATTTAGTGACAACTTTGTGCAAAAAAAAAAAAATTGTCACATTTCCGCAACTTGTGTCAAAATATAAAATATTCCATGGACTCAACAGGCCTCTCAGCAAATAGCTTGGGGTGTCTACTTTCCAAAATGGGTCATTTGAGGGGGAGGGGGGGTTTGTGCCATCTGGGCATTTTATGGCCTTCAAAACTGTGATAGGTAGTGAGGAGTAAAATGAAAAATTTACGCCCTTAGAAATCCTGAAGGCGGTGATTGGTTTTCGGGGCCCCGTACGCGGCTAGGCTCCCAAAAAGTCCCACACATGTGGTATCCCCGTACTCAGGAGAAGCAGCTGAATGTATTTTGGGGTGCAATTCCACATATGCCCATGGCCTGTGTGAGCAATATATCATTTAGTGACAACTTTTTGTAATTTTTTTTTTTTTGTCATTATTCAATCACTTGGGACAAAAAAAAATTATATTCATGGGGCTCAACATGCCTCTCAGCAATTTCCTTGGGGTGTCTACTTTCCAAAATGGGGTCATTTGGGGGGGTTTTGTACTGCCCTGCCATTTTAGCACCTCAAGAAATGACATAGGCAGTCATAAACTAAAAGCTGTGTAAATTCCAGAAAATGTACCCTAGTTTGTAGACGCTATAACTTTTGCGCAAACCAATAAATATACGCTTATTGACATTTTTTTTTACCAAAGACATGTGGCCAAATACATTTTGGCCTAAATGTATGACTAAAATTTAGTTTATTGGATTTTTTTAATAACAAAAAGTAGAAAATATCATATTTTTTTCAAAATTTTCGGTCTTTTTCCGTTTATAGCGCAAAAAATAAAAAACGCAGAGGTGATCAAATACCATCAAAAGAAAGCTCTATTTGTGGGAAGAAAAGGACGCAAATTTTGTTTGGGTACAGCATTGCATGACCGCGCAATTAGCAGTTAAAGCGACGCAGTGCCGAATTGTAAAAAGTGCTCTGGTCAGGAAGGGGGTAAATCCTTCCGGGGCTGAAGTGGTTAATAAAATGGCTTGGTAGGCCTCAAATACACCTTTTTTTTTTTTTTTTTTTTTTTTTTAGGGGGGGGGGGGGAGTGGGGCGAGTATGGGGGAAACCCCTGGCAGGGAAAGGAGGTCACCCGTTGACTTTGTTCAGCAGTGGAGGAGTGGGAATGAGGGGCGAGAGAACTGAGGAATTGTTTCCCCGTTTCGTGTGTTTCAATTTTTTTATTTATTTATTTTTTTTTTTCCTTCTTTTTTTTTTGAATGTAGTACTTGTATAATTTTCTTCGATGATTCTGTTTAATGTTAATTGCATAAATGGAGAAGTCTATTTATTAAATGGAAAAATAAAAAATTTTGATTATAAAAAAAATAAACCACTTCAGCCCAGGAAGATTTGGCTGCTGAATGACCGGGCCATTTTTTGCGATTCGACACTGCGTCGCTTTAACTGACAATTGCGCGGTCGTGCGACGTTGCACCCAAACAAAATTGATTTCCTTTTTTTCACAGAAATAGAGCTTTCTTTTGGTGGTATTTGATTGCCTCTGCATGTTTTATTTTTTGCGCTATAAACAAAAAAAGAGCC
Source organism: Lithobates septentrionalis (assembly GCA_037952835.1). Classification (NCBI taxonomy): domain Eukaryota; kingdom Metazoa; phylum Chordata; class Amphibia; order Anura; family Ranidae; genus Lithobates; species Lithobates septentrionalis. The sequence continues at coordinate 1,666,602 of JBBDGP010001531.1, forward strand.
TCAATTTCGAAAAAAAAACACAATATTTTGTACTTTATGCTAAAATAAATATTCCCATTTATTTTTTTTAAAAAAATATTTTTTTCTCAGTTTAGGCTGATATGTATTCTTCTACATATTTTTGGTAAAAAAAAATCTCAATAAGCGTATATTGATTGGCTTGCACAAAAGTTATAGCTTCTACAAAATAGGGGATAGATTTATAGCATTTTATTATTATTTTTTTTTTTACTAGTAATGGTGGCGATCTGAAATTTTTATTGGGACTGCGACATTATGGCGGACACATCGGACACCTTTGACACATTTTTGGGACCATTGGCATTTATACAGCGATCAGTGCTATAAAAATGCACTGATTTCTGTAAAAATGTCACTGGAAGGGAAGGGGTTAACACTAGGGGGCGATCAAGGGGTTAACTGTGTTCCCTGTTTGTGTTTCTAACTGTAGGGGGAGGGGACTGACCTAGAGGAAGTGACGGATCGTGGTTCCTAGCTAATAGGAACTCACGATCTGTGACACCTCACAGAACAGAACAGGGATTTGTGTGTTTACACACACACGTCCCTGTTCTGCCTCTCGTGCCCGCGATCGCTTGTGGCCGGCGGTCATCGCGAATGTCAGTCACGGGCATCGTGCGGGTGGCTTCGGCGGCGCGCGCGCCTGCTATACCAATCCCGCGAGCCGACGTATAGCTACGATGGCTCGCGGGATCATGCCGACCTGCCGCAGTAAAATGATAGCGGCTGGTCGGCAAGCAGTTAACTATGAATTATTATGTGGAGCTTTTCACATGTATGGGCATTGATCTCAATTTGGTAATTCTATGGATGAGTGGCAGTAATGTTGTTTTTGAACAGGCACTGCTATGTTGATGTGCAGGTGCTTGTAGCCACCATCCCTATAGATTACAAGAACGCCTCTTGACTCTAGGTGGAGAGCACCAATAGGGCTGTACAGTGAAGGTCTGATCATTGTCCTGGAGGGAACCACTGAGGATCTTGTACCGATGTGCGGAAGGGGTTAATGTTCAATAGTGGGAACCTATAAAGTTGCAAGTCTGTGCCGTGTGGGCCACGCCTATTGACAGACGGAATGATGAAACGCGTCTAGGCGTGACCACACGGCTTGCTGCATCTGTCCCTGGCTCCGATCTCCTCCCGGGAACCACCACGGACGATTGTATCTCCACGAGAGGTGATGAGAGTATCGGAACTGTTGATACAGTGCAATATTTTACACTGAACGTTTTTTTTAATATGTTTGTAAGTGCATAGGCATAAGGGAAGGGGCTTTTTTATCAATAAAAGTTTTACACTATGAGAATCTTTCTTCCTTCCTTATGCCTGAGTTCATTCAAAGGGTTGTTGGCATGCTTAACTTAACTTATGTGAATTATAGGACCCGAACGTCTGAGATCATTTGGCTGATCGTTACTGGAGATTTGGACAGATGCCCTGTAAGCAGTGATCGTAAATGCATATACAAAGGTGTTTGTCGATTGGGAATTCGGTGAGTGCAATTCCTAAGGGAGCGCAATCACTTGGTGTGCTGATGGCTGAACTTCTAAACAGCTGATGTTTACATGTAATGCATGCGGTTTCAGCGATGTGGTGTGAGCTTTCCATGGAACATACCATATTGCCTCCCAGTTGCATTTCAACCGCCCCCACCAGGGGTTTCAAGGGCTGCTTCCAGTGTGAACGAGCCGGCAACACAGTAAAAAAATATGTTGAGCAGCTATACGTAGTTGTACAGTACAATCAGTGAATGAGAATGAATGGCAAGAAAAGTGGTACAATGCAGTGTTAGGGCAGATAGAATAAGAGGAGATACTGAGAATTTCACCAAGCATTCACAGGAAAACTGCTAATTTTGTTCTGCTTGTATTTATTGAACAAGAGAAGTGGTACTGTGCGCTGTTCATACATACAGAATTAGGCCGGGTTCACATTGCTCCAACACGAAAGCCATGCGACTTCCGATCTGGCTTTGCCCTGTGACTTTAGTCCGACATCTATCCAATTGCAAATTTAATGAACAGGATCCGACTCGAGATGAGTGCGACTTGGGTCTGGTATGGATTTTTATGCCAAATTTAAAATAAAATAGTGTGGGGTCACCCCCAAAATGCATAGCAGACCCTTATCTGAGCATGCAGCCCCGGCAGTCCAGATAAGGGGGGAGATAAGTGAGCGCCCCACCTCCTGGACCGAACCAGTCCACATACCCTCAACATGGGGGGTGGGGGGCTTTGGTGCAGGGAAGGCTCTGCTCTCCCCCACCCCAAAGCACCTTGTCCCATGGTTAAGGGTCTCTTCCCCACAACCCTGGGCTGTGGTTGTGGGGGTCTGCGGGTAGGGGGGCTTATCAGAATCGGTAGCCTCTTTTAAGAAAGGGGGCCCCCAGATCCTGCCCCCCCCCCCCATGTGAACAAGTATGAAGTACATAGTACCCCTACCCATTCATCCAAAAAAAAAAAACAATGTAGTGTAACAAAAAACATGATTCAGTTTTTGACAAGTCCTTTATTAAAATTTAATAATGCCCACCGATGTAGATCCAACATCAATCATGATGGCCATCGCTGCCGCCGCCCTGATGAGAGAGGGAAGCTCTCCTCCCACGATGAATGCTCCCGCCGTTCTGGCAGCTCCCGTGTCTGACAGTTCTTTTATAGCTATGGGGTGTGGCCATGTGGTGATGTAACTGGAGACCCCAGCCCCCCTGTGACGTCACGGACCCTTCATGCCCGGGCCCATGATGTCATCGCATGGCCACACCCCTTAGCTATATAAGAACTGTCAGACACAGAAGCTGCCAGAATGCATTAGTCGGGGGAGGAGCGTTTTTGCTTTTTTTATATCGGTGTGGTGGCGGCCATCATGATTGACATTGGATCTACATCGGGAGACATTATTAACCACTTCAATACAGGGCATTTTCACCCCCTTCCTGCCCAAGCCAGTTTTCAGCGCTGTCGCAATTTAAATGACAATTGCGTGGTCATGCAACACTGTACCCAAAATAAATTTTTATCATTTTTTCCGCACAAATAGCGTTTTCTTCTGGTGGTATTGATCATCTCTGCGTTTTTTTTGTTTTTTTTTTGCGCTATAAACAAAAGAAGAGCGACAAGTTTGAAAAAAAAAACACAATATTTTTTACTTTTTGGTATAATAAATATCCCAATTTAAAAAAAAAAAAATTTCCTCAGTTTAGGTCGATATGTATTCTTCTACATATTTTTGGTAAAAAAAAAAATCGCAATAAGCATAAATTCATTGGTTTGCGCAAAAGTTATAGTGTCTGCAAAATAGGGGATAGTTTTATGGCATATTTATTTATTTATTTATTACTAGTAATGGTGGCGATCTGCAATCTTTATTGTGACTTCGACATTGCGGTGGACATATCGGACACTTTTAACACCATTTTGGGACCATTCACATTTATACAGTGATCAGTGATGTACAAATGCATTGATTACTGTATAAATGTCAGGGGCAGGGAAGGGGTTAACACTAGGGGGCGATCAAAGGGTTATTTGTGTTACCTAGCGAGTGATTCTAACTGTAGGGGGAGGGGACTCACAAGGGGAGGAGACCAATCGGTGTTCCTCTGTACTGGGAACACACCATCAATCTCCTCTCCTCTGACAGGACCGTGGACCTGTGTGTTTACACACACAGATCCATGGTCCTGCTCTGTTAATGGGCTATCGCGGGTGCCCGGTGGACATCGTGGCCCGAGTGACGTGGCGGGGGCACGCACGCGCCCCCCAGATGGCCGGGAAGCCCAGGACGTCATATGATGCCCGCCCAGGATGGGAGATCC
>JBBDGP010001532.1:0-409745 GCA_037952835.1 Lithobates septentrionalis
CAGACATTATACAGACATTATACAGACATTATACAGACACCATACAGACATTATACAGACACCATACAGACATTATACAGACACCATACAGACATTATACAGACATTATACAGACACCATACAGACATTATACAGACATTGTACAGACACTATACAGACATTATACAGACATTATACAGACACCATACAGACACCATACAGACATTATACAGACACTATACAGACATTATACAGACATTATACAGACACCATACAGACATTATACAGACATTATACAGACACCATACAGACATTATACAAACATTATACAGACACTATACAGACATTATACAGACACCATACAGACATTATACAGACACCATACAGACATTATACAGACACTATACAGACATTATACAGACATTATACAGACACCATACAGACATTATACAGACATTATACAGACACCATACAGACATTATACAGACACCATACAGACATTATACAGACACCATACAGACATTATACAGACACCATACAGACATTATACAGACATTATACAGACATTATACAGACACCATACAGACATTATACAGACACCATACAGACATTATACAAACATTATACAGACACCATACAGACATTATACAGACACCATACAGACATTATACAGACACTATACAGACATTATACAGACACTATACAGACATTATACAGACATTATACAGACATTATACAGACACCATACAGACATTATACAGACACCTATACAGACATTATACAGACATTATACAGACATTATACAGACACCATACAGACATTATACAGACACTATACAGACATTATACAGACATTATACAGACATTATACAGACACCATACAGACATTATACAGACATTATACAGACATTATACAGACACCATACAGACACCATACAGACACTATACAGACACCATACAGACATTATACAGACACTATACAGACATTATACAGACACTATACAGACATTATACAGACACCATACAGACATTATACAGACACCATACAGACATTATACAGACACCATACAGACACCATACAGACATTATACAGACACCATACAGACACCATACAGACATTATACAGACACCATACAGACATTATACAGACACCATACAAACATTATACAGACACCATACAGACATTATACAAACATTATACAGACACCATACAGACATTATACAGACACCATACAGACATTATACAGACACCATACAGACATTATACAGACACCATACAGACATTATACAGACATTATACAGACACCATACAGACATTATACAGACACCATACAAACATTATACAGACACCATACAGACATTATACAACATTATACAGACACCATACAGACATTATACAGACACCATACAGACATTATACAGACACCATACAGACATTATACAGACACCATACAGACATTATACAGACATTATACAGACACCATACAGACATTATACAGACATTATACAGACATTATACAGACACCATACAGACATTATACAGACATTATACAGACATTATACAGACATTATACAGACACCATACAGACATTATACAGACATTATACAGACATTATACAGACACTATACAGACACCATGCAGACATTATACAGACATTATACAGACACCATACAGACATTATACAGACATTATACAGACACCATACAGACATTATACAGACACCATACAGACATTATACAGACATTATACAGACACCATACAGACATTATACAGACACCATACAGACACCATACAGACATTATACAGACACCATACAGACATTATTACAGAATTATACAGACATTATACAGACATTATACAGACCATACAGACATTATACAGACACTATACAGACATTATACAGACATTATACAGACACCATACAGACATTATACAGACATTATACAGACACCATACAGACATTATACAGACACCATACAGACATTATACAGACACTATACAGACACCATACAGACATTATACAGACATTATACAGACACCATACAGACATTATACAGACATTATACAGACACCATACAGACATTATACAGACACCATACAGACATTATACAGACACTATACAGACATTATACAGACATTATACAGACACCATACAGACATTATACAGACATTATACAGACATTATACAGACACCATACAGACATTATACAGACACCATACAGACATTATACAGACATTATACAGACATTATACAGACACCATACAGACATTATACAGACACCATACAGACATTATACAGACACCATACAGACATTATACAGACATTATACAGACACCATACAGACATTATACAGACATTATACAGACACATACAGACATTATACAGACATTATACAGACCCATACAGACATTATACAGACACTATACAGACATTATACAGACATTATACAGACACCATACAGACATTATACAGACATTATACAGACACCATACAGACATTATACAGACATTATACAGACACCATACAGACATTATACAGACACCATACAGACATTATACAGACACCATACAGACATTATACAGACACCTACAGACATTATACAGACATTATACAGACACCATACAGACATTATACAGACATTATACAGACACCATACAGACATTATACAGACACCATACAGACATTATACAGACACCATACAGACATTATACAGACACCATACAGACATTATACAGACATTATACAGACATTATACAGACACCATACAGACATTATACAGACACTATACAGACATTATACAGACATTATACAGACACCATACAGACATTATACAGACACCATACAGACATTATACAGACACTATACAGACATTATACAGACACTATACAGACATTATACAGACATTATACAGACATTATACAGACACCATACAGACATTATACAGACACTATACAGACATTATACAGACATTATACAGACATTATACAGACACCATACAGACATTATACAGACACTATACAGACATTATACAGACATTATACAGACATTATACAGACACCATACAGACATTATACAGACACATACAGACATTATACAGACACCATACAGACATTATACAGACACCATACAGACACCATACAGACATTATACAGACACCATACAGACATTATACAGACACTATACAGACATTATACAGACACTATACAGACATTATACAGACACCATACAGACATTATACAGACACCATACAGACATTATACAGACACCATACAGACACCATACAGACATTATACAGACACCATACAGACACCATACAGACATTATACAGACACCATACAGACATTATACAGACACCATACAAACATTATACAGACACCATACAGACATTATACAAACATTATACAGACACCATACAGACATTATACAGACACCATACAGACATTATACAGACACCATACAGACATTATACAGACACCATACAGACATTATACAGACATTATACAGACACCATACAGACATTATACAGACACCATACAAACATTATACAGACACCATACAGACATTATACAAACATTATACAGACACCATACAGACATTATACAGACACCATACAGACATTATACAGACACCATACAGACATTATACAGACACCATACAGACATTATACAGACATTATACAGACACCATACAGACATTATACAGACATTATACAGACATTATACAGACACCATACAGACATTATACAGACATTATACAGACATTATACAGACATTATACAGACACCATACAGACATTATACAGACATTATACAGACATTATACAGACACTATACAGACACCATGCAGACATTATACAGACATTATACAGACACCATACAGACATTATACAGACATTATACAGACACCATACAGACATTATACAGACACCATACAGACATTATACAGACATTATACAGACACCATACAGACATTATACAGACACCATACAGACACCATACAGACATTATACAGACACCATACAGACATTATACAGACATTATACAGACATTATACAGACACCATACAGACATTATACAGACACTATACAGACATTATACAGACATTATACAGACACCATACAGACATTATACAGACATTATACAGACACCATACAGACATTATACAAACATTATACAGACACCATACAGACATTATACAGACACTATACAGACATTATACAGACATTATACAGACATTATACAGACATTATACAGACACCATACAGACATTATACAGACACTATACAGACATTATACAGACATTATACAGACACCATACAGACATTATACAGACATTATACAGACACCATACAGACATTATACAGACACTATACAGACATTATACAGACATTATACAGACATTATACAGACATTATACAGACACCATACAGACATTATACAGACACTATACAGACATTATACAGACATTATACAGACACCATACAGACATTATACAGACATTATACAGACACCATACAGACATTATACAGACACCATACAGACATTATACAGACACCATACAGACATTATACAGACACCATACAGACATTATACAGACATTATACAGACATTATACAGACACCATACAGACATTATACAAACATTATACAGACACCATACAGACATTATACAGACACCATACAGACATTATACAGACATTATACAGACACCATACAGACATTATACAGACACCATACAGACATTATACAGACACCATACAGACATTATACAGACATTATACAGACATTATACAGACATTATACAGACATTATACAGACACCATACAGACATTATACAGACACTATACAGACATTATACAGACACTATACAGACATTATACAGACATTATACAGACACCATACAGACATTATACAGACATTATACAGACATTATACAGACACCATACAGACATTATACAGACACCATACAGACATTATACAGACACCATACAAACATTATACAGACATTATACAGACATTATACAGACATTATACAGACACCATACAGACATTATACAGACATTATACAGACACCATACAGACATTATACAGACACTATACAGACATTATACAGACATTATACAGACATTATACAGACACCATACAGGCATTATACAGACACCATACAGACATTATACAGACACTATACAGACACCATACAGACATTATACAGACATTATACAGACATTATACAGACACCATACAGACATTATACAGACACCATACAGACATTATACAGACACTATACAGACACCATACAGACATTATACAGACATTATACAGACACCATACAGACATTATACAGACATTATACAGACATTATACAGACACCATACAGACATTATACAGACATTATACAGACATTATACAGACACCATACAGACATTATACAGACACTATACAGACACCATACAGACATTATACAGACATTATACAGACACCATACAGACATTATACAGACATTATACAGACATTATACAGACATTATACAGACACCATACAGACATTATACAGACACCATACAGACATTATACAGACACCAAACAGACATTATACAGACATTATACAGACACCATACAGACATTATACAGACACTATACAGACACCATACAGACATTATACAGACATTATACAGACACCATACAGACATTATACAGACATTATACAGACACCATACAGACACCATACAGACATTATACAGACACCATACAGACATTATACAGACGCCATACAGACACCATACAGACATTATACAGACACCATACAGACATTATACAGACATTATACAGACATTATACAGACACCATACAGACATTATACAGACACTATACAGACTTTATACAGACATTATACAGACACCATACAGACATTATACAGACATTATACAGACACCATACAGACATTATACAGACATTATACAGACACCATACAGACATTATACAGACATTGTACAGACACTATACAGACATTATACAGACATTATACAGACATTATACAGACACCATACAGACACCATACAGACATTATACAGACACTATACAGACATTATACAGACATTATACAGACACCATACAGACATTATACAGACATTATACAGACACCATACAGACATTATACAAACATTATACAGACACCATACAGACATTATACAGACATCATACAGACATTATACAGACACCATACAGACATTATACAGACACTATACAGACATTATACAGACATTATACAGACACCATACAGACATTATACAGACATTATACAGACACCATACAGACATTATACAGACACCATACAGACATTATACAGACACCATACAGACATTATACAGACACCATACAGACATTATACAGACACCATACAGACATTATACAGACACTATACAGACATTATACAGACACTATACAGACATTATACAGACACTATACAGACATTATACAGACATTATACAGACATTATACAGACACCATACAGACATTATACAGACACTATACAGACATTATACAGACATTATACAGACATTATACAGACACCATACAGACATTATACAGACACTATACAGACATTATACAGGACATTATACAGACATTATACAGACATTATACAGACACCATACAGACATTATACAGACATTATACAGACATTATACAGACATTATACAGACACCATACAGACATTATACAGACACCATACAGACACCATACAGACACTATACAGACACCATACAGACATTATACAGACACTATACAGACATTATACAGACACTATACAGACATTATACAGACATTATACAGACATTATACAGACACCATACAGACATTATACAGACACCATACAGACATTATACAGACATTATACAGACATTATACAGACACCATACAGACATTATACAGACATTATACAGACACCATACAGACATTATACAGACACTATACAGACATTATACAGACATTATACAGACATTATACAGACACCATACAGACACCATACAGACATTATACAGACACTATACAGACACCATACAGACATTATACAGACATTATACAGACACCATACAGACATTATACAGACATTATACAGACATTATACAGACACCATACAGACATTATACAGACATTATACAGACATTATACAGACACCATACAGACATTATACAGACACTATACAGACACCATACAGACATTATACAGACATTATACAGACACCATACAGACATTATACAGACATTATACAGACATTATACAGACACCATACAGACATTATACAGACACCATACAGACATTATACAGACACCATACAGACATTATACAGACATTATACAGACATTATACAAACATTATACAGACACCATACAGACATTATACAGACACCATACAGACATTATACAGACATTATACAGACACCATACAGACATTATACAGACACCATACAGACACCATACAGACATTATACAGACATTATACAGACATTATACAGACATTATACAGACATTATACAGACACCATACAGACATTATACAGACACTATACAGACATTATACAGACATTATACAGACACCATACAGACATTATACAGACATTATACAGACATTATACAGACACCATACAGACATTATACAGACACCATACAGACATTATACAGACACCATACAGACATTATACAGACACCATACAAACATTATACAGACATTATACAGACATTATACAGACATTATACAGACACCATACAGACATTATACAGACATTATACAGACACCATACAGACATTATACAGACACTATACAGACATTATACAGACATTATACAGACATTATACAGACACCATACAGACATTATACGAAATACAGACACCATACAGACATTATACAGACACTATACAGACACCATACAGACATTATACAGACATTATACAGACACCATACAGACATTATACAGACATTATACAGACACCATACAGACACCATACAGACATTATACAGACACCATACAGACATTATACAGACGCCATACAGACACCATACAGACATTATAACAGACACCATACAGACATTATACAGACATTATACAGACATTATACAGACACCATACAGACATTATACAGACACTATACAGACATTATACAGACATTATACAGACACCATACAGACATTATACAGACATTATACAGACACCATACAGACATTATACAGACATTATACAGACACCATACAGACATTATACAGACATTGTACAGACACTATACAGACATTATACAGACATTATACAGACATTATACAGACACCATACAGACACCATACAGACATTATACAGACACTATACAGACATTATACAGACATTATACAGACACCATACAGACATTATACAGACATTATACAGACACCATACAGACATTATACAAACATTATACAGACACCATACAGACATTATACAGACATCATACAGACATTATACAGACACCATACAGACATTATACAGACACTATACAGACATAGACATTATACAGACACCATACAGACATTAATACAGACACCATACAGACATTATACAGACACCATACAGACATTATACAGACACCATACAGACACCATACAGACATTATACAGACACCATACAGACATTATACAGACACCATACAGACATTATACAGACACTATACAGACATTATACAGACACTATACAGACATTATACAGACACTATACAGACATTATACAGACATTATACAGACATTATACAGACACCATACAGACATTATACAGACACTATACAGACATTATACAGACATTATACAGACATTATACAGACACCATACAGACATTATACAGACACTATACAGACATTATACAGACATTATACAGACATTATACAGACATTATACAGACACCATACAGACATTATACAGACATTACATTATACAGACATTATACAGACATTATACAGACACCATACAGACATTATACAGACACATCACATTATACAGACACCATACAGACACTATACAGACACCATACAGACATTATACAGACACTATACAGACATTATACAGACACCTATACAGACATTATACAGACATTATACAGACATTATACAGACACCATACAGACATTATACAGACATTATACAGACACCATACAGACATTATACAGACAACTATACAGACACATACAGACATTATACAGACATTATACAGACACCATACAGACATTATACAGACACTATACAGACATTATACAGACATTATACAGACATTATACAGACACCTATACAGACACCATACAGACATTATACAGACATTATACAGACATTATACAGACATTATACAGACACCATACAGACATTATACAGACACCATACAGACATTATACAGACATTATACAGACATTATACAGACAGACATTATACAGACATTATACAGACATTATACAGACACCATACAGACATTATACAGACACTATACAGACATTATACAGACATTATACAGACATTATACAGACACCATACAGACATTATACAGACACTATACGACCACTACAGACACCATACAGACATTATACAGACACCATACAGACATTATACAGACACCATACAGACATTATACAGACACTATACAGACATTATACAGACATTATACAGACACTATACAGACATTATACAGACACCATACAGACATTATACAGACATTATACAGACACCATACAGACATTATACAGACATTATACAGACACCATACAGACATTATACAGACACCATACAGACATTATACAGACACCATACAGACATTATACAGACATTATACAGACATTATACAGACACCATACAGACATTATACAGACATTATACAGACATTATACAGACACCATACAGACATTATACAGACACTATACAGACACCATACAGACATTATACAGACATTATACAGACACCATACAGACATTATACAGACATTATACAGACACCATACAGACATTATACAGACACCATACAGACATTATACAGACACCATACAGACATTATACAGACATTATACAGACATTATGCAAACATTATACAGACACCATACAGACATTATACAGACACCATACAGACATTATACAGACATTATACAGACACCATACAGACATTATACAGACATTATACAGACACCATACAGACATTATACAGACACCATACAGACATTATACAGACACCAACAGAATTATACAGACACTATACAGACATTATACAGACATTATACAGACATCTATACAGACATTATACAGACATTATACAGACACCATACAGACATTATACAGACACTATACAGACATTATACAGACATTATACAGACACCATACAGACATTATACAGACATTATACAGACACCATACAGACATTATACAGACACCATACAGACATTATACAGACATTATACAGACATTATACAGACACCATACAAACATTATACAGACATTATACAGACATTATACAGACATTATACAGACACCATACAGACATTATACAGACATTATACAGACACCATACAGACATTATACAGACACTATACAGACATTATACAGACATTATACAGACATTATACAGACACCATACAGACATTATACTGACACCATACAGACATTATACAGACACTATACAGACACCATACAGACATTATACAGACATTATACAGACACCATACAGACATTATACAGACATTATACAGACATTATACAGACACCATACAGACATTATACAGACACTATACAGACATTATACAGACACTATACAGACATTATACAGACATTATACAGACACCATACAGACATTATACAGACATTATACAGACATTATACAGACACCATACAGACATTATACAGACACCATACAGACATTATACAGACATTATACAGACATTATACAGACACCATACAGACATTATACAGACACCATACAGACATTATACAGACACCATACAGACATTATACAGACATTATACAGACACCATACAGACATTATACAGACATTGTACAGACACTATACAGACATTATACAGACATTATACAGACACCATACAGACACCATACAGACATTATACAGACACTATACAGACATTATACAGACATTATACAGACACCATACAGACATTATACAGACATTATACAGACACCATACAGACATTATACAAACATTATACAGACACCATACAGACATTATACAGACACCATACAGACATTATACAGACACCATACAGACATTATACAGACACTATACAGACATTATACAGACATTATACAGACACCATACAGACATTATACAGACATTATACAGACACCATACAGACATTATACAGACACCATACAGACATTATACAGACACCATACAGACATTATACAGACACCATACAGACATTATACAGACATTATACAGACATTATACAGACACCATACAGACATTATACAGACACCATACAGACATTATACAAACATTATACAGACACCATACAGACATTATACAGACACCATACAGACATTATACAGACACTATACAGACATTATACAGACACTATACAGACATTATACAGACATTATACAGACATTATACAGACACCATACAGACATTATACAGACACTATACAGACATTATACAGACATTATACAGACATTATACAGACACCATACAGACATTATACAGACACTATACAGACATTATACAGACATTATACAGACATTATACAGACACCATACAGACATTATACAGACATTATACAGACATTATACAGACATTATACAGACACCATACAGACATTATACAGACACCATACAGACACCATACAGACACTATACAGACACCATACAGACATTATACAGACACTATACAGACATTATACAGACACTATACAGACATTATACAGACACCATACAGACATTATACAGACACCATACAGACATTATACAGACACCATACAGACACCATACAGACATTATACAGACACCATACAGACACCATACAGACATTATACAGACACCATACAGACATTATACAGACACCATACAAACATTATACAGACACCATACAGACATTATACAAACATTATACAGACACCATACAGACATTATACAGACACCATACAGACATTATACAGACACCATACAGACATTATACAGACACCATACAGACATTATACAGACATTATACAGACACCATACAGACATTATACAGACATTATACAGACATTATACAGACACCATACAGACATTATACAGACATTATACAGACATTATACAGACACCATACAGACATTATACAGACACTATACAGACACCATACAGACATTATACAGACATTATACAGACACCATACAGACATTATACAGACATTATACAGACACCATACAGACATTATACAGACACCATACAGACATTATACAGACATTATACAGACACCATACAGACATTATACAGACACCATACAGACACCATACAGACATTATACAGACACCATACAGACATTATACAGACATTATACAGACATTATACAGACACCATACAGACATTATACAGACACTATACAGACATTATACAGACATTATACAGACACCATACAGACATTATACAGACATTATACAGACACCATACAGACATTATACAAACATTATACAGACACCATACAGACATTATACAGACACTATACAGACATTATACAGACATTATACAGACATTATACAGACATTATACAGACACCATACAGACATTATACAGACACTATACAGACATTATACAGACATTATACAGACACCATACAGACATTATACAGACATTATACAGACACCATACAGACATTATACAGACACTATACAGACATTATACAGACATTATACAGACACCATACAGACATTATACAGACACTATACAGACATTATACAGACATTATACAGACACCATACAGACATTATACAGACATTATACAGACACCATACAGACATTATACAGACACCATACAGACATTATACAGACACCATACAGACATTATACAGACACCATACAGACATTATACAGACATTATACAGACATTATACAGACACCATACAGACATTATACAAACATTATACAGACACCATACAGACATTATACAGACACCATACAGACATTATACAGACATTATACAGACACCATACAGACATTATACAGACACCATACAGACATTATACAGACACCATACAGACATTATACAGACATTATACAGACATTATACAGACATTATACAGACATTATACAGACACCATACAGACATTATACAGACACTATACAGACATTATACAGACACTATACAGACATTATACAGACATTATACAGACACCATACAGACATTATACAGACATTATACAGACATTATACAGACACCATACAGACATTATACAGACACCATACAGACATTATACAGACACCATACAAACATTATACAGACATTATACAGACATTATACAGACATTATACAGACATTATACAGACATTATACAGACATTATACAGACACCATACAGACATTATACAGACATTATACAGACACCATACAGACATTATACAGACACTATACAGACATTATACAGACATTATACAGACATTATACAGACACCATACAGGCATTATACAGACACCATACAGACATTATACAGACACTATACAGACACCATACAGACATTATACAGACATTATACAGACATTATACAGACACCATACAGACATTATACAGACACCATACAGACATTATACAGACACTATACAGACACCATACAGACATTATACAGACATTATACAGACACCATACAGACATTATACAGACATTATACAGACATTATACAGACACCATACAGACATTATACAGACATTATACAGACATTATACAGACACCATACAGACATTATACAGACACTATACAGACACCATACAGACATTATACAGACATTATACAGACACCATACAGACATTATACAGACATTATACAGACATTATACAGACACCATACAGACATTATACAGACACCATACAGACATTATACAGACACCATACAGACATTATACAGACACCACACAGACATTATACAGACATTATACAGACATTATACAAACATTATACAGACACCATACAGACATTATACAGACATTATACAGACACCATACAGACATTATACAGACATTATACAGACACCATACAGACATTATACAGACACCATACAGACATTATACAGACATTATACAGACATTATACAGACATTATACAGACACCATACAGACATTATACAGACACTATACAGACATTATACAGACACTATACAGACATTATACAGACATTATACAGACACCATACAGACATTATACAGACATTATACAGACATTATACAGACACCATACAGACATTATACAGACACCATACAGACATTATACAGACACCATACAGACATTATACAGACACCATACAAACATTATACAGACATTATACAGACACCATACAGACATTATACAGACACTATACAGACATTATACAGACATTATACAGACATTATACAGACACCATACAGACATTATACAGACATTATACAGACACCATACAGACATTATACAGACACTACACAGACATTATACAGACATTATACAGACACCATACAGACATTATACAGACACCATACAGACATTATACAGACACTATACAGACACCATACAGACATTATACAGACATTATACAGACACCATACAGACATTATACAGACATTATACAGACATTATACAGACACCATACAGACATTATACAAACATTATACAGACATTATACAGACACTATACAGACATTATACAGACATTATACAGACACCATACAGACATTATACAGACATTATACAGACATTATACAGACACCATACAGACATTATACAGACATTATACAGACACCATACAGACATTATACAGACACTATACAGACATTATACAGACATTATACAGACATTATACAGACACCATACAGACATTATACAGACACCATACAGACATTATACAGACACTATACAGACACCATACAGACATTATACAGACATTATACAGACACCATACAGACATTATACAGACATTATACAGACACCATACAGACATTATACAAACATTATACAGACACTATACAGACATTATACAGACACTATACAGACATTATACAGACATTATACAGACACCATACAGACATTATACAGACATTATACAGACATTATACAGACATTATACAGACATTATACAGACACCATACAGACATTATACAGACATTATACAGACATTATACAGACACCATACAGACATTATACAGACATTATACAGACACCATACAGACATTATACAGACACTATACAGACATTATACAGACATTATACAGACACCATACAGACATTATACAGACACCATACAGACATTATACAGACACTATACAGACACCATACAGACATTATACAGACATTATACAGACACCATACAGACATTATACAGACATTATACAGACATTATACAGACACCATACAGACATTATACAAACATTATACAGACACTATACAGACATTATACAGACACTATACAGACATTATACAGACATTATACAGACACCATACAGACATTATACAGACATTATACAGACATTATACAGACACCATACAGACATTATACAGACACCATACAGACATTATACAGACACCATACAGACATTATACAGACATTATACAGACACCATACAGACATTATACAGACATTATACAGACATTATACAGACACCATACAGACATTATACAGACACCATACAGACATTATACAGACACCATACAGACATTATACAGACACCATACAGACACCATACAGACATTATACAGACACCATACAGACATTATACAGACATTATACAGACATTATACAGACATTATACAGACACCATACAGACATTATACAGACATTATACAGACACCATACAGACATTATACAGACATTATACAGACACCATACAGACATTATACAGACATTGTACAGACACTATACAGACATTATACAGACATTATACAGACATTATACAGACACCATACAGACACCATACAGACATTATACAGACACTATACAGACATTATACAGACATTATACAGACACCATACAGACATTATACAGACATTATACAGACACCATACAGACATTATACAAACATTATACAGACACCATACAGACATTATACAGACATCATACAGACATTATACAGACACCATACAGACATTATACAGACACTATACAGACATTATACAGACATTATACAGACATTATACAGACACCATACAGACATTATACAGACACCATACAGACATTATACAGACACTATACAGACACCATACAGACATTATACAGACATTATACAGACACCATACAGACATTATACAGACATTATACAGACATTATACAGACACCATACAGACATTATACAAACATTATACAGACACTATACAGACATTATACAGACACTATACAGACATTATACAGACATTATACAGACACCATACAGACATTATACAGACATTATACAGACATTATACAGACATTATACAGACATTATACAGACATTATACAGACACCATACAGACATTATACAGACATTATACAGACATTATACAGACACCATACAGACATTATACAGACATTATACAGACACCATACAGACATTATACAGACACTATACAGACATTATACAGACATTATACAGACATTATACAGACACCATACAGACATTATACAGACACCATACAGACATTATACAGACACTATACAGACACCATACAGACATTATACAGACATTATACAGACACCATACAGACATTATACAGACATTATACAGACATTATACAGACACCATACAGACATTATACAAACATTATACAGACACTATACAGACATTATACAGACACTATACAGACATTATACAGACATTATACAGACACCATACAGACATTATACAGACATTATACAGACATTATACAGACATTATACAGACACCATACAGACATTATACAGACACCATACAGACATTATACAGACACCATACAGACATTATACAGACATTATACAGACACCATACAGACATTATACAGACATTATACAGACATTATACAGACACCATACAGACATTATACAGACACCATACAGACATTATACAGACACCATACAGACATTATACAGACACCATACAGACACCATACAGACATTATACAGACACCATACAGACATTATACAGACATTATACAGACATTATACAGACACCATACAGACATTATACAGACACTATACAGACATTATACAGACATTATACAGACACCATACAGACATTATACAGACATTATACAGACACCATACAGACATTATACAGACATTATACAGACACCATACAGACATTATACAGACATTGTACAGACACTATACAGACATTATACAGACATTATACAGACATTATACAGACACCATACAGACACCATACAGACATTATACAGACACTATACAGACATTATACAGACATTATACAGACACCATACAGACATTATACAGACATTATACAGACACCATACAGACATTATACAAACATTATACAGACACCATACAGACATTATACAGACATCATACAGACATTATACAGACACCATACAGACATTATACAGACACTATACAGACATTATACAGACATTATACAGACACCATACAGACATTATACAGACATTATACAGACACCATACAGACATTATACAGACACCATACAGACATTATACAGACACCATACAGACATTATACAGACACCATACAGACATTATACAGACATTATACAGACACCATACAGACATTATACAGACACCATACAGACACCATACAGACATTATACAGACACCATACAGACATTATACAGACACCATACAGACATTATACAGACACTATACAGACATTATACAGACACTATACAGACATTATACAGACACTATACAGACATTATACAGACATTATACAGACATTATACAGACACCATACAGACATTATACAGACACTATACAGACATTATACAGACATTATACAGACATTATACAGACACCATACAGACATTATACAGACACTATACAGACATTATACAGACATTATACAGACATTATACAGACATTATACAGACACCATACAGACATTATACAGACATTATACAGACATTATACAGACATTATACAGACACCATACAGACATTATACAGACACCATACAGACACCATACAGACACTATACAGACACCATACAGACATTATACAGACACTATACAGACATTATACAGACACTATACAGACATTATACAGACACCACACAGACATTATACAGACACCATACAGACATTATACAGACACCATACAGACATTATACAGACATTATACAGACATTATACAGACACCATACAGACATTATACAGACATTATACAGACACCATACAGACATTATACAGACACTATACAGACATTATACAGACATTATACAGACATTATACAGACACCATACAGACACCATACAGACATTATACAGACACTATACAGACACCATACAGACATTATACAGACATTATACAGACACCATACAGACATTATACAGACATTATACAGACATTATACAGACACCATACAGACATTATACAGACACCATACAGACATTATACAGACATTATACAGACACCATACAGACATTATACAGACATTATACAGACATTATACAGACATTATACAGACATTATACAGACACCATACAGACATTATACAGACACCATACAGACATTATACAGACACCATACAGACATTATACAGACATTATACAGACATTATACAAACATTATACAGACACCATACAGACATTATACAGACATTATACAGACACCATACAGACATTATACAGACACCATACAGACATTATACAGACACCATACAGACACCATACAGACATTATACAGACATTATACAGACATTATACAGACATTATACAGACATTATACAGACACCATACAGACATTATACAGACACTATATAGACATTATACAGACACTATACAGACATTATACAGACATTATACAGACACCATACAGACATTATACAGACATTATACAGACATTATACAGACACCATACAGACATTATACAGACACCATACAGACATTATACAGACACCATACAGACATTATACAGACACCATACAAACATTATACAGACATTATACAGACATTATACAGACATTATACAGACATTATACAGACACCATACAGACATTATACAGACACTATACAGACATTATACAGACATTATACAGACATTATACAGACACCATACAGACATTATACAGACACCATACAGACATTATACAGACACTATACAGACACCATACAGACATTATACAGACATTATACAGACACCATACAGACATTATACAGACATTATACAGACATTATACAGACACCATACAGACATTATACAGACATTATACAGACACTATACAGACATTATACAGACACTATACAGACATTATACAGACATTATACAGACACCATACAGACATTATACAGACATTATACAGACATTATACAGACATTATACAGACACCATACAGACATTATACAGACACCATACAGACATTATACAGACATTATACAGACATTATACAGACACCATACAGACATTATACAGACACCATACAGACATTATACAGACACCATACAGACATTATACAGACATTATACAGACACCATACAGACATTATACAGACATTGTACAGACACTATACAGACATTATACAGACATTATACAGACATTATACAGACACCATACAGACACCATACAGACATTATACAGACACTATACAGACATTATACAGACATTATACAGACACCATACAGACATTATACAGACATTATACAGACACCATACAGACATTATACAAACATTATACAGACACTATACAGACATTATACAGACATTATACAGACACCATACAGACATTATACAGACATTATACAGACACCATACAGACATTATACAGACACCATACAGACATTATACAGACACCATACAGACATTATACAGACACCATACAGACATTATACAGACATTATACAGACATTATACAGACACCATACAGACATTATACAGACACCATACAGACATTATACAAACATTATACAGACACCATACAGACATTATACAGACACCATACAGACATTATACAGACACTATACAGACATTATACAGACACCATACAGACATTATACAGACATTATACAGACACCATACAGACATTATACAGACATTATACAGACATTATACAGACATTATACAGACACCATACAGACATTATACAGACACCATACAGACATTATACAGACACCATACAAACATTATACAGACATTATACAGACATTATACAGACACCATACAGACATTATACAGACATTATACAGACACCATACAGACATTATACAGACACTATACAGACATTATACAGACATTATACAGACATTATACAGACACCATACAGACATTATACAGACACCATACAGACATTATACAGACACTATACAGACACCATACAGACATTATACAGACATTATACAGACACCATACAGACATTATACAGACATTATACAGACATTATACAGACACCATACAGACATTATACAGACATTATACAGACACTATACAGACATTATACAGACACTATACAGACATTATACAGACATTATACAGACACCATACAGACATTATACAGACATTATACAGACATTATACAGACATTATACAGACACCATACAGACATTATACAGACACCATACAGACATTATACAGACATTATACAGACATTATACAGACACCATACAGACATTATACAGACACCATACAGACATTATACAGACACCATACAGACATTATACAGACATTATACAGACACCATACAGACATTATACAGACATTGTACAGACACTATACAGACATTATACAGACATTATACAGACATTATACAGACACCATACAGACACCATACAGACATTATACAGACACTATACAGACATTATACAGACATTATACAGACACCATACAGACATTATACAGACATTATACAGACACCATACAGACATTATACAAACATTATACAGACACCATACAGACATTATACAGACACCATACAGACATTATACAGACACCATACAGACATTATACAGACACTATACAGACATTATACAGACATTATACAGACACCATACAGACATTATACAGACATTATACAGACACCATACAGACATTATACAGACACCATACAGACATTATACAGACACCATACAGACATTATACAGACACCATACAGACATTATACAGACATTATACAGACACCATACAGACATTATACAGACACCATACAGACATTATACAAACATTATACAGACACCATACAGACATTATACAGACACCATACAGACATTATACAGACACTATACAGACATTATACAGACACTATACAGACATTATACAGACATTATACAGACATTATACAGACACCATACAGACATTATACAGACACTATACAGACATTATACAGACATTATACAGACATTATACAGACACCATACAGACATTATACAGACACTATACAGACATTATACAGACATTATACAGACATTATACAGACACCATACAGACATTATACAGACATTATACAGACATTATACAGACATTATACAGACACCATACAGACATTATACAGACACCATACAGACACCATACAGACACTATACAGACACCATACAGACATTATACAGACACTATACAGACATTATACAGACACTATACAGACATTATACAGACACCATACAGACATTATACAGACACCATACAGACATTATACAGACACCATACAGACACCATACAGACATTATACAGACACCATACAGACACCATACAGACATTATACAGACACCATACAGACATTATACAGACACCATACAAACATTATACAGACACCATACAGACATTATACAAACATTATACAGACACCATACAGACATTATACAGACACCATACAGACATTATACAGACACCATACAGACATTATACAGACACCATACAGACATTATACAGACATTATACAGACACCATACAGACATTATACAGACATTATACAGACATTATACAGACACCATACAGACATTATACAGACATTATACAGACATTATACAGACACCATACAGACATTATACAGACACTATACAGACACCATACAGACATTATACAGACATTATACAGACACCATACAGACATTATACAGACATTATACAGACACCATACAGACATTATACAGACACCATACAGACATTATACAGACATTATACAGACACCATACAGACATTATACAGACTCCATACAGACACCATACAGACATTATACAGACACCATACAGACATTATACAGACATTATACAGACATTATACAGACACCATACAGACATTATACAGACACTATACAGACATTATACAGACATTATACAGACACCATACAGACATTATACAGACATTATACAGACACCATACAGACATTATACAAACATTATACAGACACCATACAGACATTATACAGACACTATACAGACATTATACAGACATTATACAGACATTATACAGACATTATACAGACACCATACAGACATTATACAGACACTATACAGACATTATACAGACATTATACAGACACCATACAGACATTATACAGACATTATACAGACACCATACAGACATTATACAGACACCATACAGACATTATACAGACACCATACAGACATTATACAGACACTATACAGACATTATACAGACATTATACAGACATTATACAGACACCATACAGACATTATACAGACACTATACAGACATTATACAGACATTATACAGACACCATACAGACATTATACAGACATTATACAGACACCATACAGACATTATACAGACACCATACAGACATTATACAGACACCATACAGACATTATACAGACACCATACAGACATTATACAGACATTATACAGACATTATACAGACACCATACAGACATTATACAAACATTATACAGACACCATACAGACATTATACAGACACCATACAGACATTATACAGACACTATACAGACATTATACAGACACTATACAGACATTATACAGACATTATACAGACACCATACAGACATTATACAGACACTATACAGACATTATACAGACACTATACAGACATTATACAGACATTATACAGACATTATACAGACACCATACAGACATTATACAGACACTATACAGACATTATACAGACATTATACAGACATTATACAGACATTATACAGACACCATACAGACATTATACAGACATTATACAGACATTATACAGACATTATACAGACACCATACAGACATTATACAGACACCATACAGACACCATACAGACACTATACAGACACCATACAGACATTATACAGACACTATACAGACATTATACAGACACTATACAGACATTATACAGACACCATACAGACACCATACAGACATTATACAGACACCATACAGACATTATACAGACACCATACAGACATTATACAGACACCATACAGACACCATACAGACATTATACAGACACCATACAGACACCATACAGACATTATACAGACACCATACAGACATTATACAGACACCATACAAACATTATACAGACACCATACAGACATTATACAAACATTATACAGACACCATACAGACATTATACAGACACCATACAGACATTATACAGACACCATACAGACATTATACAGACACCATACAAACATTATACAGACATTATACAGACATTATACAGACATTATACAGACACCATACAGACATTATACAGACACCATACAGACATTATACAGACACCATACAGACATTATACAGACATTATACAGACATTATACAAACATTATACAGACACCATACAGACATTATACAGACACCATACAGACATTATACAGACACCATACAGACATTATACAGACATTATACAGACATTATACAGACATTATACAGATATTATACAGACACCATACAGACATTATACAGACACTATACAGACATTATACAGACACTATACAGACATTATACAGACATTATACAGACACCATACAGACATTATACAGACATTATACAGACATTATACAGACACCATACAGACATCATACAGACATTATACAGACACCATACAGACATTATACAGACACCATACAGACATTATACAGACACCATACAGACATTATACAGACATTATACAGACACTATACAGACACCATACAGACATTATACAGACATTATATAGACACCATACAGACATTATACAACACTATACAGACACCATACAGACATTATACAGACATCATACAAACATTATACAGACATTATACAGACATTATACAGACATTATACAGACACCATACAGACACCATACAGACATTATACAGACATTATACAGACACCATACAGACACCATACAGACATTATACAGACATTATACAGACACCATACAGACATTATACAGACACCATACAGACATTATACAGACATTATACAGACACCATACAGACATTATACAGACACTATACAGACACCATACAGACATTATACAGACATTATACAGACACCATACAGACATTATACAGACACCATACAGACATTATACAGACACCATACAGACATTATACAGACACCATACAGACATTATACAGACACTATACAGACATTATACAGACATTATACAGACACCATACAGACATTATACAGACACTATACAGACATTATACAGACACCATACAGACATTATACAGACACCATACAGACATTATACAGACACCATACAGACATTATACAGACACCATACAGACATTATACAGACACCATACAGACATTATACAGACACTATACAGACATTATACAGACATTATACAGACATTATACAGACATTATACAGACATTATACAGACACCATACAGACATTATACAGACACTATACAGACATTATACAGACACTATACAGACATTATACAGACATTATACAGACACCATACAGACATTATACAGACATTATACAGACACCATA
Organism: Lithobates septentrionalis; assembly: GCA_037952835.1. Taxonomy (NCBI): domain Eukaryota; kingdom Metazoa; phylum Chordata; class Amphibia; order Anura; family Ranidae; genus Lithobates; species Lithobates septentrionalis. The sequence continues at coordinate 25,193 of JBBDGP010001532.1, forward strand.
CAGACATTATACAGACATTATACAGACATTATACAGACACCATACAGACATTATACAGACACCATACAGACATTATACAGACACCATACAGACACCATACAGACATCATACAGACACCATATGGACACAATACAGACACCACACTGTACATACATCATACACGGGATACAGTCACTTCCATCTTATCTGTGTATCTTTTACCATTTTCATTTTGCCATTAATATCCAGAATGTAATAATTCTGCTTTAAATTCATTCTTTCATATCCAGAGATGTTTGACACATTGATGATGGGATTAAATTTAGCGGTGTCTGTATGCGTCGGTTAACTTCACAATTACCAAGGGGACACATACTGGGGTTCCTCCAAAGAAGTGGGGTTCGTTAAATAAGTGTCACTTCTGCTCTTGATCATCTGAACATCTCTTCTCTCTCTTCACAGGTAAACCTACATTTATATTCCTGCTATTCCCATCCACCTATAACTCTGTTCACATTATTGTGATGTTTGTTTTGTTTTAAATATTACCCAAATTATTACCCTGATCATTATTTTTACAACTCTGGCCTCTCGGTCCGCTTGCAGTTTGATTGTGGTGTGAAAAGTTTGATGTGTCAGCTGTGTGCCTGATATTAAGGCCCCTTTTCACACTTGTGCGACTTGTCCTGCGACTTTGGACTACCATTCATATCTGTGCGACTTCAAAGTAGTCCCTGCACTACTTTGGTCCGACTTTAATGCGATTTGAGGTCCCTAGACCTCAAGATTACACAGGCATTGCTTCAAGTCGCGTCAAAGTCGCAGCAACATCGTGTCAAAGTCACAGGACTTTCAGGTTGCACAAGTGTGAAAGGGACCTTACTCTTTATTGATTGATTGTTAGGCAAATTCCATCCACACCCATCACAGTATAAAACAAGAGCACCTTTATTGGGGACACATACCAGGGGGACACATACCAGGGGGACACATACCAAGGGGACACATACTGGGGTTCTTCCAAAGAAGTGGGGTTCTTCTCTTGCACTTCAGTGTTTTGCAAGTGAACATCTACAGAAAACTACTTTACAAATCACCAGACTGCATGTTTTTCCATTCAGCCCTCCTTCCTCTCTGTAACATGCGTTCTATACCTCTCCTTTTCCAGTTGCAGCCTCTCTCCTTAAACTCTCTTTCCTTCACCTATCACTCATCACCTCAATCCCACATGCTAATAAAACCCCTTCAAATAAATCCCACTCTCATATTACCTCCCTCACCCTTCTGCTTCTCCTAACCTCTAGAGATATATCCCCAAACCCTGGACCTCCCTTATTTAACTTTACCCAATGCACCCATCACCCTGTAACCTTTGGCATCATTAGTAAACTACGCAATTTAGTTTCCATTCCTCTTCTTCCCAAAACCAGCCTCCCCTTCTCCTGTGCCCTCTGGAATGCCCTCTCTGTCTGTAATAAACTCACCATTGTTCATGACTTCTTTGTCACTAACTCCTTTAATTTACTTGCTGTCACCCAAACCTGGCTTCATGAATACGACACTCCTTCTCCTGCTTCCCTCTCCCATGGTGGCCTTCTCTGGACTCACTCCCCCAGACCCAATGGACGCAAGAGAGGTGGAGTTGGAATCCTTTTATCCACACAGAGCACCTTCCTGGTTCTTCACTCTCATCCCTCTATATCCCTCTCATCATTTGAAGCCCACTGTATATTTCTATTTTCTCCAACTTCCTTAGAATTGCTGTGATCTACCGGCTCCCTGGATCTCATCTTTCCTTGATGACTTTTCTGCCTGGCTACCCTCCTTTCTCTCTTCTGAAAATACCACAATCATTCTTGGCGACTTTAACATTCTTGTTAATGCAAACACTCCTGGTACTTCTAAACTTCTTAGTCTAACCTCCTCATTTGACCTGAAGCAATAGGTACAAGTTTCTACTCACTCTGATGGCAACACCCTTGACCTTGTTTTCTCCTACCTATGCACTCCATGCAACTTCTCAAACAATCCTTTTCCTCTCTCTGATCACCACCTTATCAGTTTCCCTCCTTGTATTCCACCACCTTTTCCCCCAATCGCCAAACCATAACCCGTAGAAACCTTGGCCACTTCAACCCTTCTCTTCTCTATTCTGCTACTGACCACCCCTATGACAAAATATCACCCCTGTCCTGCCCCAACCTAGCCACTTCTGTCTACAATAGATCCCTGTCCTCCACCCTGGATGAGCTCGCCCCCTCACTACGCACAGAATCAGACCCCAACCCCTACAACCCTGGCAAACAGATGACACCAGAAGTGTTAAAAAACATAGCCGCGCTCTTGAGCGTCTGTGGCGTAAGACCAGGTCTCACAAAGACTTCAATCAATATAAATCTGCCCTCCAAAAATATAATTGCCTCCACACTGCCAAGTAGACCAATTTTATCACTCTCATTAATACCTTCTCATCCAGTCCCCGTCAACTCTTTTTTACCTTTAACTCTCTATTTCGTCATTCTTTGCCTCCATTCCACTAACTCACTCACTGCACAAGAGATTGCCAATCACTTTAAACATAAGATTGATTAAATTTGTGATGAAATCTCCACTTTACAGATATCTCCCCCACTTAACACCCCATGTCAACAGGTACAATCAATACTCCCCTTATTCTACTCTGCTGCTATAGACGAGGTTGCTAAACTTATTTCTAATGCCCACCTTATCACCTGTCCCATGGACCCTGTTTCCTCGCAAATACTATGGTCATCCTCTGACTCTACCCTACATTCTCTAACCCACATCTTTAATCTCTCCCTCTTCTATGGCATCTTCTCCAACTCTCAAAAACATGCACTAGTCACCCCCATACTTAAAAAGCCTTCCTTGGACCCCACCAATCTTGACAATCTACGCCCCATCCCATACACATATGAGAATTATTTTACCTGCCAAAGAATTTGTATTTCTGTCCACCCAGCACACATCAGTACAATGTCACCAAACAAGTGCTGCCAGTCAGTATCCCTGATTGCCACTGCACCAGTCACAGTGTCCCTAATCACCGCCACACTAGTTACAGTGTCCCTAATGACAGTGACACCAGTTATATTGTCCCTAATTACTGCCACACCAGTTACAGTGTCCCTGATCACCGCCACACCAGTCCCGGTTTTACCAGGCCAGTTTATGCCAGGAACAGTGTTCCTTATCACCACTACATCAGTTTCAGTGTCACCACACCAGTGTAAGCCAGCTATGGTGTCTCTGATTGTCACCACACCAGCCCCAGAGTCACCAGACCAGTGTAGCCAGAAACAGTGTTCCTGATCACCACCACATCTGTACTAACCTTATTTATTGACCATTTTTCTGCCTGTTGCCTGGACCAATCCTTTGCCTGTTTGCTGACCATGTCTCTGTGTGCACCTGGACTGACCCATCTGTGCATCCAACTGACTATGTGCCCACGAGACACCAGTCCCAACCATCTCCTGAAGACTACTGTACTCCTGGAACCACAGGAAGTCTTTTGTCATTCCTTTCTTCAGCCTCCTGTACTACCTGGCCAGTGAACATGGCATTCCTGGGGGCAGTCACATACCAGTAGGCTAGGTTTGCTTTGCTTTTAGGAACTGGGACTGCTATAGGTGATGTTACAGTAAGCTATATTCCCTGATCACTTGTATGGAGGCAACCATTATAGCACATTTGTTGTGATACAATTGTTTGATTTGTGTGATACACAAGATACATTGACTGGCATATAATTAGTCCAGACAGTGAAAAAATCTGACACATGTGGTATCTCTATACTCGGGAGGAGGAGCATTGTCATTCAAAGTGTGACATCCCCGAAAAATGTCCTGGACTGAAAGGGGGTGAAAGTGTCTGGTATTGAGGTGGTTGGAAGAATTCCAGGTATGGCAATTGTTTTCCTTCTATAGGATCTGTAGAAGGAGGAGACATTTGGTGTGCGTGTAGGCAGGGTGAAAGGTATGTGCAATTTGTTATCTAGCACCTGGCCCAGGCAAGGCAAAGGGTTAAAGTTTTGTGTCTCAGTTTCCAGGCCTTTGGTTTTGGCAGGCCCACCTGGTTTATAAAAAGGGGGACAGCTAAGATCAGGAGCTGGCTGGATGGAGAACGGGAGGTATCAGTGGAACGTAGACTCAACTGTGAGCACAAGTGTGGCGCTAAAGATACCTGGAATCATGGACTTTGCCTTTATGGATTCTCACCTCATGGAGGTATGCCTGATCCACTATGCTGTCTTAGTTAGGATTAGGGACAGGACGTTATTCATTTTGTGCTGCATTTAACCATTCTAAGCCTGGTCTGAAGTTATTCAAAAGGATACATGCTGGTTCTTGCGTATTTCAAAGAATCTGGGTTTGTAAAGAACATTTGGGGTATGAAGTAACACTACTATGGAGGGTTAACTTGGCAAGAAGAGGAGTGTAGATGCTATGAGTAACCAAGTGAAGGAACAAGCTACAGCAACCAGTCATTAAGCGTAGCACTTGTTGAGGTGACAGGTCCTCTGGTAGTGAGGGGGTCGATGTTCTGGCGCCCTCCCTAGCAGTCTGCCATAGCAACTGGGGGAAGACTCTTTTCTGTAGTCAAGGGACAAGTGATTGCTTGTTCTGGCCTGCTCAGAGTTTCACAGGCTGGAAGTTTGATTGCCTCGAGAGCATAGTGATGGCAATTCAAATGACCAACCTAAATATTTTTCATGGCCAGCCAATTGCCTGAAGAGGAGCATCCAGGAGGTGGTTGAGAAGGTGGTAAATAGGCAGAAGCCCCAGATAAATTATTCTTTCCTCAGCAGGGAGGGTTCCAGAGCCTCTGGGGCTGCTGCCCCCTGAGGCAGCCTGTGAACCATGTAGCTGTTCTCTGAGGTCTCATCTGTGGCAGAGCTGAAGGCCTGAAGTGATTTTTCTGAGGAGCTTGCTTTAAGACTTCACCATAAGGAATCTTGTCTGGAGAAGTATTGTCTCCCTCGCTGGACTGTGTCTGGAAAAAGCTGGAAGGAGGTAGCTGTCCTGGAGACTCGTGAGTACTGATCCTGACTTGTGATCCCTGGTGACGGTGTGCTTTTGAGATATAAGTTCCGATGCTAGCTGTGGACAGTGAGACAGCATGCATAGCATCTCAGAATAATGGTCGTTCCCCTGTCCTCAGAAGAATCTTGGAGAGGAAGCCTAGAAAAGAATGTCCTCTTGTTATTGTACAGCATTTTGAAGTATCTCATGCCCCAATCCCTCTCCGGTTTAAAGTTCTTTAAGCAATTTATTTCAAAAAGACATCCCCTAGACTGTGTTATTGGAGCTGGAGTGCATCGATTGGTGCTTGTAATGGTGGGAAGCCTCAGTACTATTAGGGATGAAGTAGCTATTACCAGTGGCTCCTGCAGGGGGTAGCATTACACCAGTATTAAGGAGTTCCCCACAGCCAATATTCAAATTATAACCGGGCCTTCAAGTGTTGGGTTGTGAGATGAGCCATTTCATTTCATGTAAATCCTGGATTGCTACAATCAGTTGGACACATATAGGTCATGCCCACAAGGACAGCTTCAATCTGTGTCTCGTTTATCACAGCAATGGGTGGCGGACACTAATTTAATAGTAGAAAACTTTACTGCACTGTGACATATCAGAAATAAAAGCAATGATTGCATAATCACACACTAACAATGTACGATACCATGGTCCTGTCCAACTCCACAATGCCCAAGATCCGTTGGCTCAACGACCACAAGATTTACTTTGAGGCCTGCCTTAAACAAATGTTCTTCCTCCATTTGGAGGTTTCTTTTCTGGTGCCTGTCCCTGATATGACAGTTCCCTGTCCATCCTACACAGAAAATAGCTATTGACAGTTTAATTGACTTAACCTCAACCTACTCTTTAGCCTTTAACTAAATTCCTCACCTTACCCATCATATAACTACAAACATATCACCTTTATAAGGTGCCAGAAACAGATCTATGTACAATAAGGGAAAAGAACATGGAAATTTTGGGTGGAAGAATAGACCACTTTGGTAATTTGGGTTTACTTTTCTCTTCTGCCGTTCATGTAAACCTATGTAGAATTATAAAGTTATCAATTGTTTTCCGTTTGTGACAGAGGCCAGAATTTTTCCATGTACTGAAGATAAGACATGCCTGGAGCCAACTCTTCAAACCAGTTTCCAACCCATTTCATCCTATTAGGCTTCCCGGGTCTGGAGCGGTCTTACTTTTACATGGCCTTCATCTTCACCGTAGTCTATGTGACATCTGTTATTGGAAACTTCACTCTTCTTTTCATCATTAAGATAGACCGGAGTCTCCATGAACCCATGTACTTCTTTCTCTGTATGTTGTCTGCTATTGACCTGGTCCTGTTCAACTCCACCACACCCAAGATGTTGGGGATCCTTTGGTTCGGCATCCACGAGATTTACTTTGAGGCCTGTCTCACACAAATGTTCTTCCTCCATACCTTTATTGCAACAGAGTCTGCGCTACTCCTAGCCATGTCCTTTGATCGATATATTGCTATTTGTCAGCCCTTAAGATATAATTCAATATTAACAAAATTGCTCATTACCAACATTGGACTGTTGGCCATCGGTAGAGCTGTTGCACTAACAATTTCATTACCGTTCCTTATGAAAAGACTACCCTTCTGCTCCACCAATGTCATCCACCATTCCTACTGTGAGCACATGGCTGTTGTCAGGTTGGCCTGCACTGATACCACCTTCAACAGTATCTATGGCCTTGCGGTGGCCATGGTTATTGTGGGGCTAGACTTGAGCCTCATCATCTTATCCTACGTCTTGATTCTTCAGGCTGTTTTCCGACTGGACTCAACAGAAGCCCGGTATAAGGCCCTCAGTACATGTGCATCTCATATTTGTGCCATCCTTTTACTCTACGTTCCTATTGTCGTCTCCTCTGTGGTCTACCGCCTTGGGAAAGATGTCCCAATTCACATTCACATCTTGTTGGCCAATGTCCACCTGATGCTGCCACCTCTAATTAACCCTATTGTGTACGGTCTGAGAACCAAACAAATTCGAAACAGAATTAAATCCATCATTAAAGTGGATTTTATGTGTTTTATAAGAGTCTGTGCTGAAGGAATTGCAATAAAAACTATGCAAGTTCCAAAATGGGACCAGAATTAATAGTTAACACACAACAGTCCTTCAGTCTTGTACAAAAGATGAGACTCTGTGTATGCAAACCACTTGTATTATGAACTGATTAAAAGACATTGTTGGGTTGTTTTTAATATTCCTATTTCTATTTTATAAGTTTAAAAAAAAACCTGAAATGATTTATTTTAAGGTTTGTCCTTTCCAAGCCGTACTCATCATGTTGTTTGTCACCAGACAATACACTTTCATTAAACAACAAATTGTCCTTCTCTGAAATCAGTACTGTTCACCCAAATTCTTCTACACTGCAAGGGGAGTCAGGGGTGTCGGTAGATCTGGTTATCTGGAGCTCAAGCCCCGGATTTCCTTTGTAGTGTCCCGGGTCACTGACCTCCAGATTTCTGCAGGCTGACTGATCTCCACCCTACAATGCCTGCATAGTACCGTCACTGAATTCACTTGGTAATCAGAGCCAGCAGCAAAGGACATGGAGGATCTACTCTCATCACTCAGGTAAGTAACTCAATGACACATTTATTCTCCTACTTACCCATTGACCCCCTATATAAAAACAGAACATTACATACTGCTCTATACATGGGGTGTTGTACATTGTATACCCCTAACCTGTGCTGTTTGTTACATATATCTGACTCCTGCACTCTATATGCTATGCTGTACATTGCATACGCCTAACCCCTGAACCCTATACACCATGTAGAATGTTACATTTTACTGACCACTGTACATACTATGGTATGCATTACATACTTCGTACCCATCACATACCTGGTCAAGACCGAGTTGATGAGTTTTTTGTAGTGGATGGAGTCTGCTGGGCCCCTCCCACAGCTCTGCTCTCTCATTTTGTGCAGTGTGACTGGTTGTGTCTCTGCCCCTCCTGTAGTTTTCTGTAGTGGGTGGAGCCTGCTGGGCCCCTCCCACAGCTCTGCTCTCTCACTTTGTGCAGGGTGACTGGTTGTGTCTCCGCCCCTCCTGTAGTTTTCTGTAGTGGGTGGAGCCTGCTTGGCCCCTCCCACAGCTCTGCTCTCTCACTTTGTGCAGGGTGACTGGTTGTGTCTCCGCCCCTCCTGTAGTTTTCTGTAGTGGGTGGAGCCTGCTGGGCCCCTCCCACAGCTCTGCTCTCTCACTTTGTGCAGAGTGACTGGTTGTGTCTCCGCCCCTCCTGTAGTTTTCTGTAGTGGGTGGAGCCTGCTGGGCCCCTCCCACAGCTCTGCTCTCTCACTTTGTGCAGAGTGACTGGTTGTGTCTCCGCCCCTCCTGTAGTTTTCTGTAGTGGGTGGAGCCTGCTGGGCCCCTCCCACAGCTCTGCTCTCTCACTTTGTGCAGAGTGACTGGTTGTGTCTCCGTCCCTCCTGTAGTTTTCTGTAGTGGGTGGAGCCTGCTGGGCCCCTCCCACAGCTCTGCTCTCTCACTTTGTGCAGGGTGACTGGTTGTGTCTCCGCCCCTCCTGTAGTTTTCTGTAGTGGGTGGAGCCTGCTGGGCCCCTCCCACAGCTCTGCTCTCTCACTTTGTGCAGGGTGACTGGTTGTGTCTCTGCCCCTCCTGTAGTTTTCTGTAGTGGGTGGAGCCTGCTGGGCCCCTCCCACAGCTCTGCTCTCTCACTATGTGCATGGTGACATGTTGTCTCTCCGCCCATCCTGTAGTTTTCTGTAGTGGGTGGAGCCTGCTGGGCCCCTCCCACAGCTCTGCTCTCTCACTTTGTGCAGGGTGACTGGTTGTGTCTCCGCCCCTCCTGTAGTTTTCTGTAGTGGGTGGAGCCTGCTGGGCCCCTCCCACAGCTCTGCTCTCTCACTTTGTGCAGGGTGACTGGTTGTGTCTCCGCCCCTCCTGTAGTTTTCTGTAGTGGGTGGAGCCTGCTGGGCCCCTCCAACAGCTCTGCTCTCTCACTTTGTGCAGGGTGACTGGTTGTGTCTCCGCCCCTCCTGTAGTTTTCTGTAGTAGGTGGAGCCTGCTGGGCCCCTCCCACAGCTCTGCTCTCTCACTTTGTGCAGGGTGACTGGTTGTGTCTCCGCCCCTCCTGTAGTTTTCTGTAGTGGGTGGAGCCTGCTGGGCCCCTCCTACAGCTCTGCTCTCTCACTTTGTGTAGGGTGACTGGTTGTGTCTCCGCCCCCTCATGTCATTTTCTGCAGGTAGCTTGTAGTGGGTGGAGCCTTCTGGGCCTCTCCCACAGCTCTGCTCTCTGTACAAACTATGTACAGCACCGTGATGATGACATGGCTACTTTTACAAGGTTTAAAATATGATTACTAAAGAGCTGATATGAATACAACTAAAAATTATAATAAGGCTAATTATATAAATGAAAAACAGCTGCAGCTATGTAAAATGTGTTCTGGCACCACATATAAAAACAAATAAAAACAAATAATAGTGCGCTAGATTTCAAATATATATTTCATGATAAACTGAAAAGTCTGATATCATTTCCGCCGGTCATACAATGCCAGTGCTCGGTTGGCTGACATTCAAAGAGGATGCAACCTGCCCACCAACCGCCTCTTTTGTGACATGCCCACCAGGTGGAACTCAATGTTGACAATGCTGCAGCGGCTGCACATGCAGCAGAGAGCCATCAATGAGTACCTGTGCGAGTATGGCACCAGATCAGGGTCAGGGGAGCTTGGCTTCTTTTCGCCATGCCAGTGGCTACTGATCAAGGATGCATGCACTATTCTGTCAACATTTGAGGAAGCCACGAGGATGGTGAGCAGTGACAATGCATGCATCAGTGACACTGTCCCTCTAGTCTTCCTGTTGGAGCACACGCTGCATGGAATAATGGACAGGGCACTTGAGGCAGAACAGCGGGAGGAAGAGGAGGATTTCCTTACCTCTCAAGGCCCCCTTTATCCAGATAGCATTCCCACGGGCCCGCCAGGAAGAAGAGGAGGAGCATTGTGTCAGCATGGATGTGGAGGATAACACTCAGCAGCAGTCAACAACAAGGAGTTGTACGTGGCTCGGAGGAGGTAGTTATGGATCATGTGATCCTTAGTGACCCAGAGGACTCATGATCGAATGCCTCTGCAAACTTAGGCTGCATGGCCTCCCTGATTCTGCAAAGCCTGCGGAAGGACCCTAGGATTTGTGGTATCAAGTAGAGGGATAATTACTGGCTGGCAACCCTTCTTGATCCACATTACAAGGGTAAGGTTGCAGAACTCATCCTGCCTTCGCAGAGGGAGCAGAGGATGAAACATCTTCAGAAGAACTTCAAGAAAAGTTTGTGCAATGCATTTACAGACCCTGGGAGGTTACAACTTCCTGGTGCTTGACAACGTGTTGCTGAGGCTTCGTTCGGTCAGAGGAAGAGCGGGGGAAAAGGTGGCCAGCTGACTGATGTCTTTAAACAATTTTTCAGTCCTCGGCACTAAGGTCTGATCTGTCCAAGAAACCATTGCCAGCGTATGCATTACATGGTGCAGGAATATCTAAGGGCAAGAGCAGACTTCTAAACCTTTCTAACAGAACATCCACTGGGTACTGGGTCTTGAGGATGGACCACTGGCCAGAACTTGCTCAATATTCAATTAAGCTCCTGGCCTGTCCTGCATCCAGCGTGCTTTCTGAATGCACATTCAGTGCTGCTGGAGGGTTTGTAACGGATCAAGAGTCCACAGGCTCTGTTGATAGGCTGACATTCAAAAAAATATATCAGTCTTGGATCAGCAGCTATCAAGCACCTGATGCTGATGTAACTGATTGAATTTTCTATGGATGTGGGGTCCCCTTGAAGACTGCCTATGCTGACTATCCTATTCATCCTCAATCTTGATGATGCTAGCTTCCAATAATATTTTTGGTTTAGGGCACCACCACCACCCAAGGCCAAATTTGTCTGCCCCTGTTTAACAGGGGCATAAAATTTAAATTTTGTATAAAATATTTCACAGCAGGGCCTGTTCCTGCTCCCAACAAGAATATCTGTGAGGGGTTACAGTGTTGTGGCACCACCATCCAAGGCCCAATTTTTCTGCTCCTGTTTAACAGGGGCATGTAATTAAAATTTTTGATATAATATTTCAACGCAGGGCCCATACCTGCGCCCAACAAGAATATCTTTGATGGCTTACAGTGTTCTGGCACCACCAACACCTAAGGCCCAATTTTCTGCAGAGTATATAGGGTAGGCCGTATAGTATATATACTGATGTTCAGAGTATATAGTGCCTGGGGGCCTAGGGCACCCCCACGCCATTTTTTTTTTAAATTTGGGTGTGGGGTTTTCCCTAATATCCATACAGACCCAAAGGGCCTTGTAATGGACTCATGGAGGGGGGGAACTCATGCGTTTTTTTCAATGATGTTCATCTATATTGTTGAGACCCGACAATTCATTACAGCCACGAGTAGTTTTAAATTACTTTTTTTCCTTTAGAAATGTCATTTTGCTGTGGTATTGTTCTAAACACGGGAAAACTGCGCCACTTTACAGGCATACTATAGACACCCCCCAGGCATGATATTTAAAGGAATATTTAATTCTTATTGTTTCACTTTAAGCATTCTTAAAATCACTGCTCACGAAAAACCCTGGGGCAGGACCCGGGTCCCCAAACATATATGCCTTTAAAATTAGCCTTTTTGATTTTTCACGTTTGTGTCCCATAGACTTTATTGGTGTTCAAACAAATTTTTTGCCTGTTTGCATGTTCTGCTGAGAACCGAACCGGGGGGGGGGGGGGGGGTGTTCAGCTCATCTCCACACACTAGTAAATGAATCAGAGCAGTATTAGGGTATTTTCTATATTGGTCGAATATTGTTTACCTCTTCTGGTCAAATGAGAATTATGATTTGACCTCTGCTGAGGTAGAAGGAGCAGCCATGGTCAGCCTTGGAGGGTCGAGGCTAGTTTGGAAGGCGGCTGCTGGGCCTGGTGTGCCGCAGTAAGTCTCTGACCCCATGGTACTGGAGGACATGGGAGCACTTAGCCATCTGATTGGGAACGCAATAATAGGGGCACCCTGTTAACCACTTGCCGACTGGCTCCTGTACATATACATAGCAAAAAAAAAAGTTTAAACTTGTAAACACCAAAATCTCAAAACGAGGCTTGGTCCTTAACCACTTGCCGACCGCCTAACGCAGATATACTGCGGCAGAATGGCACGGGCAGGCAGAATCACGTACCCGTACGTGATCTACCTCCCGCGGGCGGGGGTTCCGATCGGACCCCCCCGGTGCCAGCGGCGGTCGGCTTGTGACTGGGAGCGTTGAGAGGCAAGGGGGAGACCATCCGATCGTGCCCCCCCCTCGCGATCGCTCCCAGCCAATGGGAATCCTCCCCTGCCTGTGTGTAGTTTCACACAGGCAGAGGATGTGATGTCATCTCTCCTCGGCTTGGCAGTTTCCGTTCCAGCGCCGAGGAGAGAAGACATGTGAGTGCACAAAACACTACACACACACAGTAGAACATGCCAGGCATACTTTACACCCCCGATCCCCCCCCGATCGCTCCCCGATCCCCCCCAATCACCCCCCCCCTGTCACAAACTGACACCAGCAGTATTTTTTTTTTTTCTGATTACTGCTAGGTGTCAGTTTGTGACAGTTAGAAGTGGTAGGGCAGTGAGTATTATTGAGTATTAGCCCCCTAACCCCCCTAATAAAGTTTTAACCCCTTGATCACCCCCTGTCACCAGTGTCACTAAGCGATCATTTTTCTGATCGCTGTATTAGTGTCGCTGGTGACGCTAGTTAGGGAGGTAAATATTGAGGTTCGCCGTCAGCGTTTTATAGCGACAGGGACCCCCATATACTATCTAATAAATGTTTTAACCCCTTGATTGCCCCCTAGTTAACCCTTTCACCCCTGATCACTGTATAACCGTTGCGGGTGACACTGGTTAGTTCATTTATTTTGTATAGTGTCAGGGCACCCGCCGTTTATTACCGAATAAAGGTTTAGCCCCCTAATCGCCCGGCGGTGATATGTGTTGCCCCAGGCAGCGTCAGATTAGCGCCAGTACCGCTAACACCCACGCACGCAGCATACGCCTCCCTTAGTGGTATAGTATCTGTACGGATCAATATCTGATCCGATCAGATCTATACTAGCGTCCCCAGCAGTTTAGGGTTCCCAAAAACGCAGTGTTAGCGGGATCAGCCCAGATACCCGCTAGCACCTGCGTTTTTCCCCTCCGCCCGGCCCAGCCCACCCAAGTGCAGTATCGATCGATCACTGTCACTTACAGAACACTAAACGCATAACTGCAGCGTTCGCAGAGTCAGGCCTGATCCCTGCGATCGCTAACAGTTTTTTTTGTAGCGTTTTGGTGAACTGGCAAGCACCAGCGGCCTAGTACACCCCGGTCATAGTCAAACCAGCACTGCAGTAACACTTGGTGACGTGGCGAGTCCCATAAGTGCAGTTCAAGCTGGTGAGGTGGCAAGCACAAGTAGTGTCCCGCTGCCACCAAAAAGACAAACACAGGCCCGTCGTGCCCATAGTGCCCTTCCTGCTGCATTCGCCAATCCTAATTGGGAACCCACCGCTTCCGCAGCGCCCGTACTTCCCCCATTCACATCCCCAACCAAATGCAGTCGGCTGCATGAGAGGCATTTTCTTTATGTCCTCCCGAGTACCCCTACCCAACAAACCCCCCAAAAAAGATGTTGTGTCTGCAGCAAGCGCGGATATAGGCGTGACACCCGCTATTATTGTCCATCCTGTCCTGACAATCCTGGTCTTTGCATTGGTGAATGTTTTGAACGCTACCATGCACTAGCTGAGTATTAGCGTAGGGTACAGCATTGCACACACTAGGCACACTTTCACAGGGTCTCCCAAGATGCCATCGCATTTTGAGAGACCCGAACCTGGAACCGGTTACAGTTATAAAAGTTACAGTTACAAAAAAAAGTGTAAAAAAAAAAACCACAAACAAAAATATAAAATAAAAAAAAATAGTTGTCGTTTTATTGTTCTCTCTCTCTCTATTCTCTCTCTATTGTTCTGCTCTTTTTTACTGTATTATATTCTGCAATGTTTTATTGTTGTTATGTTTTATCATGTTTGTTTTTCAGGTATGCAATTTTTTATACTTTACCGTTTACTGTGCTTTATTGTTAACCATTTTTTTGTCTTCAGGTACGCCATTCACAACTTTGAGTGGCTATACCAGAATGATGCCTGCAGGTTTAGGTATCATCTTGGTATCATTCTTTTCAGCCAGCGGTCGGATTTCATGTAAAAGCAATCCTAGCGGCTAATTAGCCTCTAGACTGCTTTTACAAGCAGTGGGAGGGAATGCCCCCCCCCCCCCACGTCTTCCGTGTTTTTTTCTGGCTCTCCTGTCTCAACAGGGAACCTGAGAATGCAGCCGGTGATTCAGCCAGCTGACCATAGAGCTGATCAGAGACCAGAGTGGCTCCAAACATCTCTATGGCCTAAGAAACCGGAAGCTACGAGCATTTTATGACTTAGATTTCGCCGGATGTAAACAGCGCCATTGGGAAATTGGGAAAGCATTTTATCACACCGATCTTGGTGTGGTCAGATGCTTTGAGGGCAGAGGAGAAATCTAGGGTCTAATAGACCCCAATTTTTTTTCAAAAAAGAGTACCTGTCACTACCTATTGCTATGATAGGGGATATTTACATTCCCTGAGATAACAATAAAAATGATTTAAAAAAAAAATGAAAGGAACAGTTTAAAAATAAGATTAAAAAAAACAATAATAATAAAGAAAAAAAAAAAAAAAAAGCACCCCTGTCCCCCCTGCTCTCGCGCTAAGGCGAACGCGTCGGTCTGGCGTCAAATGTAAAAAGCAATTGCACCATGCATGTGAGGTATCACCGTGAAGGTCAGATCGAGGGCAGTAATTTTTGCAGTAGACCTCCTCTGTAAATCTAAAGTGGTAACCTGTAAAGGCTTTTAAAGGCTTTTAAAAATGTATTTAGTTTGTCGCCACTGCACGTTTGTGCGCAATTTTAAAGCATGTCATGTTTGGTATCCATGTACTCGGCCTAAGATCATCTGTTTTATTTCATCAAACATTTGGGCAATATAATGTGTTTTAGTGCATTAAAATTTAAAAAAGTGTGTTTTTTCCCCAAAAAATGCGTTTGAAAAATCGCTGCGCAAATACTGTGTGAAAAAAAAAAATGAAACACCCACCATTTTAATCTGTAGGGCATTTGCTTTAAAAAAAATATTTAATGTTTTGGGGTTCAAAGTAATTTTCTTGCAAAAAAAAATTATTTTTTTATGTAATCAAAAAGTGTCAGAAAGGGCTTTGTCTTCAAGTGGTTAGAAGAGTGGGTGATGTGTGACATAAGCTTCTAGATGTTGTGCATAAAATGCCAGGACAGTTCAAACCCCCCCCAAATGACCCCATTTTGGAAAGTAGACACCCCAAGCTATTTGCTGAGAGGCATGTCGAGTCCATGGAATATTTTATATTGTGACACAAGTTGCGGGAAAGAGACAATTTTTTTTAATTTTTTTTTTTTTGCGCAAAGTTGTCACTAAATGATATATTGCTCAAACATGCCATGGGGATATGTGAAATTAAACCCCAAAATACATTCTGCTGCTTCTCCTGAGTACGGGGATACCACATGTGTGAGACTTTTTGGGAGCCTAGCCGCGTACGGGGCCCCGAAAACCAAGCACCGCCTTCAGGCTTTCTAAGGCCGTAAATTTTTGATTTCACTCTTCACTGCCTATCACAGTTTCGGAGGCCATGGGATGGCACAACCCCCCCCCCAAATGACCCCATTTTGGAAAGTAGACACCCCAAGCTATTTGCTGAGAGGTATAGTGAGTATTTTGCAGACCTCACTTTTTGTCACAAAGTTTTAAAAATTGAAAAAAGAAAAAAATATTTTTTTTCTCGTCTTTCTTTATTTTCAAAAACAAATGAGAGCTGCAAAATACTCACCATGCCGAAATGTCTCTGGGAAAGAAGAGCACTCATATACTTCAGCTTGTTGCTTTCCAACGCCGACCTTGGGTGACAACGACACACGCAGGCACAGTGTGGAACTGCACACAACACAGCTAAACTGGAACAGAGGGTAATTTAACAATAGATTGAATCTAAACTATGTACAGAACAGATGACCCACTAAATTTACATATAAGCGATAGATTAAAAAATCTACCAGCACTACATACTCCACCCACTACAATAGACGTTGTCCTCAACGTCTGCCAAAATATGACTCTCAAGCCTGAGAGTAGGTATTTGAACTTAAAACTTGGATAGGAGGAAGGAGAGACAGTATAGAAATCTTACAGTTTTAAACATTTATACAACAACATATTCACATCAGCAAAAGAAGTCACATTAGTCATGTCACAAAACCCCACTATCTACCTAGCTGAAAGGCCTAACAGCTTGATAGGAGATCTAGTTGTTCCTGAAAGAAACAAAGTTAAACACACACAAAAATGTACAGTAGCATCACTAAACAAATTAGGAGCAAAGCCTCATTCCTCAGAGAATGACACTCTCTTCCCCAACTATTTCCCTTCTAATGAAAATGAACTAAAAGTAACTTGAAAAGTCCATCCCTATCTCTGGGCAAATTATATCCTTTCAGTAAAAGAAAATCCAGCTAGTAAAAAGTCTTTGGATATAGAAGCGCTGAGGTGAATAAAATCTTTTGACCACTGAGTTCTCTAAACCCTGACACTATCTGGCTATATACCCAGAAGTTCTTTTTTTTTTAGAGGAATAGAAGACAACAGTCTCTTTGCATAATCACCAATAAAATCGGGGATCTGGTAATGTCAGTTTCTTCCCTTGATTATCCACGGTAGTGATAAAGTAAACAATGTCATCTTTTCCCGGTCTGCAAATGACCACCTTGTCAGCATAGATGTGCCGACCATAGTTCCAATGCAGCAAACATCCATTGAAACGTTCATCCATAGCAGCAGAATACCCAGCTTTCTGGAAAGGTTTTGGTACAGACAAATAGTCCCAGACAGCTTCACGGTACCACTGTTTCCAGTTGGCCTCAATTTCCTGCATAATTTTCTGAGTAACATAGGGAAATTCCAGACCATATTCTGTGGCAACACGTTTGGTGACAACTCTCTGTAAATGGGCAAGTCTAGGTAAAGCTCTGTTTTTCCCCAAACCAGGAGGCACACAAGAATTTGGTGATTTGCGCACCATAGATCCGATGGGCGTCGGCTCAAACTCAAGCAAACTAACAACTTTAGACAATGTCTCTTTGGTAGTACTGTGCGGCTCCACACAAGGTGATGTCTTCCCAGAATCCATGGCTATCCATTCTGAGAAAGTAAGGGCAGAAGCAACATCTTCACCCTGGGCCCACAATAGTTCCCGTGACATTGTTTCAAACAAATCATCATCACCGGAGAGATTTGACATAGAACTTATCTCCGAGTCTCTCAACTCTTCCACTGGCAAATATTTACAAAGAGTCCCAGATATGATCCCCTTTGATCTCTCACCCGTTCCTGACGTGGACTTCTCCAGATCCATGTATTCCTCTGGCTCCCGTTCAGGTAGTCTCTGGGGCAGGCCTCAACCACGGCCGCGGGAAGCCTTCACATATCCCACCTTCCTTTGGACAGGTGCAGCGGGGATAGGTGTAGTAGAAGCAAAAATAAAGGTGATGTCCACTGATGAAGCGGTAACAGCGACATCTCCCTCGGGAACACTCACGGTAGCAGATGAGATCACGGCCTGTTGCTCTCCAGCAGCAATGGCAGTAGTTTCCACTGTAGCGATCCCTGTAGCCCAATCCACACGATAAGCATGGGGCGACATTTTAGATTGCTCCACTGTGAACAAATATTCTCCGCACTGCAAATATCGGACAAATGGACGGAGATGTATGGCCAGTCCTTCACACCTATGGCAAAGCATGCCCAGCCCTTCAATATCTCCAACAGCGTATAGTACGAACCGCCCCTGCGGCTTCAAACGAATGCCGGTATCTGTCAGCAGGGTTCCAGTTAGCATAGCACCCATAGCGGTACTTGTAGGGAACATCTTGGACCTAATCGTTGACGAATAGAAAAGAAGACATGGTTGCACTCTGATCCTCTCACTACAATCACAAGGCCTCTTTTCTCCTTTGGGGCCAGACTCACACACCCGCGTCCCAAGCGGCAACAAGTAGATGTGGCTTCTCCCACTTGTTCCTCTGATCACGTAGCTCCCGGGCTTTTAATTCTCACCCACAGCCTACGCAATCAGAAATGTAATCCTGCAGTTTAACCCCTTCTTTTACTGGCGAAAGTGACAAAGTCCAGAAACATCTTTTTACATAGACTCTCAGTGAAATACTTCTCAGGGCTGCTTAGGGCAACGGCAAACAATCCCGGACGAAGCCCCCACATGTAGCAATAACTCACGGTGGAGCTGCTGATTCAAAGCGGGCTGTTACCATCACTTTTTTACCTGTAGTTTCACCAATACCAGACTTAGAGTCCACGTTGAGCTTATTATCCGACGATGTAGGCACCAGTCACTTTAGTACTTTTCCAATGCTTTAATGGGAGATAACTGGAAGAAGTAGCAGGAACGAGGTAGAAGAAGAGTTGCAGGGAAGTTCAAATACCTTTTCTTGGTGTAGCACTAAGGAATTTAAATCTCAGGGATGAATGTATCTTCAGTTCAGGATTAAATCTTTGCCCGCCCGGATAGGTCTCTCTCACTAACCTAGCAGCCGGAGCGCAGCACGAACAAAAAGTCTCTGCCACAGACTTGAGTGAAACAAAACTGTACGATCCTCTGCCACAGGATGTGGCAGTACTTGTGCGGTAGATTAGATTAAGATGCGTCCTCCAATCGAGTCACCAGGCCCTTCTTAAGACCAGCCTTATGTATGGTCCCTTCCAAGATGGGTCCTCCCCTCGATCTTCTCAATTGTCCGGATTCTTCCCGCAGGACAGACAGCACAGGACCATTCCAGCAATAGTAGGCCCCAGACAGGCTTCTGGGCCTACTTGCATGGCTGCAGCAACGCAGCCCTCCAGCCCGGAGGGCCACGAGGTAGAACTGACCAGCCCGGAGGGCCACGAGGTAGAACTCTCCCCTAGCACATGGCGTCTGTCCCATAAATACCCTCTCCCAGAATGCAATACAGAGGACCACCTCTGCCGAGATGTCTCTGGGAAAGAAGAGCACTCATATACTTCAGCTTGTTGCTTTCCAACACCGACCTAGGGTGACAATGACACCCGCAGGCACAGTGTGAAACTGCACGCAACACAGCCAAACTGGAACAGAGGCTAATTTAACAATAGATTGAATCTAAACTATGTACAGAACAGATGACCAACTAAATTTACATATAAGCGGTAGATTGAAAATCTACCAGCGCTACACTCAGAATAAATTAAGAGACGGAAGCTATTGGCTATTGCCCTGTTTATAGACCTGACGTACGTGTTTTAGGTCACCGTGTTCAGAACAATCGGATTTTCCGACAACTTTGTGCGACCGTGTGTATGCAAGTTTGAGCCAACATCCATCGGAAAAAAATCAGATGGATTTTGTTGTCGGAATGTCCGATCAATGTCCGACCGTGTGTACAGGGCATAAGATATGTGCACAATGGAGAACGCGAAGATGAAGAAACGCATAGAAAAATATAATTTCACAGAATACTCCAGAGCTAGGTGAGCAGCATTGTTTATAGAGTCCTGTGAATGCTCCTGCTGGTCTTGGGACATTTTCTCCTGTGATCTGGATGAATACAAATTGATCTTATCCTGGAAACGATGGGCCAATTGGGAGTAGGTTGGTCCAGCCCTATGAATGGTTCACATGTATAAATATAAAGTGCAAATTACACAATACAAAAAAAAAGGGTCCCTGCCCCCACCTATAACTGGTCTTGCAGTTATGCGTTTGCCCTTCCAATGCTCCTTTCTGTGAAGACCAGTTATAGGTGGGAGCAGTGACCCTTTTTTTGTATTGTTGACATATTGGTCAGGCAACGCACTGACAACTTTGCTGCCATTGTGCAATGTGCTGGGTGTTCAGTGTGCTCCTGCGCCTTTAAGGAAGGTGGGGCTCCCTCCAGTCATCTGCCCTTCACTTATCCATTAAAATACATGTGCTCCCACTGTGGAGACTCTTCAAAGTTAGAGTTAGGGTCTGCAGGATACAGGGTGCCTTGCCGTGGCCTGCAGCTTATGCTTGTATTTTCAAATGTGTGCAACTAAACCCCTGTTTTTAAACACATACTGTTAGGCAGCTTAATTCGGTTGGTCGCAGGCTGGTTGGTAAGTTGAGCTTGGAAATACTTTGGTTTTATTTTACATGCAAATTACACACCCAACTGAATGAGTTGGAGGAGGAACTCTCTCCCCGGCATTGTATAGTTTCATTTAAACAGATAGTCACAAAGGGAGAAGATACTGCTGTACTCTACCTTTGGAAGACCCAGGTGACCCTGCAAAGTTTCATGGGAGCACCTTGTATTACCTGCTATTCATAAAGCAAATATTCAAGACTAAAAATATAAAATTTGGAAATATTGCGCTTTCCTTTTATGTAGATTAAATTGTTCTAAAGATCCACACTATGTGTTTCCTGCCAATATTCCTTAAAATTCTTGTTTTTATTGAAAGATGCATTTGAACAAAGATTCCAGTTCTGCCACACTGAGCCGTCACTGCTTGGATCTTCTATCAGATGGTGCTACAGCACAGAAAAGATTCTTCTGTATATAGGAAGATAAAAATCAGAACTGTCTATATTTAATTGTACTGTATGTGTGTGTACTCCTCATGTACACTTCTACAATATTCAGACAAATGCTATTGTGAAAAAAATATTGAATGTATCTTGAGTGTGTAGGAAATCACATATGTAGATAGCCAACCTACATAACACACATGTACGTCAATAAAGTGCTTCAATTCTGTTCAATGTTAACTACACAATTTACATAAAAAATATCAAAATAAAACCCATCAATAATACAAACGTGATGTGCTTCAGGACTTCTGCAATGTGATAATCTCCACAATGCACCACCTCCAGAGTTATCAGATGAACAATCGCCCACTTATAGACATCTCACTCCATCACCAAATGTATCAGATGACTACTTACCTTCTCATAGATGTCTCACACCATCTCCAGAGTGATTAGAAAATGCACTCAGCCACTCACAGACCTCTAACCTCATCTCCTGTATGATCAGATGAGCACTTATCAACTCACAGACCACTTTACTCCATCTCCAGACTTCTTTCTTCATCTCCTGGGTGATCAAATGATCAGTCACCCACTCCTTCTCCCAAGTGATCAGACCAGGTCACTCACACACTCATGGGCCCCCTTACTCCATCTCATCCATCAGGTGAGCACTTATCCACTCATAGACCTCCTACTCCATATCCCCGGTGATCAGACAAGTACTCACCCACACCAAGACCTCCTACTCCATCTCCCCGGTGATCAGACAAGTATTCACCCACACCAAGACCTCCTACTCCATCTCCCCGGTGATCAGACAAGTATTCACCCACACCAAGGCCTCCTACTCCATCTCCCCGGTGATCAGACAAGTACTTACCCACACCAAGACCTCCTACTCCATATCCCCGGTGATCAGACAAGTACTCACCCACACCAAGACCTCCTACTCCATCTCCCCGGTGATCAGACAAGTACTCACCCACACCAAGACCTCCTACTCCATATCCCCGGTGATCAGACAAGTACTCACCCACACCAAGACCTCCTACTCCATCTCCCCGGTGATCAGACAAGTACTTACCCACACCATGACCTCCTACTCCATATCCCCGGTGATCAGACAAGTACTTACCCACACCATGACCTCCTACTCCATCTCCCCGGTGATCAGACAAGTACTCACCCACACCAAGACCTCCTACTCCATCTCCCCGGTGATCAGACAAGTACTTACCCACCCCATGACCTCCTACTTCATCTCCCCGGTGATCAGACAAGTACTCACCCACACTAATGCCTCGTACACACGGTCGGATTTTTTCCGATGGAAAATGTCTGATCAGAGCGTGTTGTCGGAAATTCCGACCGTGTGTGGGCTCCATCGGACATTTTCCATCGGATTTTCCGACACACAAAGTTGGAGAGCAGGAGATAAAATTTTCCGACAACAAAATCCATTGTCGGAAATTCCAATCGTGTGTACACAAATCCGACGGACAAAGTGCCAGAATAAATAAATAGATGAAAGCTATTGGCCACTGCCCCGTTTATAGTCCCGACATACGTGTTTTACGTCACCGCGTTCAGAACGATCGGATTTTCCGACAACTTTGTGTGACCGTGTGTATGCAAGACAAGTTTGAGCCAACATCCGTTGAAAAAAAGATTTTGTTGTCGGAATGTCCGAACAAAGTCCGACCGTGTGTACGCCCTATAAGGCCTCCTACTCCATCTCCCCGGTGATCAGACAAGTATTCACCCACACCAAGACCTCCTACTCCATCTCCCCGGTGATCAGACAAGTACTCACCCACACCAAGACCTCCTACTCCATCTCCCCGGTGATCAGACAAGTACTCACCCACACCAAGACCTCCTACTCCATCTCCCCGGTGATCAGACAAGTACTCACCCACACCAAGACCTCCTACTCCATCTCCCCGGTGATCAGACAAGTACTCATCCACACCAAGACCTCCTACTCCATCTCCCCGGTGATCAGACAAGTACTCACCCACACCAAGACCTCCTACTTAATCTCCCCCGGTGATCAGACAAGTACCCACCCACACCAAGACCTCCTACTCCATCTCCCCGGTGATGGGACAAGTACTCACCCACACCAAGACCTCCTACTCCATCTCCCCGGTGATCAGACAAGTACCCACCCACACCAAGACCTCCTACTCCATCTCCCCGGTGATCAGACAAGTACTTACCCACACCAAGACCTCCTACTCCATCTCCCCGGTGATCAGACAAGTACTCATCCACACCAAGACCTCCTACTCCATCTCTCTGGTGATGGGACAAGTACTCACCCTCACCAAGACCTCCTACTCCATCTCCCCGGTGATCAGACAAGTACCCACATACACCAAGACCTCCTACTCCATCTCCTGATTTATAAGACAAGCCCTCACCTATTCTTTCACAGACCTCTAATTCCATCGTGTGAGAGATCAGACAAGCACTGACCCCATAATAGACCACTCACTCCATCTCGTAAATGATCAGAGGAGCACTCACCCAGTCAAAGGCTAAATGAGTACTCACCCAATTATAGACCTTACACTCCATCTTTCCTTTAATAGGATGATAACTGTTGCATTCCAAGACCTCACTCATCTCCTGGGTGATTATATGAGCACTTACCTACTCAGAGACCTCTCTCTCCATTTCCTGAATGATCAGACAAGCCATCACTCAGCATATGGCCTCTCATTCTCAATCAATCCACCTGTATCGAGACACTCATGAGGGAGTGAGTGCAATGGACTACACACAGGTACTGTCTGATCACTTTCAGCCATACTATGATCATGGGCAGATGGTTGCTGACTACCGCATGTCTCATCAGAAACAAGGGAAAGATGTTTTCTTGTTTTAATCGATTACAACTATCCTTGTCACATTTAGTGTATCACACTGCTATCCCTCCTTCTGCAGTGGACGCTAAGAGGACCAGTCAGTTAGTAAGAAGCTTACTACTTCATCATCTTCTTACAAAGCTCCTACGAATTATCTGGTTGAACATAATTTCAACATCATATGACCAAAACTGAAATTTCTATTGCAAGGAATATCTAATATTTGACTTGTATCTTAGTGTGGACTTCTGGGAAATACAGTGAGCCAATCACAAGAGCAGGAAATGACCTTTATGGGAGCATGCCATACACAAACCGTACATAGAACACCTCCAGGTTGCCACATTACATTGAAATTTACAGAAAATTACAACAGCTTCTGTTTTAAAAGGTAAAGTAATAAAAAAATAATAATTACAAAATGGCTTGTGTAGCTCTTTATGCTAAATTATAGTTTTGTTATAATTTTTTCTCATGAAAGTGGAGTTACCCTATGAGCACAGGAGAGAAATGGCAAAATACCATGGGGGGGAACTTTACATTTAGTTTAATAAATACAGCGAAAAATCAGCATCAGATAGTGAGGGACGCACTCCTTCATAAAAGCAGGTCAGATTCACCTTTGCAGCACACAAAAAGTACAAAAAGTTGTCTTCAGGCAAATGTCTGTTTAAAAGTATCCTTACCCACCCAATATTATCTGTGGAACGCATTATGGGAAGTCTCTCCTTCACAGGGGTTCAATCAGAAAAAAATCAAAAGCTGTTCTCCCTGAGGGCGTCACATTTCACATACCTGGACACGTCATTATTTCCTAAACCTGCCAAGAATGGTGGCCAATGAACTCACCCACACTTCCTCTGGCCAGGGAAACCATGGTCTCTTAAACATGTCAGGGAAACCACCCACACTTCACCTGCTGAGAGAACCCACCCACTCTTCCCCTGGCCAGGGAACCCACCCACTCTTCCCCTGGCCAGGGAACCCACCCACATGTCCCCTGGCCAAGGAACCCACCCACAGGTCCCCTGGCCAGGGAACCCACCCACACTTCTTCTGGCAAGGGAACCCTCCCACATGTCCCCTGGTCAGGGAAACCACCACTTTTCCCCTGGCCAGGGAATCCACTAACTCTTCAACTGGTCATGGAACCCACTCTTCCCCTGGCTAGGGTACCCACCCCCACACTTCTTCTGGCAAGGGAACCCACCCACTCTTCTCCCGGTCAGGGAAACCACAAACTCTTCATGTGGTCATGGAACCCATACACTCTTCACCTGACTAGGGAACCGGCCAACTTCTCCCCTGGCAACGGAACCCACCCACTCTTCTCCTGGCCAGGGAACCCACCCACTCTTCACCTGTCTAGGAAACCCACCTACTCTTCCCCTGACCAACTCTCATCCTGGACAGTCAAACCACACACTCTTCTCCTGGCCAGGGAACCCACCCACTCTTATGGCAAGGGAACCCACCCACACGTCCCCTAGTCAAGGAAACCACCACTTTTCCCCTGGCCAGGGAACCCACTAACTCTTCACCTGGACAGGGAACCCACCCCCTCTTCCCCTGGCCAGGGAACCCACCCATACTTCTTCTGGCAAGGGAACCCACCCACTCTTCTCCTAGTCAGGGAAACCACCAACTCTTCACATGGTCAGGGAACCCACACACTCTTCCCCTGGCAAGGGAACCCACCCACTCTTCTCCTAGTCAGGGAAACCACCAACTCTTCACATGGTCAGGGAACCCACACACTCTTCCCCTGGCTAGGGAACCGACCAACTCTCACCCTGGACAGTCAACCCAACCACTCTTCTCCTGGCCAGAGAACCCACCCACTCTACCCCTGGCCAGGAAACTCACCAACACTTTCCTTGGCCAGGGGATTCACCATAGCCTGGAAGCACATATACTCCATCTAATATTACCACTGGGTTCATTTGACACAGTTCACACAAAAATATCAATGGAATGGTAGATAATATCTGAGAATAGCTGATTGCATTACAGGAGTGGGTTCCTGGGGTTCTCCAATTAGTTTATATAAGTCGCTCATCCCAGTTGACTTTCTTCAGTGAGCATATTTGAAAATGATGGCTAAGTGTCATCTGGGTGTCTAGAAGTCAATGACCGCAGATGAGGAAGGGTTCATGTAAAATAAGGAGGGGATATAATTTCTGGTTTTGTTATTTTGGAAATATTTAAATTATTTGTGGGAAGACAAGAATTGTATGTTTCCGAAGATTCACAATTCAGAATGTGATTGACTTTACATCCCCAGTGACAGATATTAATTGCTTCCATGTCACCTTATAAATCCCGGAGGTGTCATTAAGATGTCCTGGCTCACCTATAAAGACTTTCCTGAGATCAGCTTCAGACTTATTGCATCCTCAGCACTGTCTGCCCCGGGATCTGATACAGGTGAGCGAGCTTCCTACATAGGACAGGAGGGTGCAGATATCTAATACCACCATATAGACACCACACCATACAGACACCATACAGACATTATACAGACACCATACAGACATTATACAGACACCATACAGACATTATACAGACACCATACAGACACCATACAGACATTATACAGACACCATACAGACATTATACAGACACCATACAGACATTATACAGACGTTATACAGACATTATACAGACACCATACAGACACCATACAGACACACCATAATGACACCATACAGACATCATACAGACACCATATGGACACAATACAGACACCACACTGTACATACATCATACACGGGATACAGTCACTTCCATCTTATCTGTGTATCTTTTACCATTTTCATTTTGCCATTAATATCCAGAATGTAATAATTCTGCTTTAAATTCATTCTTTCATATCCAGAGATGTTTGACACATTGATGATGGGATTAAATTTAGCGGTGTCTGCATGCGTCGGTTAACTTCACAATTACCAAGGGGACACATACTGGGGTTCCTCCAAAGAAGTGGGGTTCGTTAAATAAGTGTCACTTCTGCTCTTGATCATCTGAACATCTCTTCTCTCTCTTCACAGGTAAACCTACATTTATATTCCTGCTATTCCCATCCACCTATAACTCTGTTCACATTATTGTGATGTTTGTTTTGTTTTAAATATTACCCAAATTATTACCCTGATCATTATTTTTACAACTCTGGCCTCTCGGTCCGCTTGCAGTTTGATTGTGGTGTGAAAAGTTTGATGTGTCAGCTGTGTGCCTGATATTCAGGACCCTTTTCACACTTGTGCGACTTGTCCTGCGACTTTGGACTACCATTCATATCTGTGCGACTTCAAAGTAGTCCCTGCACTACTTTGGTCCGACTTTAATGCGACTTGAGGTCCCTAGACCTCAAGATTACACAGGCATTGCTTCAAGTCGCGTCAAAGTTGCAGCAACATCGTGTCAAAGTCACAGGACTTTCAGGTTGCACAAGTGTGAAAGGGACCTTACTCCTGATTGATTGATTGTTAGGCAAATTCCATCCACACCCATCACAGTATAAAACAAGAGCACCTTTATTGGGGACACATACCAGGGGGACACATACCAAGGAGACACATACCAAGGGGACATATACTGGGGTTCTTCCAAAGAAGTGGGGTTCTTCTCTTGCACTTCAGTGTTTTGCAAGTGAACATCTACAGCAAACTACTTTACAAATCACCAGACTGCATGTTTTTCCATTCAGCCCTCCTTCCTCTCTGTAACATGCGTTCTATACCTCTCCTTTTCCAGTTGCAGCCTCTCTCCTTAAACTCTCTTTCCTTCACCTATCACTCATCACCTCAATCCCACATGCTAATAAAACCCCTTCAAATAAATCCCACTCTCATATTACCTCCCTCACCCTTCTGCTTCTCCTAACCTCTAGAGATATATCCCTGGGCCTCCCTTATTTAACTTTACCCAATGCATCACCCTGTACCCTTTGGCATCATTAGCAAACTATGCAATTTAGTTTCCATTCCTCTTCTTCCCAAAACCAGCCTCCCCTTCTCCTGTGCCCTCTGGAATGCCCTCTCTGCCTGTAATAAACTCACCATTGTTCATGACTTCTTTGTCACTAACTCCTTTAGTTTACTTGCTGTCACCCAAACCTGGCTTCATGAATACGACACTCCTTCTCCTGCTTCCCTCTCCCATGGTGGCCTTCTCTGAACTCACTCCCCCAGACCCAATGGACGCAAGAGAGGTGGAGTGGGAATCCTTTTATCCACACAGAGCACCTTCCTGGTTCTTCACTTTCCTCCCTCTATGTCCCTCTCATCATTTAAAACTCACTGTATTTTTTTTTTCAATTTCCTTAAGAATTGCTGTGATTTACCGCCCCCCTGGACTGGTATCAACTTTCCTTGATGACTTTTCTGCCTGGCTACCCTATTTTCTCTCTTCTGAAATTCCCACAGTCATTCTCGGCAACTTTAACATCCCTGTTAAGACAAACACTTCTGCCACTTCTAAACTTCTTATAGGGCGTACACACGGTTGGACTTTGTTCGGACATTCCGACAACAAAATCCTAGGATTTTTTCCGACGGATGTTGGCTCAAACTTGTCTTGCATACACACGGTCACACAAAGTTGTCAGAAAATTCGATCATTCTGAACGCGGTGACGTAAAACACGTACGTCGGGACTATAAATGGGGCAGTAACCAATAGCTTTCATCTCTTTATTTATTCTGAGCATGCGTGGCACTTTGTGCGTCGAATTTGTCTACACATTATCGGAAATTCCGACAACGGATTTTGTTGTCGGAAAATTTTATCTCCTGCTCTCCAACTTTGTGTGTCGGAAAATCCGATGGAAAATGTGTGATGGAGCCCACACACGGTCGGAATTTCCGACAACAAGGTCCTATCACACATTTTCCATCGGAAAATCCGACCGTGTGTACGGGGCATTAGTCTAAACTTTGACCTGAAACAATGGGTACAAGTTTCTACTCACTCTGATGCAACACCCTTGACCTTGTATTCTCCTACCTATGCACTCCATGCAACCTCTCCAACAATCCATTTCCTCTCTCTGATCACCACCTTATCAGTTTCACTTGCTCCCTGTCTTCCACCACCTTTCCCCCCAATCGCCAAGCAATCACCCGTAGAAACCTTGGCCACTTCAACCCTTCTCTTCTCTATTCTGCTACTGACCACCTCTATGACAAAATCTTACCCCTGTCCTGCCCCAACCTAGCCACTTTTCTCTACAATAGATCCCTGGATGAGCTCGCCCCCCTCACTATGCACAGATTTAGGCCCCAACCCCTACAACCCTGGCAAACAGATGACACCAGAAGTGTTAAAAAACATAGCCTCGCTCTTGAGCGTCTGTGGCGTAAGACCAAGTCTCACAAAGACTTCAATCGATATAAATCTGCCCTCCAAAAATATAATTGCCTCCACACTGCCAAGTAGACCAGTTTTATCTCTCTCATTAATACCTTCTCATCCAGTCCCCGTCAACTCTTTTCTACCTTTAACTCTCTACTTTGTCCTCCACTGCCTCCATTCCACTAACTCACTCATTGCCCAAGAGATCTCCAATCACTTTAAACATAAGATTGATTAAATTTGTGATGAAATCTCCACTTTACAGATATCTCCCCCACTTAACACCCCATGTCAACAGGTACAATCAATACTCCCCTTATTCTACTCTGCTGGTATAGACGAGGTTGCTAAACGTATTTCTAATGCCCACCTAATCACCTGTCCCATGGACCCTGTTTCCTCGCAAATACTACGGTCATCCTCTGACTCTACCCTACATTCTCTAACCCACATCTTTAATCTCTCCCTCTTCTATGGCATCTTCTCCAACTCTCAAAAACATGCACTAGTCACCCCCATACTTAAAAAGCCTTCCTTGGACCCCACCAATCTTGACAATCTACGCCCCATCCCATACACATATGAGAATTATTTTACCTGCCAAAGAATTTGTATTTCTGTCCACCCAGCACACATCAGTACAATGTCACCAGACAAGTGCTGCCAGTCAGTATCCCTGATTGCCACTGCACCAGTCACAGTGTCCCTAATCACCGCCACACTAGTTACAGTGTCCCTAATGACAGTGACACCAGTTATATTGTCCCTAATTACTGCCACACCAGTTACAGTGTACCTGATCACCGCCACACCAGTCCCGGTGTTACCAGGCCAGTTTATGCCAGGAACAGTGTTCCTTATCACCACTACATCAGTTTCAGTGTCACCACACCAGTGTAAGCCAGCGATGGTGTCTCTGATTGTCACCACACCAGCCCCAGAGTCACCAGACCAGTGTAGCCAGAAACAGTGTTCCTGATCACCACCACATCTGTACTAACCTTATTTATTGACCATTTTTCTGTCTGTTGCCTGGACCAATCCTTTGCCTGTTTGCTGACCATGTCTCTGTGTGCACCTGAACTGACCCATCTGTGCATCCAACTGACTATGTGCCCCCTTCTCCTGAAGACAACTGTACTCCTGGAACCACAGGAAGTCTTTTGTTATTCCTTTCTTCAGCCTCCTGTACTACCTGGCCAGTGAACATGGCATTCCTGGGGGCAGTCACATACCAGTAGGCTAGGTTTGCTTTGCTTTTAAGAACTGGGACTGCTATAAGTTACGTTACAGTAAGCTATATTCCCTGATCACTTGTATGGAGGCAACCATTATAGCACATTTGTTGTGATACAATTGTTTGATTTGTGTGATACACAAGATACATTGACTGGCATATAATTAGTCCAGACAGTGAAAAAATCTGACACATGTGGTATCTCTATACTCGGGAGGAGGAGCATTGTCATTCAAAGTGTGACAGTCCCGAAAAATGTCCTGGACTGAAAGGGGGTGAAAGTGTCTGGTATTGAGGTGGTTGGAAGAATTCCAGGTATGGCAATTGTTTTCCTTCTATAGGATCTGTAGAAGGAGGAGACATTTGGTGTGCGTGTAGGCAGGGTGAAAGGTATGTGCAATTTGTTATCTAGCACCTGGCCCAGGCAAGGCAAAGGGTTAAAGTTTTGTGTCTCAGTTTCCAGGCCTTTGGTTTTGGCAGGCCCACCTGGTTTATAAAAAGGGGGACAGCTAAGATCAGGAGCTGGCTGGATGGAGAACGGGAGGTATCAGTGGAACGTAGACTCAACTGTGAGCACAAGTGTGGCGCTAAAGATACCTGGAATCATGGACTTTGCCTTTATGGATTCTCACCTCATGGAGGTATGCCTGATCCACTATGCTGTCTTAGTTAGGATTAGGGACAGGACGTTATTCATTTTGTGCTGCATTTAACCATTCTAAGCCTGGTCTGAAGTTATGTAAAAGGATACATGTTGGTTATTGCGTATTTCAAAGAATCTGGGTTTGTAAAGAACATTTGGGGTATGAAGTAACACTACTATGGAGGGTTAACTTGGCAAGAAGAGGAGTGTAGATGTTATGAGTAACCAAGTGAAGGAACAAGCTACAGCAACCAGTCATTAAGCGTAGCACTTGTTGAGGTGACAGGTCCTCTGGTAGTGAGGGGGTCGATGTTCTGGCGCCCTCCCTAGCAGTCTGCCATAGCAACCGGGGGAAGACTCTTTTCTGTAGTCAAGGGACAAGTGATTGCTTGTTCTGGTCTGCTCAGAGTTTCACAGGCTGGAAGTTTGATTGCCTCGAGAGCATAGTGATGGCAATTCAAATGACCAACCTAAATATTTTTCATGGCCAGCCAATTGCCTGAAGAGGAGCATCCAGGAGGTGGTTGAGAAGGTGGTAAATAGGCAGAAGCCCCAGATAAATTATTCTTTCCTCAGCAGGGAGGGTTCCAGAGCCTCTGGGGCTGCTGCCCCCTGAGGCAGCCTGTGGACCATGTAGCTGTTCTCTGAGGTCTCATCTGTGGCAGAGCTGAATGCCTGAAGTGATGTTTCTGAGGAGCTTGCTTTAAGACTTCACCATAAGGAATCTTGTCTGGAGAAGTATTGTCTGCCTCGCTGGACTGTGTCTGGAAAAAGCTGGAAGAAGGTAGCTGTCCTGGGGACTCGTGAGTACTGATCCTGACTTGTGATCCCTGGTGACGGTGTGCTTTTGAGATATAAGTTCCGATGCTAGCTGTGGACAGTGAGACAGCATGCATAGCATCTCAGAATAATGGTCGTTCCCCTGTCCTCAGAAGAATCTTGGAGAGGAAGTCTAGAGACGAGTGTCCTCTTGTTATTGTACAGCATTTTGAAGTATTTCATGCCCCAATCCCTCTCCGGTTTAAAGTTCTTTAAGCAATTTATTTCAAAAAGACATCCCCTAGACTGTTATTGGAGCTGGAGTGCATCGATTGGTGCTTATGATGGTGGGCAGCCTCAGTATTATTAGGGATAAAGTAGCTATTACCAGTGGCTCCTGCAGGGGGTAGCATTACATCAGTATTAAGGAGTTCCCCACAGCCAATATCAAATTATAACCGGGCCTCCAAGTGTTGGGTTGTGAGATGAGCCATTTGATTTCATGTACAACCTGGATTGCTACAATCAGTTGGTCACATGTAGGCCATGCCCACAAGGACAAGTAGAAAACTTTACTGCGCTGTGACATATCAGAAATAAGAGCAATGATTGCATAATCACACACTAACAATGTACGATACCATGGTCCTGTCCAACTCCACAATGTCCAAGATCCTTTGGCTCAACGAGCACAAGATTTACTTTGAGGCCTGCCTTAAACAAATGTTCTTCCTCCATTTGGAGGTTTCTTTTCTGGTGCCTGTCCCTGATATGACAGTTCCCTGTCCATCCTACACAGAAAATAGCTATAGACAGCTTAATTGACTTAACCTCATCCTACTCTTTAGCCTTTAACTAAATTCCTCACCTTACCCATCATATAACTACAAACATATCACCTTTATAAGGTGCCAGAAACAGATCTATGTACAATAAGGGAAAAGAACATGGAAATTTTGGGTGGAAGAATAGACCACTTTGGTAATTTGGGTTTACTTTTCTCTTCTGCCGTTTATGTAAACCTATGTAGAATTATACAGTTATCAATTGTTTTCCGTTTGTGACAGACTATGTAGAATTATACAGTTATCAATTGTTTTCCGTTTGTGACAGAGGCCAGAATTTTTCCATGTACTGAAGATAAGACATGCCTGGAGCCAACTCTTCAAACCAGTTTCCAACCCATTTCATCCTATTAGGCTTCCCGGGTCTGGAGCGGTCTTACTTTTACATTGCCTTCATCTTCACCGTAGTCTATGTGACATCTGTTATTGGAAACTTCACTCTTCTTTTCATCATTAACCACTTCAATACCAGGCACTTAGACACCTTCCCGCCCAGCCCAATTTTCACCTTTTAGCGCTGTTGCAATTTGAATGACAATTGCGCGGTCATGCTACACTGTACCCAAACAATTTTTTTATCATTTTGTTCCCACAAATAGAGCTTTCTTTTGGTGGTATTTGATCACCTCTGCGGTTTTTATTTTTTGCGCAACAAATAAAAAAAGACCGGAAATTTCGAAAAAAAACAAGTTTTTCTTTGTTTCTGTTAAATTTTTTTGTAAATAAGTACGCTTTCTCCTTCAATAATGGGCACTGATATAGCTGCACTGATGGGCACTGATACGGCAGCACTGATGGGCACCGATGAGGTGGCACCAATGAGGTGGCACTGATGAGGTGGCACTAACGGGCACTGATGATGGGCACTGATAGGCGGCACTGATGGGCACTGATAGGTGGCACTGATGGGCACTGATAGGTGGCACTGGTATGCGGCACTGATGGGCACTCATAGGTGGCACCGATGGGCACACATAGGCGGCACTGATGGGCACTCGTAGGTGGCATTGATTGGCATATATGGGTGGCACTGATGGGTACTTATATGTGGCACTGATGTGTGGCACTGATGGGCACTGATAGGTGGGCACTGATGGGCACAGATGGGCACTGACAGGTGGCACCGATGGGCAATGACAGGTGGCACAGATGGGCAATGACAGGTGGCACTGATATAGCATTGCTGGGCAGATCTGGGCATTGCTGGGCAGATCTTTGGCATAATAGTGCCAATCAGTGCCCATTTGTGGGCACTGATTGGCACAGATTGGGCACATGTGGATGGCCATGGGGTACATACCTGGCCATCCACGTTGCCCCTTCCCTGGTGGTCCTAGTGGCATCCCTGGTAGTCCAGTGGGGTGATCTGCGGGGGGGCTGCGCTGATAAACAATCAGCGCAGACCCCCCCTGCCAGGAGAGCCGCCGATCGGCTCTCCTCTACTTGCGTCTGTCAGACGCGAGTGAGGAAGAGCCGATCAACGGCTCTTCCTATTGACAGCGTGATCAGCCGTGATTGGACACGGCTGATCACGTGGTAAAGAGCCTCCGCCGGAGGCTTTTTACCAAGATCAGTGTAGCGGTGTGTCAGACTGACACACCGCTCCACCGATCGCCGCGATGCGCGCCCCCGGGGGCGCGCTGCGGCATGTTATCCTGAAGGACGTCATATGACGCCCAGTCAGGATAACACAACCACTTCCCGGACGTCAATCCGCTATAGGGCGGGCGGGAAGTGGTTAAGATAGACCGGAGTCTCCATGAACCCATGTACTTCTTTCTCTGTATGTTGTCTGCTATTGACCTGGTCCTGTTCAACTCCACCACACCCAAGATGTTGGGGATCCTTTGGTTCGGCATCCACGAGATTTACTTTGAGGCCTGTCTCACACAAATGTTCTTCCTCCATACCTTTACTATAACGGAGTCTGCGCTACTCCTAGCCATGTCCTTTGATCGATATATTGCCATTTGTCAGCCCCTAAGATATAATTCAATATTAACAAAATTGCTCATTACCAACATTGGACTGTTGGCCATCGGTAGAGCTGTTGCACTAACAATTTCATTACCGTTCCTTATGAAAAGACTACCCTTCTGCTCCACCAATGTCATCCACCATTCCTACTGTGAGCACATGGCTGTTGTCAGGTTGGCCTGCACTGATACCACCTTCAACAGTATCTATGGCCTTGCGGTGGCCATGGTTATTGTGGGGCTAGACTTGAGCCTCATCATCTTGTCCTACGTCTTGATTCTTCAGGCTGTTTTCCGACTGGACTCAACAGAAGCCCGGTATAAGGCCCTCAGTACATGTGCATCTCATATTTGTGCCATCCTTTCACTCTACGTTCCTGTTGTCATCTCCTCAGTGGTCTACCGCCTTGGGAAAGATATCCCAATTCACATTCACATCTTGTTGGCCAATGTCTATCTGATGCTGCCACCTCTAATTAACCCTATTGTGTACGGCCTGAGAACCAAACAAATTCGGAACAGAATTAAATCCATCATTAAAGTGGATTTTATGTGTTTTAGAAGAGTCCGTGCTGAAGGAATTGCAATAAAAACTATGCAAGTTCCAAAATTGGACCAGAATTAATAGTTAACACACAACAGTCCTTCAGTACAAAAGATGAGACTCTGTGTATGCAAACCACTTGTATTATGAACTGATTAAAAGACATTGTTGGGTTGTTTTTAATATTCCTATTTCTATTTTATAAGTTTAAAAAAAACCTGAAATGATTTATTTTAAGGTTTGTCCTTTCCAAGCCGTACTCATCATGTTGTTTGTCACCAGACAATACACTTTCATTAAACAACAAATAGTCCTTCTCTGAAATCAGTACTGTTCACCCAAATTCTTCTACACTGCAAGGGGAGTCAGGGGTGTCGGTAGATCTGGTTATCTGAAGCACAAGTCCCGGATTTCCTTTGTAGTGTCCAGGGTCTCTGACGCCCAGATTTCTGCAGGCTGACTGATCTCCACCCTACAATGCCTGCATAGTACCATCACTGAATTCACTTGGTAATCAGAGCCAGCAGCAAAGGACATGGAGGATCTACTCTCATCACTCAGGTAAGTAACCCAATGACACATTTATTCTCCTACTTACCCATTGACCCCCTATATAAAAACAGAAGATTACATACTGCTCTATACATGGGGTGTTGTACATTGTATACCCCTAACCTGTGCTGTTTGTTACATACATCTGACTCCTGCACTCTATATGCTATGCTGTACATTGCATACGCCTAACCCCTGAAACCTATACACCATGTAGAATGTTACATTTTACTGACCACTGTACATACTATGGTATGCATTACATACTTCGTACCCATCACATACCTGGTCAAGAACGAGTTGATGAGTTTTTTGTAGTGGATGGAGTCTGCTGGGCCCCTCCCACAGCTCTGCTCTCTCATTTTGTGCAGGGTGACTGGTTGTGTCTCTGCCCCTCCTGTAGTTTTCTGTAGTGGGTGGAGCCTGCTGGGCCCCTCCCACAGCTCTGCTCTCTCACTTTGTGCAGGGTGACTGGTTGTGTCTCCGCCCCTCCTGTAGTTTTCTGTAGTGGGTGGAGCCTGCTGGGCCCCTCCCACAGCTCTGCTCTTTCACTTTGTGCAGAGTGACTGGTTGTGTCTCCGCCCCTCCTGTAGTTGTCTGTAGTGGGTGGAGCCTGCTGGGCCCCTCCTACAGCTCTGCTCTGTCACTTTGTGTAGGGTGACTAGTTGTGTCTCCGCCCCCTCCTGTCATTTTCTGCAGGTAGCTTGTAGTGGGTGGAGCCTTCTGGGCCTCTCCCACAGCTCTGCTCTCTCTGTACAAACTATGTACAGCACCGTGATGATGACATGGCTACTTTTACAAGGTTTAAAATATGATTACTAAAGAGCTGATATGAATACAACTAAAAATTATAATAAGGCTAATTATATAAATGAAAAACAGCTGCAGCTATTTAAAATGTGTTCTGGCACCACATATAAAAACAAATAAAAACAAATAATAGTGTGCTAGATTTCAAATATATATTTCATGATAAACTGAAAAGTCTGATATCATTTCCGCCGGTCATACAATGCCAGTGCTCGGTTGGCTGACATTCAAAGAGAATGCAACAAAAAAGGGGAGAGAAAGTGAATTCATGAGTAAGGAACAGGCAGGAGTCAGTGTGAATTTAAATACTATTTAATGAAAGAAGACTCACAATTAGGGATGAGCCGAACACCCCCCTGTTCGGTTCGCACCAGAACATGCGAACAGGAAAAAAGTTTGTTCGAACACGCGAACACCGTTAAAGTCTATGGGACACGAACATGAATAATCAAAAGTGCTAATTTTAAAGGCTTATATGCAAGTTATTGTCATTAAAAGTGTTTGGGGACCTGGGTCCTGCCCCAGGGGACATGGATCAATGCAAAAAAAAGTTTTAAAAACGGCCGTTTTTTCAGGAGCAGTGATTTTAATAATGCTTAAAGTCAAACAATAAAAGTGTAATATCCCTTTAAATTTCGTACCTGGGGGGTGTCTATAGTATGCCTGTAAAGGGGCGCATGTTTCCTGTGTTTAGAACAGTCTGACAGCAAAATGACATTTTGAAGGAAAAAACACATTTAAAACTACCCGCGGCTATTGCATTGCCGACAATACACATAGAAGTTCATTGATAAAAACGGCATGGGAATTCCCCACAGGGAAACCCCGAACCAAAATTAAAAAAAAAAATTATGTGGGAGTCCCCCTAAATTCCATACCAGGCCCTTCAGGTCTGGTATGGGTATTAAGGGGAACCCCAGCCAAAATTTAAAAAAAAAAAGACGTGGGGTTCCCCCTAAATTCCATACCAGACCCTTCAGGTCTGGTATGGATTTTAAGGGGAACCCCGCGCCAAAAAAAAACAAAAAAACGGCGTGGGGTCCCCCCAAAAATCCATACCAGACCCTTATCCGAGCACGCAACCTGGCAGGCCGCAGGAAAAGAGGGGGGGACGAGAGTGCGGCCCCCCCCCCTCCTGAACCGTACCAGGCCACATGCCCTCAACATTGGGAGGGTGCTTTGGGGTAGCCCCCCAAAACACCTTGTCCCCATGTTGATGAGGACAAGGGCCTCATCCCCACAACCGTGGCCGGTGGTTGTGGGGGTCTGCGGGCGGGGGGCTTATCGGAATCTGGAAGCCCCCTTTAACAAGGGGACCCCCAGATCCCGGCCCCCCCTGTGTGAAATGGTAAGGGGGTACTTACCCCTACCATTTCACTAAAAAACTGTCAAAAATGTTAAAAATGACAAGAGACAGTTTTTGACAATTCCTTTATTTAAATGCTTCTTCTTTCTTCCTTCATCTTCTTCTGGTTCTTCTGGCTCTTCTGGTTCTTCCTCCGGCGTTCTCGTCCAGCATCTCCTCCACGGCGTCTTCTATCTTCTTCTCCTCGGGCCGCTCCGCACCCATGGCATTGGGGGGGAGGCTCCCGCTCTTCTCTTCATCTTCTTCATCATCTTCTTCATCTTCTTCTTCTTCTTCATCTCTTCTTCCTTCTTCATTTCTTCTTCGGGCCGCTCCGCATCCATGCATGGAGGGAGGCTCCCGCTGTGTGACGGCGTCTCTTCGTTTGACGGTTCTTAAATAATGGGGGGCGGGGCCACCCGGTGACCCCGCCCCCCTCTGACGCACGGGACATGACGGGACTTCCCTGTCCCGTCAAGTCACCGTGCGTCAGAGGGGGGCGGGGTCACCGGGTGGCCCCGCCCCCCGTTATTTAAGAACCGTCAGACGAAGAGACGCCGTCACACAGCGGGAGCCTCCCTCCATGCATGGATGCGGAGCGGCCCGAAGAAGAAATGAAGAAGGAAGAAGAGATGAAGAAGAAGAAGATGAAGAAGAAGATGAAGAGAAGAGCGGGAGCCTCCCCCCCAATGCCATGGGTGCGGAGCGGCCCGAGGAGAAGAAGATAGAAGACGCCGCGGAGGAGATGCTGGACGAGAACGCTGGAGGAAGAACCAGAAGAGCCAGAAGAACCAGAAGAAGATGAAGGAAGAAAGAAGAAGCATTTAAATAAAGGAATTGTCAAAAACTGTCTCTTGTCATTTTTAACATTTTTGACAGTGGCTTCCAGATTCCGATAAGCCCCCCGCCCGCAGACCCCCACAACCACCGGCCAGGGTTGTGGGGATGAGGCCCTTGTCTTCATCAACATGGGGACAAGGTGTTTTGGGGGGCTACCCCAAAGCACCCTCCCAATGTTGAGGGCATGTGGCCTGGTACGGTTCAGGAGGGGGGGGGGGCGCACTCTCGTCCCCCCTCTTTTCCTGCGGCCTGCCAGGTTGCGTGCTCGGATAAGGGTCTGGTATGGATTTTTGGGGGGACCCCACGCCGTTTTTTTTTTTTTTTTGGCGCGGGGTTCCCCTTAAAATCCATACCAGACCTGAAGGGTCTGGTATGGAATTTAGGGGGAACCCCACGTCTTTTTTTTTTTTTAATTTTGGCTGGGGTTCCCCTTAATATCCATACCAGACCTGAAGGGCCTGGTATGGAATTTAGGGGGACTCCCACATAATTTTTTTTTTTTAATTTTGGTTCGGGGTTTCCCTGTGGGGAATTCCCATGCCGTTTTTATCAATGAACTTCTATGTGTATTGACGGCAATGCAATAGCCGCGGGTAGTTTTAAATGTGTTTTTTTCTTCAAAATGTCATTTTGCTGTCAGACTGTTCTAAACACAGGAAACATGCGCCCCTTTACAGGCATACTATAGACACCCCCAGGTACGAAATTTAAAGGGATATTACACTTTTATTGTTTGACTTTAAGCATTATTAAAATCACTGCTCCTGAAAAAACGGCCGTTTTTAAAACTTTTTTTTGCATTGATCCATGTCCCCTGGGGCAGGACCCGGGTCCCCAAACACTTTTTATGACAATAACTTGCATATAAGCCTTTAAAATTTGCACTTTTGATTTCTCCCATAGACTTTTAAAGGGTGTTCCGCGGCATTCGAATTTGCCGCGAACACCCCAAATTGTTTGCTGTTCGGCGAACTTGCGAACAGCCAATGTTCGAGTAGAACATGAGTTCGACTCGAACTCGAAGCTCATCCCTACTCACAATATACACCAATCCAGAAAATATCCTGATAACTCAGGTACCATCACCATTAAAAAGACCAAACAGTCATGTGCAGACGCAGAAGGCCACCTATCACAACCAACCACTCTTAATAAGCATTAGAAGTCATTCACTATAAATAGACATCCATGATATCAAGACATAGAATATATATGCAAAACATTGTTGGAAGTCCAAATAGCATGGGGGAAGGACAGCAGATAATTGAATGAATGTTGGGTGGTTGTGACAACAAAACTTGATCAACACTGAATGATAATATGGAAGGCAGGACTGGCCGTTATGAGGGGGGGCAGTGGTATTGAAGGGCCGTGGTGGAGAAGCCCATGAAGGAATGAATGGATGACACCGCAACCGCTGCAGGGCACAAGTGTATGTGGGCTGGCAGGTCGAAGCCTCTCTAGGCCGGGGATGGCTCACAAGGCTGCAGACCAAGAGGTATGGATGGAACGTGCAGGCAGCTAGAGTAGGAGAGGCAGGATTGATAGTAGGCTGACACTGTGGGACGGAAGCCAGCTAACGCACACAGTGAGCAACTGAAAATAACAGTCCCGAATCAGGGATACAGAAAGGTAGGATCTCACCCGGTGTTGCTTGCCGTTCACGTCAGAAAAGAAGAGTTGAAACTGTCACCGTCTCCTGTTTGTGGAGTTCCTTTTAGTAGATGGTCCAATCCCGTAGGGAGTCATCCAAAGTGTGCCTTAGTCGTGAGTAGCAAGTGGGCAATGAGAGTGCATGAACTCGCATAAGGTCCAGGCAGCTGAGGTAGCAGTCTCCCCCTCGGCTAGTTACTGTGGCAGGATTCAGGCAGCCGATGGCCTCGCGGGTCAGTGTTATCAAGGCTGATAGGTGGATCTGTTGGTCAGAAGATACGCTAAGAGCAGCGTGATGGCGTCATGCTGACGCGTTTCATCCGTAGATCGGATTTCATCAGAGCATGCGCAGTAGCAGACCTCATCAACTTATATAGTATTGAGACGGGATCACGTGGGTTTCGGCGTCTCATTGCCAGAGCTACCACGCTGTTCACTGACAGCCATACACAAAGAAGAAACATAAAAACATGACTAGCAGAGCGAATCCATAAGAGCAAACAGGGAATAGGAGAGGGAGGAAAGGGGGGAGGGAAAAGATGAGAGAAAGGGACAAAAGGGAGGTGGGGGGGGGAAGGAACACCATAGATAACAGAGGAAACTGGCGAGGGAAAAAAAAAAAAAGATGGAAAGAACACGGAAGGAGAGAGGAAAAGGGATGGATTAAAATGATGGTTTTTCTTAGCAATAGTAATCGAGTGCAGTAAAAGAAGATAAGTGGTAATAAAGAGATGACTAGAATATGGAGAATTTTGATGAAGAACAAAGCCATGGGGTTATCAGTAGGGGCTACAGACAGAAGATTCCGACCATTAGGAGAAGATGTGGACAAGTAACCACCAATAAAATTAATTTATGGGGTTATGAATACACCAAGGTTGCATTCATTATTTAACCCATGGGGGTGCATACTGTTGGTGTTGTATATCCACATCTTCTCCTTCTGGTACAGAATCCTGTCGAAATCACCCCTTCTCAGAGGGAGGTTGAGCCTGTAAATACCTTTAACAGTAAGCCCCTCGGGGTTGCCCCCGTGTGCTTGCAAAAAGTGTAAGGGAATAGGTCGTTCATCGTCCTTACCCAGAATAGACTGGATATGTTCACTCACTCTTACCCTCAGTGGTCTCTTAGTTTTCCCCACATAGTGTTTCCCACAAGGGCAGGTGAGCATGTAGATCACCCTGGTTGTATTACAGTTAATAAAATTATTAATTTTGAAAAGTTTTTTGCCCTCAGAGTCGGAAAATGTGCTTGTACGTTCAACGTACTTACATACTGAACAGCGACCACACTTAAACATTCCCTTCAGGGGCGGAAGCTGTGTCAGCCAGTTGGGGGTAGGTGATCTTTGGTACTCAGAGTGAATTAAGCTGTCTTTTAGATTTTTGGTGCACCGAGCCGTTAGGAGGGGTCTGGTACCTACAATCTTGCCTAGAAAGGGCAACTCAGACAGAATGTGCCAGTGTTGGTTGAGTATGGACCTGACTTGGTCCCAATGGGCACCAAATTTGGTGATGATCCTGGGAAACCCCTGGGATTCCAGGGGTTTAGGATCCTTTTTCTTCTTCGTAAGAAGTGTTATCCGATCTGTCTGAGTAGCCCTTCTTCTGGCCTCCCTAATACATGAGTGGGAGTAACCTCTCTCTCTGAATCTATTGTAGAGATCTTTAGACTCAGCGGTAAAGTCATCTGGGTCAGAACAGTTTCTTCGGGCCCTGAGAAATTGGCCTACTGGAATGGCCTTAATCAGAGATTTTGGGTGGTCACTGGATGCTAGAAGTAGGGTATTAGCTGCTGTGGGTTTTCTAAAAGTTTTGGTCTTGATCAGGCCGTTGTCGATGTAGATGGTTAGATCAAGAAATGAAAGGGTGT
Organism: Lithobates septentrionalis; assembly: GCA_037952835.1. NCBI lineage: Eukaryota > Metazoa > Chordata > Amphibia > Anura > Ranidae > Lithobates > Lithobates septentrionalis. The sequence continues at coordinate 67,297 of JBBDGP010001532.1, forward strand.
GGGAATGAAAGGTGTAAGTAAGTCTAATGTTTCTGTCATTAGAGTTTAACTCGTTCATGAAGGTGTGTAGCTCATGTTCAGAGCCCCCCCAGATCATTAGAACATCATCTATGTACCTCAGCCACGTGACACAGTGGCTGAGGTACAATGACGAAGGGTACACCAGATCCTCTTCCCACAAGCCGAGATGTAGGCATGCGTAAGAGGGCGCCCAGGGTGCTCCCATAGAGATTCCCCTTATCTGCTGGTAGAAGATTCCCAGAAATTGGAAACAATTATTTTCAAGTAGGAAAGTAAGGATTTCACCTATGAATTCATTATGCTGTCCATGGGATGGGAACCTACGTTCAAGAAAAAATTGGACTGCACGTAATCCCCAGGAGTGTGGTATTGAGGTGTACAACGATTCAACATCTATCCCCACTAATAAGGCCCCAGGTGGCATGGTTAGAGTGTTTAGTCGCCGCAGCACATCCATAGTGTCTTGTACAAATGAAGGTAGCTCAGGGACCAGGTCCTTAATAAGGGCGTCAATGAATTTACCCACTTTTTCAAGCGGGCCGTTGACAGCAGACACTATGGGTCTGCAGGGTGGATTATGCAGGCATTTGTGGAGCTTGGGGATAATATAAAAAGTGGGTGTGTTGAATTGTTGTACCCTCAAATAGTTGAACTCTTTTGAGGTGATCAATTTTCCTTCCAGGCCAAGGCTAAGGAGATAATTGAGAGCATTGACAATGGCAGTAAAGGGATTGGTATGAAGTTTGCGGTAGGTAGATTCGTCCGCCAAGAGTCTCCTAACTTCAGTTTCGTATTGGGTTTCGGTTAAAAGGACGACATTGCCCCCCTTGTCGCTGCCCTTAATGACGATGCCGGGGGCATCTTCAAGCTCTCTGAGGGCTTTTCGTTCTTCACGTGAGATATTGTCTAGTCCCCTGTAATTCCAATTGATTTTAGAGAGATCTCTTTTGACTTGTGTTAGAAAAAATTCAATGGGTTTGTATTTGGAAAGTGGGGGCATCTTGGTGGACCTTATCGGTAGATTGGCAGGGCGAGTCAACGCGTGCTGGTAGTGCGGAGTCTCAGTATCAGAATCAGACTCAAAGTTCTCCTGAAGTAACGAAACCAAAGTATCAAGGGCCTCTCGTTCTTCCCCATCTACCGGTATAGGGTGGGACTCATCTTGTTTTGATGAGTGCCAATATCTAAAGATCACCTTTCTTAGATAAAGTGAGATGTCCTTATAGACTTCAAACTCGTTCATCCCAGATTTGGGGGAGAAGGAGAGGCCTCTTCTTAATAATGATAAATGATGTTCATTAAGTGGGAATTGTGTGAGGTTAACAACCTTCATATCCACTAGAGAACTAGGGTGTTACAGTTCTTTTATCTTACCCCCCTTTTTTTATTCAAAGAGAATGCAACCTGCCCACCAACCACCTCTTTTGTGACATGCCCACCAGGTGGAACTCAATGTTGACAATGCTGCAGCGGCTGCACATGCAGCAGAGAGCCATCAATGAGTACCTGTGCGAGCATGGCACCAGATCAGGGTCAGGGGAGCTTGGCTTCTTTTCGCCATGCCAGTGGCTACTGATCAAGGATGCATGCACTGTTCTGTCACCATTTGAGGAAGCCACGAGGATGGTGAGCAGCAACAATGCATGCATCAGTGACACTGTCCCTCTAGTCTTCCTGTTGGAGCACACACTGCATGGAATAATGGACAGGGCACTTGAGGCAGAACAGCGGGAGGAAGAGGAGGATTTCCTTACCTCTCAAGGCCCCCTTTATCCAGATAGCATTCCTGCGGGCCCGCCAGGAAGAAGAGGAGGAGGATTGTGCCAGCATGGACGTGGAGGATAACACTCAGCAGCAGTCAACAACAAGGAGTTGTACGTGGCTCGGAGGAGGTAGTTATGGATCATGTGATCCTTAGTGACCCAGAGGACTCATGATCGAATGCCTCTGCAAACTTAGGCTGCATGGCCTCCCTGATTCTGCAAAGCCTGCGGAAGGACCCTAGGATTTGTGGTATCAAGGAGAGGGATAATTACTGGCTGGCAACCCTTCTTGATCCACATTACAAGGGTAAGGTTGCAGAACTCATCCTGCCTTCGCAGAGGGAGCAGAGGATGAAACATCTTCAGAAGAACTTGAAGAAAAGTTTGTGCAATGCATTTCCAGACCCTGGGAGGTTACAACTTCCTGGTGCTTGACAACGTGTTGCTGAGGCTTCGTTCGGTCAGAGGAAGAGCGGGGGAAAAGGTGGCCAGCTGACTGATGTCTTTAAACAATTTTTCAGTCCTCGGCGCTAAGGTCTGATCTGTCCAAGAAACCATTGCCAGCGTCTGCATTACATGGTGCAGGAATATCTAAGGGCAAGAGCAGACTTGTAAACCTTTCCAACAGAACATCCACTGGGTACTGGGTCTTGAGGATGGACCACTGGCCAGAACTTGCTCAATATTCAATTAAGCTCCTGGCCTGTCCTGCATCCAGCGTGCTTTCCGAATGCACATTCAGTGCTGCTGGAGGGTTTGTAACGGATCAAGAGTCCACAGGCTCTGTTGATAGGCTGACATTCATAAAAATATATCAGTCTTGGATCAGCAGCTATCAAGCACCTGATGCTGATGTAACTGATTGAATTTTCTATGGATGTGGGGTCCCTTGAAGACTGCCTATGCTGACTATCCTATTCATCCTCAATCTTGATGATGCTAGCTTCCAATAATATTTTTGGTTTAGGGCACCACCACCACCCAAGGCCAAATTTGTCTGCCCCTGTTTAACAGGGGCATAAAATTAAATTTTTTTATCAAATATTTCACAGCAGGGCCTGTTCCTGCTCCCAACAAGAATATCTGTGAGGGGTTACAGTGTTGTGGCACCACCATCCAAGGCCCAATTTTTCTGCTCCTGTTTAACAGGGGCATGTAATTAAAATTTTTGATATAATATTTCAACGCAGGGCCCATACCTGCGCCCAACAAGAGAATCTTTGATGGCTTACAGTGTTCTGGCACCACCAACACCTAAGGCCCAATTTTCTGCAGAGTATATAGGGTAGGCCGTATAGTATATATACTGATGTTCAGAGTATATAGTGCCTAGGGGCCTAGGGGACCCCCACGCCATTTTTTTTTTTAAATTTGGGTGTGGGGTTTTCCCTAATATCCATACCAGACCCAAAGGGCCTTGTAATGGACTCATGGAGGGGGGGAACTCATGCGTTTTTTTCAATGATGTTTATCTATATTGTTGAGACCCGACAATTCATTACAGCCACGAGTAGTTTTAAATGACTTTTTTTCCTTTAGAAATGTCATTTTGCTGTGGTATTGTTCTAAACACGGGAAAACTGCGCCACTTTACAGTCATACTATAGACACCCCCCAGGCACGATATTTAAAGGAATATTTCATTCTTATTGTTTCACTTTAAGCATTCTTAAAATCACTGCTCACGAAAAACCCTGGGGCAGGACCCGGGTCCCCAAACATATAAGCCTTTAAAATTAGCCTTTTTGATTTTTCACGTTTGTGTCCCATAGACTTTATTGGTGTTCAAACAAATTTTTTGCCTGTTTGCATGTTCTGCTGAGAACCGAACCGGGGGGGGGGGTGTTCGGCTCATCTCCACACACTAGTAAATGAATCAGAGCAGTATTAGGGTATTTTCTATATTGGTCGAATATTGTTTACCTCTTCTGGTCAAATGAGAATTATGATTTGACCTCTGCTGAGGGAGAAGGAGCAGCCATGGTCAGCCTTGGAGGGTTGAGGCTAGTTTGGAAGGCGGCTGCTGGGCCTGGGGTGCCGCAGTAAGTCTCTGACCCCATGGTACTGGAGGACATGGGAGCACTTAGCCGACTGGCTCCTGTACATATACATAGCAAAAAAAAAGTTTAAACTTGTAAACACCAAAATCTCAAAACGAGGCTTGGTCCTTAAGTGGGACTAAACCAAATCAAATCAATATACACTTATTGCGATTTTTTTTTTAATCAAAAATATGTAGAAGAATACACAAAACTTATCGGCCTAAACTGATGAAGAAATTTGTTTGTTTACATTTTTTTATATTTATTATAGGAAAAAAAAGTACAAAATGTTGTGGTTTTTTTCTCAAAATTGTCACACTTTTTTGTTTATTGCGCAAAAATAAAAACCGCAGAGGTGAGCAAATATCACCAAAAGAAAGATCTATTTGTGGAGAAAAAAAGGACGTCCATTTGCTTGGGTGCAACGTCGCACGACCGCGCAATTGTCAGTCAAAGCGACGCAGTGCTTTATCGCAAAAAATGGTCTGGTCAGGAAGGGGGCAAATTTTTCTGGGGCTGAAGTTGTTAAAGTGTATGTAAAGGCAAAATCAATTGTTTTTGTAATCTAGTTGGCATAGGGGAGGGTTAAAAACCCCTAAAAGGGTATTTCTTGCTGCCTGTGTGCCATTGGGAAGATTTCACTTCCTGATCCAGAGACACGACAGGAAGTGAAGGAAATTCTCTCCTGGGCAGTTGCGTCCAAAAAATTTGTCCTTAGTGGTGGTTTTCCCTCTACCCCTTGCTCTGATATCAACTCCAAAATGTTGAATTTTCCTTCATAAGATGAAGAGAGAGGGTGAATCTCCCCAGCAGGGACACAGAGAGCCAAAAAAAAAAAAAACTTCAGAAGCTGTAGGTGGGAGGTGATGGATGTGAAATGAATTTGGTTCCTCAAGGTGACAATATGTCCAAAGTGTGGAGAACAAAGACATGAGGCAGCTCTGTAACACACAGGGGCCTCCAGTGAGCAATAGAAGGTGCAAAGAGAATAGGAGGGTCCCATCCAGGGCTTTTTTTCAGCTGGAACTTGGTGGAACTCAGTTCCACCACCTCTGGCTCAGGCCCTCTGCTCCCTGCTCACCACTATTGTAAACATTGAAGTCCAGCTTCTGTGTTTACAAGGGACAGCTTGTCTCTCAATGGCTCCCACAGATCTGATCTCCTGAGTGTACAAGGACGATACAGGTGCAGAGCAGATCCCAACTCCCCCACTGGATCATCTCCCTACAAGTTAGAGAGAGGAGCTACCTACAGTGTGTGAGGAGGTACTAGAGCCAACAGGGTGTTTCAGTTTAATACAGCAACACAAGTAAGACAAGTGGAAAATGGTGGAGCTTTTAAGGAGGGAGGGAGAAGATGGGGGCAGTGGAAGGGGGGTTGCATGCAGAGGTCAAAGCTGAAGAGGGGTGAAAGTGGGATGTGGATGGGGGATGCAGAGGTAAGCAGCTGCGGAAGAAGGCTAAACTCTGCACTCTGTGTGTAGTGCACCCCTGAACTCTGCACACTGTGTGTAGTGCACCCCTGAACTCTGCACGCTGTGTGTAGTGCACCCCTGAACTCTGCACACTGTGTGTAGTGCACCCCTGAACTCTGCACGCTGTGTGTAGTGCACCCCTGAACTCTGCACACTGTGTGTAGTGCACCCCTGAACTCTGCACACGGTGTGTAGTGCACCCCTGAACTCTGCACACTGTGTGTAGTGCACCCCTGAACTCTGCACACTGTGTGTAGTGCACCCCTGAACTCTGCACTCTGTGTGTAGTGCACCCCTGAACTCTGCACACTGTGTGTAGTGCACCCCTGAACTCTGCACACTGTGTGTAGCGCACCCCTGAACTCTGCACACTGTGTGTAGTGCACCCCTGAACTCTGCACACTGTGTGTAGTGCACCCCTGAACTCTGCACACTGTGTGTAGTGCACAACTGAACTCTGCACACTGTGTGTAGTGCACCCCTGAACTCTGCACACTGTGTGTAGTGCACCCCTGAACTCTGCACAATTTGTGTAGTGCACCCCTGAACTCTTCACACTGTGTGAAGTGCACCCCTGAACTCTACACACTGTGTGTAGTGCACCCCTGAACTCTGCACACTGTGTGTAGTGCACCCCTGAACTCTGCACACTGTGTGTAGTGCACCCCTGAACTCTGCACACTGTGTGTAGTGCACCCCTGAACTCTGCACACTGTGTGTAGTGCACCCCTGAACTCTGCACACTGTGTGTAGTGCACCCCTGAACTCTGCACACTGTGTGTAGTGCACCCCTGAACTCTGCACACTGTGTGTAGTGCACCCCTGAACTCTGCACACTGTGTGTAGTGCACCCCTGAACTCTGCACTCTGTATGTAGCACACCCTGGAACTCTGAACTCTGTGTGTAACATCTCTCTCCCCCCGAGGTTTTGGGGGGGGGGGGTTAAGTTCCTGCACCTATTTTCTGAGAAAAAAAGCCTTGGTCACACCATAAGTAGAGGAGTCCAAGTATCTTTTTATTTTTATCACAATGGTCCAAAGAACACATATTGACAAACATGTTCCAAGGGCTCCCCATCATCAGGCCTTAGATTGCTGGTCTAGTTGGGTACAGTTGAGAACTGTCCTAAAAATGTAGCTGGTAGTGTATTATAAAAGTATCTGACAGCCCTGAAAATATAACTGTAATGCCGCGCACACACGATCGGATTTTCCGATGGGAAAAGTTGGATGTGAGCTTGTTGGCGGTAAGTCCGACTGTGTGTACGCTCCATCGGACATTTGTTGGTGGACTTTCCACCAACAAATGTTGGCTAGCAGGTTCTTAAATCTTCCGCCAAAAAAACTTTGTTGTCGGAAAGTCCGATCGTGTGTACACAAGTCCGGCGCACAAAAGTCCACGCACGCTCGGAAGCAGAGGCGGCCGGTCTTGTAAACTCGCGTTTGTAACGGAGAATGAACATTCGTGACGCGTCAAATTTTGAAATCTCCAAATGCAGCGCACAATTCTCTTCTTCTTTAAGGGGATAATAATGAAGCTGCTTTGCTGGTGATACTGATGGAGTTATTGCAAACAAATTTTCAAAGGCTTTTTTTTTCAAGTGATATCAATAATAATAATAATAATAATAGCGCAAAATAAAAAATGCAAAAAGAAAAGCGCGAATCAACACTCACCAAACTTCTACTAACACGAAATTAGCAGAAGGTTGGCGCTAAAGAGCTGGAAAACCAGATAGTACCTGACGTAGTACCTGACGTAGTACATGGCGCAGTATGTCTAGTACGTCACTACGCTCGGAATTGTTGGCCAACATTTGTGTGACTGTGTGTATGCAAGACAAGTTGGAGCCAACATCCTTCGAAACCAAATTCCACGGTTTTGTTGGCGGAAAGTCCGATCGTGTGTACGGGGCATTAGACAAATATAAAATGTGTGTGCAGGAGCACTGATACCACCACAGTCACCTTAACCTGTTCCGGGAAGCTGGGATGGTCAGCTGATCCTTGTAGTTCACCACCATTGCTGTGTGCTTCTGTTTGCAGTAGGGCCTGCACCCATCTACGTGTAGAGGAGCAGCAGGGCAGGTGATGGAGTCCTTCATCGGTGCTCTAGGCCTCATGTACACTGCGGCTGGTAAACGGACCTCTATGTTATATTTTCAGTACATGCACACAGGGGTCGTTTATAGTCGTTTCTAGGCAGTTGCGTTTAGAGGTTTTTTATGGAACCCCAAAAAAAAAATGCGTTCAGAAGCTGTGTTTAGAGGCATTTCAAACGCCAAACGCGGCTAAACGCGGCTTGTAAACGCTGCTAAACACATGTTATTAAACGTGGATTACTAGCTGCGATGTTCCAGCGTTCAGGGGAGGTTGGGAAACATCCCGTGTACATGAAGACTTATGCCTTTGACTTGTTCCGGAACCGCCCCGCGTACATTTACTGCAGCAGGGCTGCCCGACTGTGTGGAATCAGGTACAGATATTTTACTGATCACTGCATTGGTGTGATTGGTGACGGTGGATAGCATTAGCAGCAGTACTAGCCATATATTCCATAATAAAGTTTTAACCCCCTGATCACCTCCAGGTAACCCTTTCACTGCCCTGTCACTGAGTCCTTAGTACAGTGTACAGATCTATTTTCTGATCACTGTATTAGTGTTATGGGTGATGCCAGTTAGCGTCAGATTGCCCGCCACATATTCACCAATACATTTTAACCCTTTGATTGCCAGTAACACTCATGCCGCGAACACACGATCGAAATTTCGGCCCGCAAAAGACCGATGAGAGTTTTCCGTCGGAAAATGTGACCGCGTGTACGCTCCATCGGACTTTTGCTGGCCGAATTCCAGCCAGCAAAAGATTGAGAGCAGGTTCTCAATTTTTCGGTCGGAGAAAGTTCCTATCCGAAAATGCGATGGTCTGTGGCAATTCCGACGCGCAAAATTCCTACGCATGCTCGGAAACAATTTGACGCATGCTCGGAAGCATTGAACTTCATTTTCTCGGCTCGTCGTAGTGTTGTACGTCACCAGCGTTCTTGACGGTCGTAATTTCAGAGAACTTTTGTGTGACCGTGTGTATGCAAGGCAAACTTGAGCGGAATCCCGTCAGAAAAGCCATCGTATCTTTTTCCGACGAATAGTCCGATCGCATGTACGTGGCATAACACACACACTATACACCTCCATTACTAGTATAGTCTGAACGGGGCAATATCTTTGATCTGACCTATAGGAGCCTCCCCAATATTATAGTGTTCCCCAAAAATGCAGCATTATCAGGATCAGCCCAGACACCTTCCAGCACCTGCGTTTAGCCCCTCCGCCCCACGGGCTGAACGAAAAAAAAAGTACAGTGCATGTATGTCCATCATTAGAAGTGGGTGGATGCAGGGCGGTATTCTAATGGTGGGCATACCCACCGATCTTGGTGTGGTCAGATGCTTTAAGGGCAGAAGAGAGATCTAGAGTTTAATAGACCCCAAATTTTTCAAAAAAGAGGACCTGTCACTACCTATTGCTATCATAGGGGATATTTACATTCACTGTAATAACAATAAAAATGATAATTAAAAAAAAATGAAAGGGAAAATGTAAAAATAAAAAAAAGCAAAATAAATAATAATAAAAAATAAATAAAATGAAAGCACCCCCCCCCCCCCCCATGCTCATGCAGAAAGGGGAAAGCAAGCATCGGTCTTGTGTCATATGTAAACAGCAAATGCACCATACATGTGAGGTATCACCACAAACGTCAGACAAACTTCTAATGTTGGGCATACACTGGCAGGATCTTTGCTATCTTGGCATTTCATGGCCTCCGAAATTGTGATAGGTGGCGAGGAAGTGAAATTTACACCCTTCGAAATCCTGAAGGTGGTGATTGGTTTTCAGGGTCCTGTACGCGGCTAGGCTCCCAAACAGTCTCACACATGTGGTATCCCCGTACTCAGGAGAAGCAGCTAAATGTATTTTGGGGTGCAATTCCACATATAACCATTCCATGTGTGAGTTATAAATATATATATATATAGATAGATAGATAGATAGATAGATAGATAGATAGATAGATAGATAGATAGATAGATAGATAGATAGATAGATAGATAGATAGATAGATAGATAGATAGATAGATAGATAGATATAGATAGATATAGATATATAGATATAGATATATATCTATATATAGATATATATCTATATATAGATATATCTATATATATATAGATATCTATATACGGTATATAGATATCTATATCTATATCTACAGTGGCTTGCAAAAGTATTCGGCCCCCTTGAACTTTTCAACCTTTTGCCACATTTCAGACTTCAAACATAAAGATATAAAATTTTAATTTTTTGTGAAGAATCACCAACAAGTGGGACACAATTGTGAAGTGGAATGAAATCTATTGGATATTTTAAACTTTTTTAGCAATTAAAAAACTGAAAAGTGGTGCGTGCAAAATTATTCGGCCCCTTTACTTTCAGTGCAGAAAACTCACTCCAGAAGTTCAGCGAGGATCTCTGAATGATCCAATGTTGTCCTAAATGACTGATGGTGATAAATAGAATCCACCTGTGTGTAATCAAGTCTCTGTATAAATGCACCTGCTCTGTGATAGTCTCAGGGTTCTGTTGAAAGCGCAGAGAGCATCATGAAGACCAAGGAACACACCAGGCAGGTCCGTAATACGGTTGTGGAGAAGTTTAAAGCCGGATTTGGATACAAAAAGATTTCCCAAGCTTTAAACATCCCAAGGAGCACTGTGCAAGCGATCATTTTGAAATGGAAGGAGTATCAGACCACTGCAAATCTACCAAGACCTGGCTGTCCCTCTAAACTTTCAGCTCAGACAAGGAGAAGACTGATCAGAGATGCAGCCAAGAGGCCCATGATCACTCTGGATGAACTGCAGAGAACTACAGCTGAGGTGGGAGAGTCTGTCCATAGGATAACAATCAGTCGTACACTGCACAAATCTGGCCTTTATGAAAGAGTGGCAAGAAGAAAGCCATTTCTCAAAGATATCCATAAAAAGTCTCGTCTAAAGTTTGCCACAAGCCACCTGGGAGACACACCAAACATGTGGAAGAAGGTGCTCTGGTCCGATGAAACCAAAATCAAACTTTTTGGCCACAATGCAAAACGATTTGTTTGGCGTAAAAGCAACACAGCTCATCACACTCAACACACCATCCCCACCGTGAAACATGGTGGTGGCAGCATCATGGTTTGGGCCTGCTTTTCTTCAGCAGGGACAGGGAAGATGGTTAAATTTGAGGGGAAGATGGATGCAGCCAAATACAGGACCATTCTGGATGAAAACCTGTTGGAGTCTGCAAAAGACCTGAAACTGGAACAGAGATTTATCTTCCAACAAGACAATGATCCCAAACATACAGCAAAATCTACAAAGGAATGGTTCACAAATAAACGTATCCAGGTGTTAGAATGGCCAAGTCAAAGTCCAGACCTGAATCCAATCGAGAATCTGTGGAAAGAGCTGAAAACTGCTGTTCACAAACGCTCTCCATCCAACCTCACTGAGCTCGAGCTGTTTTGCAAGGAAGAATGGGCAAGAATTTCAGTCTCTCGATGTGCAAAACTGATAGAGACATACCCCAAGCGACTTGCAGCTGTAATCGCAGCAAAAGGTGGCTCTACAAAGTATTAACGCAGGGGGGCCGAATAATTTTGCACGCCCCACTTTTCATTTTTTTATTAGTTAAAAAAGTTTCAAAAATCCAAAAGATTTCGTTCCACTTCACAATTGTGTCCCACTTGTTGGTGATTCTTCACAAAAAATAAAAATGTTATATCTTTATGTTTGAAGCCTGAAATGTGGCAAAAGGTTGAAAAGTTCAAGGGGGCCGAATACTTTCGCAAGCCACTGTATATATATATATTTTTTTTTTTTCAATCACTTGTGAGAAAAACATGAAATATTCAATGGGCTCCTCATACCTCTCAGAAAATTCTGTCTACTTTCCAGAAAGGGGTAATTTGGGGGGTTTGTACTGCCCTTCCATTTTAGCACCTCAAGAAATGAGATAAGCAGAAAGTAAAAGCTGTGTAAATTCCAGAAAATGTACCCTAGTTTGTAGATGCTATAACTTTTACGCAAACCAATAAATATACGCTTATTGATATATTTTTTTTTTACCAAAGACATGTGGCCGAATACATTTTGGCCTAAATGTATGACAAAAAATGAGTTTATTGGATATTTTTTATAACAAAAAGTAGAAAATATCATTTTCTTTTTCAAAATTTTTAGTCTTTTTTCATTTATATCACAAAAAATAAAAATCCCAGTGATGATCAAATTCCACCAAAAGAAAACTCTATTTGTGGGAAAAAAAGATGTAAATTTTGTTTGGGTACAATGTTGCACGACCGCGCAATTGTCAGTTAAAGCAGCGCAGTGCCAAATTGCAAAAAAAATGCTCTGGTCATTAAGGGGGTAGAACCCTCCGGGACTGAAATGGTTGATACTACGCCATGCAAAGACATTGTAGACAGTTGTGCTCTTCTAGCTTTGTGGTAAAATTTTGGTAAAGACCCATTTCTGTTCCAGCATGACTGCCCCCCCCCCCCCCCCTGTACAAAGCCAGCTCCATAAAGACATGATTTGACCAGTTTGGTGTGGAGGAACTCGAGTGTCCTACACAGAGCCCTGACCTCATTCTCACTGATCACCTTTTGGGAGGAATTGGAATATAGATAGTGAGCCAGGTCTTCTCATCCAGCATCAGTAACTGACCTCACTAATGGGGACAAATTCCCACAGACACCCTTCCAAAATCTTGTGGAAATTCTTCCCAGAAGAGTGGAGGATGTTATAGGCACAAATGAGGGCAACTCCTTATTAATGGCCATGATTGGGGGAAACTCCATATTAATGGTCAAGGAGGAGGGGTGGGAAACTCTATATAAATGACCATGGGGGAGGGGGGTAACGCCATATTAATGGTGTCAGGGCTGGGCTCCGCCCTTCCTTCTCAGATCTGGCTGCTCAGCTATTGGCTAATTGCCAGCTCCTATCTCTCCACAGTTACTCATCTGTTGATGATATCCTGCTCGTCAGTCCTGCCTACTTAAGCTGTCCAGTCCAGAGGATCTCTGCCTTCATCTTGGTCAACATCACAGAATTTATCTCCTGCTCAAGGCTTGCTTTGCTGACATTCCTTCTGGCTCCAGATCCTGCTTGCTGTTCCACTACAAAAAATAATAGAGTATGGGACTTTAAATGAGGCAGGTTCAAACACAAATTTGAGAGTAAAGATAAATATTTTTAATGTACATGAGCATCAAGTTGCGTAACGTTATATATAACAAAAAATTGCTCAGTGCATATGCAGACATCTTGGGAAGTAAATTACATACATATAAACAGAGTGTAGAACATAATTGCCATAACAAGGGGACAATAATACATATTTCATGAGTATAACTTGTAATATACAGTAAAATTCATAAAAATCTTGGTGGAAATGTGAGGGGTTACATCCTCAAAAGCTCGACGCGTTTCGTCGGTAAGCCGACTCATCAGGAGCGGATATTGAATATCTGTAAATAATGGAGATGTTCTAAATCAAAAAATGGGGCCCATGATATGGAAAGTATTATATGTAAAAAGATATATATAGAGCATAGAGATGGTCAAATCCGCAGACTTACATCCCATTGGAACACTGAACTCCGAATAATCCCGGTGTGCAGGGGTCACCATATCAAGCCTCCCCGGGAGCTGAGGTATAGAAGTCCGCCCATAAGTAACAGGCCCACACCGAAAACGTCCCCAACCAGGGAACAAATGTAGTATATTGGGTATTGTGCCAATAGTGGCCAGTAAATCTGTAAGATAATTAAAAGTATTGTATATGATACACCCGGCAGCACTGTCAAGTACAGAGAAAATAGGGATACATGGAGGAAAAAAGGTGAAAATAGGGTGACAAAAAGTGCAGGGTGGGGTGTAGGTAGTGATATACCTGCTGGAAAGTGTGCAAAGCAGAGATAAAGGTGGGATGTAAAAGGGACCAGTGAGAATTCTGAAAGAGTAAGTAAGCAAACACTGGAAGCGTGCTTACAGAGAAGAAACCTAGTAGGTGATGTTCATGAGACAACGATACAAGTGTAGAGTGAAAAAAAGGTGAAAAAGTAGAATATAGACAAGCCGTAACATATAGAATTACCCTGTAGTACCAGGTATAGGTTGTACCATGTGCAGTAAATCAAGCAGTGCAAGCCGGTCATCTGGTCAGTTGTAAATGGGGACTCCCAGGTGGGCCGGTCAAATAGGGCAGACAATACCGGTGTCACGCAAGCGTGATGACGGGCGGGAAGCGTCTGCCCACCAATGGCGCCAGACCTAATCCCGCCAATGTATCAGCCAGATGGAGAAACCGCGAAACCAGACGGCGCCAACTAAGGACGTCACTGGTGCGGAATGCGTGGCATCGATACGCACGAGGCTAGCCGTCCCCATGACACCCGTGAATAGCAAGGGCGGCAAGGGGCGGCGCCTGATGCGAATCGCAGCTCCCGGGAAATGGAAGACAAAGGCAACCAAAGCAAAGCAGGCACGATGAACAATATCCACTAGGGATGAAAAGACTGTGGAGCATAATTTGGTACAAAAAAGGGGGGGGAAATATCTAAAACCCCTCGTATCGCAAGTGCATAAAAAATAGTACATAACTGAAAAGAACATAGCACATATCATGAGGGACTCCATTTTAGTTCTAAGACACCATCTTATGTTTTACAGGAAAATTGAGAAAACTCATATTTGAGTTTCAACTGAAACCCACATTATCTTTAAGCTGTTATCTATAGAAAACCTTCTCAAGGTTTTCTATACATTTTAATATAGCTAGAATGTGGAGTTTGTCCTAGCTCATGTTTGTTCTTGATAAGATAAGTGCTTCCTTCAACACCTGTTTAAGATTACATATATAGTGAAAATGATGCAAGATTTTGTTTTATAACACCAGCTAATAGGTAAATATTAACTGAACCTATTTTCATTTCAAGGACATGTATAAGTTTAGTAAAACTCCTCCCATCCCTCAAATGACATAAATATTGTATCTCTGACAAACGCTAATTAGATATCATTAAGTGGCGAAGCAAACCTGTCTCCTGTGTCACTTTATTGATATCTCCAGGCCTGGGGGTCTACGGAGGTCTTCCTGCATTACCTGAACCTATCTGGGTGGTCTTAGAAGCCGAAATTCCCTACAATAACATCCAGAGGTTGGGGATTATAAGGTCCCATCAAACCCTTGGGTAGATATATGAGTATAAAAGGGGTAGCTACATGCTACCCATTGTGTAGGAACTCTGCCTCCATCCCAGTTTCAACATACAACAAAGGGGGGAATGTATATCTCCATTAGGGATGAGCCGAACACCCCCCGGTTCGGTTCGCACCAGAACCTGCGAACGGACCGAAAGTTCGCACGAACGTTAGAACCCCATTGACGTCTATGGGACTCGAACGTTCGAAATCAAAAGTGCTCATTTTAACCACTTGCCGACCGCCGCACACAGATGTACGTCGACAAAGCGGCACGGGCAGGCATAAGGGCTTACCTGTACGTCCCTGCCTGCCCGCGGGTGGGGGGTCCGATCGGACCCCCCCCGGTGCCTGCGGCGGTCGACAAATGTCCCCCGGCGATCGGTGGTGAGGGGGAGGCCATCCATTCGTGGCCCCCCCCTCGCGATCGCTCCCAGCCAATGGGGTCATTTCCCTGCCTCTGTATTGTACACAGAGGCAGAGGAAATGATGTCATCTCTCCTCGGCTCGGTATTTTCCGTTCCGGGCCGAGGAGAGAAGACTGTAATGTGAGTGCACAACACACACACACACAGTAGAACATGCCAGGCACACATTACACCCCGATCCCCCCCCCCCCCCGATCGCCCCCCAATCTCCCCCCCCCCTGTCACAAACTGACACAAAGCAGGTTTTTTTTTTTTTTTTCTGATTACTGTATTGGTGTCAGTTTGTGACAGTTAGTGTGTTAGGGCAGTGAATGTTAGGCCCCCTTTAGGTCTAGGGTACCCTCCTAACCCCCCCTAATAAAGTTTTAACCCCTTGATCACCCCCCGTCACCAGTGTTGCTAAGCGATCATTTTTCTGATCGCTGTATTAGTGTCGCTGGTGACGCTAGTTAGGGACATAAATATTTAGGTTCGCCGTCAGCGTTTTATAGCGACAGGGACCCCCATATACTATCTAATAAATGTTTTAACCCCTTGATTGCCCCCTAGTTAACCCTTTCACCACTGATCACCGTATAACCGTTACGGGTGACGCTGGTTAGTTCGTTCATTTTTTATAGTGTCAGGGCACCCGCCGTTTATTACCGAATAAAGGTTTAGCCCCCTGATCGCCCGGCGGTGATATGTGTTGCCCCAGGCAGCGTCAGATTAGCGCCAGTACCGCTAACACCCACGCACGCAGCATGCGCCTCCCTTAGTGGTATAGTATCTGTACGGATCAATATCTGATCCAATCAGATCTATACTAGCGTCCCCAGCAGTTTAGGGTTCCCGAAAACGCAGTGTTAGCGGGATCAGCCCAGGTACCTGCTAGCACCTGCGTTTTGCCCCTCTGCCCGGCCCAGCCCAGCCCACCCAAGTGCAGTATCGATCGATCACTGTCACTTACAAAACACTAAACGCATAACTGCAGCGTTCGCAGAGTCAGGCCTGATCCCTGCGATCGCTAACAGTTTTTTTGGTAGCGTTTTGGTGAACTGGCAAGCACCAGCCCCAGGCAGCGTCAGATTAGCGCCAGTACCGCTAACACCCACGCACGCAGCATACGCCTCCCTTAGTGGTATAGTATCTGAACGGATCAATATCTGATCCGATCAGATCTATACTAGCGTCCCCAGCAGTTTAGGGTTCCCACAAACGCAGTGTTAGCGGGATCAGCCCAGATACCTGCTAGCACCTGCGTTTTGCCCCTCCGCCCGGCCCGGCCCAGCCCACCCAAGTGCAGTATCGATCGATCACTGTCACTTACAAAACACTAAACGCATAACTGCAGCATTCACAGAGTCAGGCCTGATCCCTGCGATCGCTAACAGTGTTTTTGGTAGCGTTTTGGTGAACTGGCAAGCACCAGCGGCCTAGTACACCCCGGTCGTAGTCAAACCAGCACTGCAGTAACACTTGGTGACGTGGCGAGTCCCATAAGTGCAGTTCAAGCTGGTGAGGTGGCAAGCACAAGTAGTGTCCCGCTGCCACCAAAAAGACAAACACAGGCCCGTCGTGCCCATAGTGCCCTTCCTACTGCATTCGCAAATCCTAATTGGGAACCCACCGCTTCTGCAGCGCCCGTACTTCTCCCATTCACATCCCCAACCAAATGCAGTCGGCTGCATGAGAGGCATTTTCTTTATGTCCTCCCGAGTACCCCTACCCAGCGAACCCCCCCAAAAAAGATGTTGTGTCTGCAGCAAGCGCGGATATAGGCGTGACACCCGCTATTATTGTCCCTCCTGTCCTGACAATCCTGGTCTTTGCATTGGTGAATGTTTTGAACGCTACCATTCACTAGTTGAGTATTAGCGTAGGGTACAGCATTCCACAGACTAGGACACACTTTCACAGGGTCTCCCAAGATGCCATCGCATTTTGAGAGACCCGAACCTGGAACCGGTTACAGTTATAAAAGTTAGTTACAAAAAAAAAAAAAACACAAACAAAAATATAAAAAAAAAAAAAAATAGTTGTCGTTTTATTGTTCTTTCTCTCTCTATTCTCTCTCTCTATTGTTCTGCTCTTTTTTACTGTATTCTATTCTGCAATGTTTTATTGTTATTATGTTTTATCATGTTTGTTTTTCAGGTATGCAATTTTTTATACTTTACCGTTTACTGTGCTTTATTGTTAACCATTTTTTTGTCTTCAGGTACGCCATTCACGACTTTGAGTGGTTATACCAGAATGATGCCTGCAGGTTTAGGTATCATCTTGGTATCATTCTTTTCAGCCAGCGGTCAGCTTTCATGTAAAAGCAATCCTAGCGGCTAATTAGCCTCTAGACTGCTTTTACAAGCAGTGGGAGGGAATGCCCCCCCCCCCCAACGTCTTCCGTGTTTTTCTCTGGCTCTCCTGTCTCAACAGGGAACCTGAAAATGCAGCCGGTGATTCAGCCAGCTGACCATAGAGCTGATCAGAGACCAGAGTGGCTCCAAACATCTCTATGGCCTAAGAAACCGGAAGCTACGAGCATTTTATGACTTAGATTTCGCCGGATGTAAACAGCGCCATTGGGAAATTGGGAAAGCATTTTATCACACCGATCTTGGTGTAGTCAGATGCTTTGAGGGCAGAGGAGAGACCCCAATTTTTTCAAAAAAGAGTACCTGTCACTACCTATTGCTATCATAGGGGATATTTACATTCCCTGAGATAACAATAAAAATGATTAAAAAAAAAAAAATGAAAGGAACAGTTTAAATATAAGATAAAAAAGCAAAAAAATAATAAAGAAAAAAAAAAAAAAAAGCACCCCTGTCCCCCCTGCTCTCGCGCTAAGGCGAACGCAAGCGTCGGTCTGGCGTCAAATGTAAACAGCAATTGCACCATGCATGTGAGGTATCGCCGCGAAGGTCAGATCGAGGGCAGTAAGTTTAGCAGTAGACCTCCTCTGTAAATCTAAAGTGGTAACCTGTAAAGGCTTTTAAAGGCTTTTAAAAATGTATTTAGAGTGTCGCCACTGCACGTTTGTGCGCAATTTTAAAGCATGTCATGTTTGGTATCCATGTACTCGGCCTAAGATCATCTTTTTTATTTCATCAAACATTTGGGCAATATAGTGTGTTTTAGTGCATTAAAATGTAAAAAAGTGTGTTTTTTCCCCAAAAAATGCGTTTGAAAAATCGCTGCGCAAATACTGTGTGAAAAAAAAAAATGAAACACCCACCATTTTAATCTGTAGGGCATTTGCTTTAAAAAAAATATATAATGTTTGGGGGTTCAAAGTAATTTTCTTGCAAAAAAAAATTATTTTTTTATGTAAACAATAAGTGTCAGAAAGGGCTTTGTCTTCAAGTGGTTAGAAGAGTGGGTGATGTGTGACAGCTTCTAGATGTTGTGCATAAAATGCCAGGACAGTTCAAAACCCCCCCAAATGACCCCATTTTGGAAAGTAGACACCCCAAGCTATTTGCTGAGAGTCATGTTGAGTCCATGGAATAATTTATATTGTGACACAAGTTGCGGGAAAGAGACAATTTTTTATTTTTTTTATTTTTTTTTGCGCATAGTTGTCACTAAATGATATATTGCTCAAACATGCCATGGGAATATGTGAAATTACACCCCAAAATACATTCTGTTGCTTCTCCTGAGTACGGGGATACCACATGTGTGAGACTTTTTGGGAGCCTAGCCGCGTACGGGACCCCGAAAACCAAGCACCGCCTTCAGGCTTTCTAAGGCCGTAAATTTTTGATTTCACTCTTCACTGCCTATCACAGTTTCGGAGGCCATGGAATGCCCAGGTGGCAAAAAAAAACCCCAAATGACCCCATTTTGGAAAGTAGACACCCCAAGCTATTTGATGAGAGGTATAGTGAGTATTTTGCAGACCTCACTTTTTGTCACAAAGTTTTGAAAATTGAAAAAAGAAAAAAAAAAATTTTTTTCTCGTCTTTCTTTATTTTCAAAAACAAATGAGAGCTGCAAAATACTCACCATGCCTCTCAGCAAATAGCTTGGGGTGTCTACTTTCCAAAATGGGGTCATTTGGGGGGGGTTTGTGCCACCTGGGCATTCCATGGCCTCCGAAACTGTGATAGGCAGTGAGGAGTAAAATCAAAAATGTACGCCCTTAGAAATCCTGAAGGACTCACCTATACCGCAAGGATAGAGAAGGTAAAAAAGGGGGAGGGGTATGCCTATATATCAAGAATAATGTACAAGTGAGTGTGAGAGATGACATCACTGAGGGGGCTAGGGAGGAGGTGGAATCTTTATGGGTAGAGCTCCAAAGGGATGAAGCTAAGGGGAAAATAATACTGGGAGTATGCTATAGGCCCCCAAACCTGAGGGAGGAAGTGGAGACGGATCTCCTATCACAAATTGGATTAGCAGCAAGGATGGGAAGTGTTATCATAATGGGGGATTTTAATTACCCAGACATAGACTGGGCGGAGGGAACCGCGCATTCATTTAAGGCTCGCCAGTTCCTTAGTGTTTTGCAGGACAATTTTATGGGTCAGATGGTAGACGCACCAACTAGAAATAAAACATTACTAGATCTACTGATTACCAATAATACAGACCTGATAACAGATGTGGTAATACGGGGCAGTTTAGGTAACAGCGATCACAGGTCAATTAGTTTCAGTATAAATCACACAAATAGGAAACATGAAGGGAACACAAAGACACTGAATTTCAAAAGAGCCAACTTCCCTAAACTACGAACCTTGCTAAAAGGCATAAATTGGGATAAAATATTAGGAACAAAGAATACGGAGGAGAGATGGGTTTGCTTTAAGAGCATATTAAATAAGGGCATTAGCCAATGTATCCCATTGGGTAATAAATTTAAAAGAGCGAACAAACATCCTGGATGGCTTAACTCCGATGTAAAAATGCATATAAAAGCAAAGGAGAAGGCCTTCAAAAAATACAGGGTTGAGGGATCATCCTCAGCATTCAGTATTTATAAAGAATGCAATAAGAAATGTAAGGGTGCAATTAGGATGGCTAAGATAGAACATGAAAGACACATAGCGGAGGAGAGCAAAAGAAATCCCAAGAAATTCTTTAAGTATGTAAACAGTAAAAAAGGGAGGACAGACCATATTGGCCCCATAAAGAATGAGGAAGGACATCTGGTTACAAAGGATGGGGAGATGGCAAAGGTATTGAATTTATTCTTCTCCTCAGTCTTCACAAGTGAATCGGGGGGCTTCAGTAACCAAAACTGCAGTGTTTATCCTCATGACACATCACAGGAAGCACCTCCATGGTTAACAGAGGACGGAATTAAAATTAGACTTGAGAAACTTAACATTAATAAATCACCGGGACCAGATGGCTTGCATCCGAGGGTACTTAGGGAACTCAGTCAGGTGATTGCCAGACCGTTGTTCCTAATATTTACAGACAGTCTATTGACTGGAATGGTACCAGCTGATTGGAGAAAAGCCAATGTAGCACCAATATTTAAAAAGGGCCCAAAAAACATCCCTGGGAATTACAGACCAGTTAGCCTAACATCAATAGTATGTAAACTCTTGGAGGGGATGATAAGGGACTATATACAAGATTTTAGTAATAAGAATGATTTCATTAGCAGTAATCAGCATGGATTCATGAAGAATCGTTCTTGCCAAACCAATCTATTAACCTTCTATGAGGAGGTGAGTTGCCATCTAGATAAAGGAAGGCCCGTAGACGTGGTGTATCTGGATTTTGCAAAAGCATTTGACACAGTTCCCCATAAACGTTTACTATACAAAATAAGGTGCGTTGGCATGGACCATAGGGTGAGTACATGGATTGAAAACTGGCTACAAGGGCGTGTTCAGAGGGTGGTGATAAATGGGGAGTACTCAGAATGGTCAGGGGTGGGTAGTGGGGTTCCCCAGGGTTCTGTGCTGGGACCAATCCTATTTAATTTGTTCATAAACGACCTGGAGGATGGGATAAAGAGTTCAATCTCTGTATTTGCAGACGATACTAAGCTAAGCAGGGCAATAACTTCTCTGCAGGATGTGGAAATCTTGCAAAAAGACCTGAACAAATTAATGGGGGAGGGGCGACTACATGGCAAATGAGGTTCAATGTAGAAAAATGTAAAATAATGCATTTGGGTGGCAAAAATATGAATGCAATCTATACACTGGGGGGAGAACCTCTGGGGGAATCTAGGATGGAAAAGGACCTGGGGGTCCTAGTGGATGATAGGCTCAGCAATGGCATGCAATGCCAAGCTGCTGCTAATAAAGCAAACAGAATATTGGCATGCATTAAAAGGGGGATCAACTGCAGAGATAAAACGATAATTCTCCCGCTCTACAAGACTCTGGTCCTGCCGCACCTGGAGTATGCTGTCCAGTTCTGGGCACCAGTCCTCAGGAGGGACGTACTGGAAATGGAGCGACTACAAAGAAGGGCAACAAAGCTAATAAAGGGTCTGGAGGATCTTAGTTATGAGGAAAGGTTGCGAGCTCTGAACTTATTCTCTCTGGAGAAGAGATGCTTGAGAGGGGATATGATTTCAATTTACAAATACTGTACTGGTGACCCCACAATAGGGATAAAACTTTTTCGCAGAAGAGAGTTTAATAAGACTCGTGGCCACTCATTACAATTAGAAGAAAAGAGGTTTAACCTTAAACTACGTAGAGGGTTCTTTACTGTAAGAACGGTAAGGATGTGGAATTCCCTTCCACAGGCGGTGGTCTCAGCGGGGAGCATTGATAGCTTCAAGAAACTATTAGATAATCACCTGAATGACCGCAATATACAGGGATATGTAATGTAATACTGACACATAATCACACACATAGGTTGGACTTGATGGACTTGTGTCTTTTTTCAACCTCACCTACTATGTAACTATGTAACTATGTAACTATGTTTTCGGGGTCCCGTACGCGGTTAGGCTCCCAAAAAGTCCCACACATGTGGTATCCCCATACTCAGGAGAAGCAGCTAAATGTATTTTGGGGTGCAATTCCACATATGCCCATGGCCTGTGTGAGCAATATATCATTTAGTGACAACTTTGTGCGAAAAAAAAAAAAAAAAAAAAATTTGTCACTTTCCCGCAACTTGTGTCAAAATATAAAACATTCCATGGACTCAACATGCCTCAAAGCAAATAGCTTGGGGTGTCTACTTTCCAAAATGGGGTCATTTGGGGGGGTTTTATGTCATCTGGGCATTTTATGGCCTTCAAAACTGTGATAGGTAGTGAGGAGTAAAATCAAAAATGTACGCCCTTAGAAATCCTGAAGGCAGTGATTGGTTTTCGGGGCCCCGTACGCAGCTAGGCTCCCAAAAAGTCCCACACATGTGGTATCCCCATACTCAGGAGAAGCAGCTAAATGTATTTTGGGGTGCAATTCCACATATGCCCATGGCCTGTGTGAGCAATATATCATTTAGTGACAACTTTTTGTAATTTTTTTTTTTTTGTCATTATTCAATCACTTGGGACAAAAAAAATGAATATTCAATGGGCTCAACATGCCTCTCAGCAAATTCCTTGGGGTGTCTACTTTCCAAAATGGGGTCATTTGTGGGGGTTTTGTACTGCCCTGCCATTTTAGCACCTCAAGAAATGACATAGGCAGTCATAAATTAAAGGCTGTGTAAATTCCAGAAAATGTACCCTAGTTTGTAGACGCTATAACTTTTGCGCAAACCAATAAATATACACTTATTGACATTTTTTTTACCAAAGACATGTGGCCGAATACATTTTAGCCTAAATGTATGACTAAAATTGAGTTTATTGGATTTTTTTAGAACAAAAAGTAGAAAATATCATTTTTTTTCAAAATTTTCGGTCTTTTTCCGTGTATAGCGCAAAAAATAAAAACGGCAGAGGTGATCAAATACCATCAAAAGAAAGCTCTATTTGTGGGAAGAAAAGGACGCAAATTCCGTTTGGGTACAGCATTGCATGACCGCGCAATTAGCAGTTAAAGCGACGCAGTGCCGAATTGTAAAAAGTGCTCTGGTCAGGAAGGGGGTAAATCCTTCCGGGGCTGAAGTGGTTAAAGGCTAATTTGCATGGTATTGTCCTAAAAAGGGTTTGGGGACCCGGGTCCTACCTCAGGGGACATGTATCAATGCAAAAAAAACTTTTAAAAATGGCCGTTTTTTCGGGAGCAGTGATTTTAATGATGCTTAAAGTAAAAAAAAAAAAGTGAAATATTCCTTTAAAT
Organism: Lithobates septentrionalis; assembly: GCA_037952835.1. Taxonomy (NCBI): domain Eukaryota; kingdom Metazoa; phylum Chordata; class Amphibia; order Anura; family Ranidae; genus Lithobates; species Lithobates septentrionalis. The sequence goes on from JBBDGP010001532.1 coordinate 90,549, forward strand.
ATCGTACCTGGGGGGTGTCTATAGTATGCCTGTAAAGTGACGCGTGTTTCCCGTGTTTAGAACAGTCCCTGCACCAAATGTCATTTTTAAAGGAAAAAATCTCATTTAAAACTGCTTGCGGGTTTAATGTCATGTCGGGTCCTGCCAATATGGATGAAAATCAGTGAGACAAACGGCATGGGTACCCCCCAGTCCATTACCAGGCCCTTTGGGTCTTGTATGGATATTAAGGGGAACCCCGCACCCAAATTAAAATAAGGAAAGGTGTGGGGCCACCAGGCCCTATATACTCTGAACAGCAGTATACAGGCGGTGCAAACAAGACAGGGACTGTAGGTTTGTTGTTAAGTAGAATCTGTTTGTAATTTTGAACGGGTACATTTTTAACGTGTTTAGCTCCAGCCAAAAAATCTTTTTTAAGCTTTTTGGAAAACATAGGGAAGGGTTATCACCCCTGTGACATTTGTTTTGCTGTCTTTCCTCCTCTTCAGAAGATTTTTTTTTTTTTAAATTCTTTATTTTCTGACAGTCATATATCACATGCCACATGAAACATTTCTTTTAAACATCATATCAGCATATACATCTTTTTTTTTTTTTTTTATCATAGTATAGCTATTTAGCACGTTTCCTTACAAAGTAGTTCTAAATCTCTTCTGTTCCAAGGGCAAGCATATATTTCCCCCTTTTCCGTTTCCCCTAGCCCCTATATCCCACCCCACCCACCAGTACCAAAAATAAATAAAAAAAAAAAAAAAAAAAAAGTTTAAACACCACCCCTCCAGGGGAGGAGGGGGGGCCCCTCTCCTCAGGTCCATTCAATCTTACCTATTCCCCTTCTCCTGTTCTCTAATTCTGTACTCTACTAGGGGGGACCAAATCCTCCGATATTTCTCATCTTGTTCTTTCAGCATCATAGTCAAGTTTTCCATTTGTTGAATTTCTGTAATTCTAGCCCACCACTGGAATTTAGTCGGAGGGACTGTACTCTTCCACAGAGCCGGGATACAAGCCCTTGCGGCAGTGAGAAGGTGTTTAAGCAGGGAATTCCTATATTTTTCCACCGATAGGGGAACGTCATTTAGTAAGAATGCAGCCGGGTTGCTCCCAAGAGACACACCTGTAATGTCCTTAATCGTTTCCTCAACTATTTCCCAGAAGCCCTTAATTTCCTCACATTCCCAAAATATATGTATCATCGTTCCCACCCCCCTCTTACAACGCCAACATCTGTCTGATACCTGTGGGTAAATTTTTTGAAGAGCTGATGGTGTTCTATACCATCTAGTAAGGATTTTATATCCTCCCTCTTGATATCTGCTGGCAATTGATGTTTTATGTACTGATTTTAGCATTTTCGTCTTCTGTTTTTGAGTAAACGTTACTCCTAGCTCTCTCTCCCAGGCTTGCATAAAGTTAAGCTCCTGTGGAGCTTCCAGGCTTGTTAATGTTTCATAAAAATATGATAAGGAGTGCCTCACATTTTCGCAGTTTAGGCAGATCCGTTCAAAGCTAGTTAGCTCCCGTATTACTGAAAATGTTTTGATTTTTGAGCGGATGTACGCTCCTAACTGCATAGACCTGAAATAATCCAGGTCTTCTGTCACTTCTCCCTCTATCTCGCCTCTTGTCATCAGGCGGCTGTCCCTAGAAAAGTCTATCAGCCTACTTTTCCCTTTATGTTTTATTACCTCATACATCCGATCGATTAGGCCTGGTAGGAAGTCCGGGGCGCCCAATACCGGGGTCATTGGGCTCGGAATTGGTGAAAGATTTGTTTTTTTAAAGATCATATAGATGGAGCGGATAGTTGCCCCTGTTAACGGGTGTTTTTTCACTATGGTGGGTAATTCTGATTTTTTTATCCATGCTATTCCTTCCAATGGAATTTTAGTCGTCGCCTGTTCTAACTGTACATGTGGTTTCCTTACGGAAGCGCACCATTCCACCACTCTCGCTAATTGTAGGGCTTCCCTGTAACGTACTGGGTCTGGGAAACCAATACCTCCTTTCCCTTTTGGGAGTGCTAAAATGTTTCTCCTTACCCTTGCTGGTTTACCTGCCCAGATAAACCTCAGAAACCCTGATCTAAGGTCTTTTAAAAAGTTTGATGGAATCTTTATTGGTAGTGTTTGAAACAAATAGAGAATTCTGGGCATCACGTTCATCTTTATAATATTTGTCCTTCCAAACCAAGTGAAGGTTTCCCTGTCCCATCTCCTAAAATCTTGTTTGATTTGTCTCAACAGCGGGGCGTAGTTTAGTTCGAACATTCTACTAAGCTTCTTTGGGATTTTAGTCCCCAGGTAACTTATGTGGGAATCTGTCCACCTAAAATTGAATTGTGATTTTATCCGGTTTATTTCAGTTGTATCCATTTCCAGCCCCATAGCCTCGGACTTAGTATAGTTTACCTTATAGTTTGCTAAATCTCCATAATTATTTATCTCACATAGAAGGGAAGGGAGGGATATAGTTGGAGAGGTTATGAAGAAGATCAGGTCGTCAGCATATGCTGCTAACTTGTGTTCTTCTCTCTCCGTCTTGATACCCCTAATGTTACAATCAGCGCGTATTTTCCTTAGAAAAGGTTCCAGTGTGAGAATAAAAATAATTGGTGAGAGGGGGCACCCCTGCCGCGTTCCATTTTGTATCTCAAAAGGGTCCGACAGTCTGTCATTAACCTTAACCCTCGCACTTGGAATTGAGTAAAGGTTTGAGAACCAGCTCAACATTCCTTCACCCAGTCCGATATGTTGTAAAGTTGTTTCAAGAAAAATCCAATCAACCCTATCAAAGGCTTTTTCTGCGTCCGCTGAGAACAGTATAAGGGGTTCCTGTCTGCTCTGTGCAGTGTATATTGCATTTATTACTCTCTGCGTATTTTCCCTCCCCTCCCTTCCTGCCGTGAATCCCACCTGGTCTGGATGAATCAGTGCCGGGATATGCTCTTCTAATCTTAACGCCAGAATTTTAGAGAAGATTTTTAAATCCACATTCAGCAACGCAATTGGCCGATAACTAGAACATTGGGATGGATCCTTTCCTTCCTTCGGAATTACTGCTATATGTGCCATCAAAGTCTCTCTAGGTATCCTCCGTCCTTCCCGTAGGGAGTTAAAAGCCGCTGTAAATCTCGGGGCCAATTTCTCAGCAAAAAGTTTATAGTACATCAGGGTGTACCCATCTGGGCCCGGGGCTTTCCCTACTTTTAGCAGGTTTATTGCTTTCTTAAATTCTTCTATTGAAATTGGTACATCTAGATCTCTTGCTACCTCCTCCGTTAACCTTGGCATTTCTGAGTTACGCAGATATTCTTTTGCCCTCTCTTGTTTGTTTCTGCACCTCTGTGGGGGCTGGTGACCATCCAACTGGTATAGACCCTCATAATATTCCCTAAAACTCTGTGCCATCTCCTGTGATGAATTCGCCACCTCCCCCTTCTGTGTTTTAATACTCGTCAAATGGGGTGGTGTTGTGGCATCCTTGAGGGCCTTTGCCAGCATCCTACTTGGTTTATTCCCGAATTCGTATAATGTCCGCCTTCCCCGTTTCAATTTTGCTTTAGCCTGTTCGATGAGGAGCGAGTTCAGGTCCCCTCTGAGGCCACCTAGTTTCTCCTCTAGTGACTGTGTTTGAGATTTTTTATGCTTTAGTTCTACTTCCCTGATTTTTTCAAGCAAGTCCTTGATCTGTGCATTAAGCTTTTTTTTCCTATGTGCCCCAAGTGATATCAAAACTCCCCTCATCACACATTTGTGTGTTTCCCAGACACAGAATGGGGTAACTTCATTCGACTCATTTGTCAGGAAGAAGGAATCTAATTCCTGGTTAAGTTTTTGCTCATACTCCTTGTCTTTTAATAATGTTTCATTAATCTTCCAATGCCATTCCCGGCGTTCCTCCTCCCCTAAATCCAACGTACAGTCTGTCGGAGCGTGGTCTGACAAGGTAAATGATCCTATTTCCGCACTCACCAGTGATGATATGACTGTCTGTGATATCATAACATAGTCAATACGAGTATATGTTTTGTGTTTTGGCGAAAAGAACGTATAGTCCCTGTCTTGGACATGGAGTGACCTCCATGTGTCTATTACTTGCAAATTACTTAATAGTTTCTTAACTCTTCGTATTTTTGTCAGTGAGAGATATGAATCTCCCCTAGACGTGTCCAGGAGCGGGTCTAATACTAAGTTTAGGTCTCCTCCTATCACTAAAATACCCTCCTTATGTTGATATATCATTTGTAGGCAAGTTTCGAGGTAGCTGACCTGTTCTTCATTTGGGAGGTATAGGTTCACCAATGTGATCCTCTGTACTCCAATTTGTCCTTTTACGATTAATAAACGACCCTCCTCGTCTGTGACTATCTTCAATTCCTTCCATGGAATCTGTTTTGAGACTATGATTGATACTCCATTGGTTTTGGCACTCGGAGATGCACTATGATAAACTGTTAAGAATTTATGATTTCCGAGTTTTGGTATTCTATCCCTTCTAAAATGTGTCTCCTGGAGGAAGCCAATCTGCGTCCCCAGCCTTCCCATCTCCGCAAGTAATCTGATCCGTTTTTCCGGGATGTTCAGTCCCTTGACGTTATATGAGGTGAATTTTATTCTAGTCATGTTTTATACGATCTGTTGGAAACTACGAGGAGAGGGGCCCTCCAACCAGGACCCTAGGGAGAGAGAGAGAAAAAAAAAAAAAACACCCCTTGTACCAGTTCGGGGTTACAATCCGAACGGCGCGGAACCTCGGTGCCGTTTGGAGAACAAAAAAAAAAAAAAAAAAAACGTTATAAACGCCTCCGACTTTCCCTCCACACGGAGGGGAGACGTCTTTTGTAGGGGGATGCCCCTGCGCACGAAAAGTTTGAGTGTGTATATATCAAAAATAGCAGTGGCACGCCCATTGGTAATAACTAAGAGTGAGATAGCCCAGGAGAATACACCCGTAATAATACCAGACAGCTACCGTTATACAGTTATGTTTTCATTTCCATACTTATTTTATGCTTGTTAACATATAGTCCCATCCATCCCCCCCTCCCCCCAACCCCCCCCACCCCCCCATCCAACCCTTTCCTACCCCTTGCTCCCAAATAGCCCCTACCTCCCCCCCCCTCCACCCCTGTCCCCGTCCCTCCCCCCAGTGCCCCCACCCCCCCACCATCCCCAGAAAAGCCGGGGTGTTGGAGGGAAAAAAAGGGGGGGGAACGGGGGAGAAGGAGAAAAAAAAAAAAAAAATTGCAAATTTACAAAATTCTTGTATCCACCCCCTACTCAACTCCCTCTAACTCTTAGGGGTCACTAAGAGCCCCTGTCCCTTAGTGTAAAAAATATTTGTGCTGGCAGAAAAGCGTGATATTAGTGACATTGTTTCCCTCCCCCCTCCCTCCCTTCTTACCCTTCCCCCCACCTCCCCACTCCCCCCCCTTTCCCACCCTGATATACACTCAATCCACCCCCCCCCCCTCTTCAGAAGATTTCACCTCACTTTTTTGTCCCAATGAAAAATGTTTTTTGAAAATTTGTTTTTTTTTTTTGTGGAACAAGGATTGGAAAGCATCAGTGGAAAGGAGAAATTGTTTTCCCATATTAACTCTTACAGGAGAGAATTTCCCTTCCTAGGGGTAGATTTCATCTCACTTCCTGTTGTCTCCTTCCGTTTGCAAGTAGGAGTTGTTTGTAAGTTAGATGTTTGAAAGTAGGGTCCTGCCTTATATACTCAGCAGAAATTTGGGCCTTAGGTGTTGCTGTGGCCACAACACTGTAAGCCCTCACAGGGCCCTGCTGTGAAATATTAGATCAAGAATTGTAATTACATGCCCCTGTTAAACAGGAGCTGAAAAATTAGGCCTTAGGCACTGGTGCTGGTGCCACAACACTGCAACCCCTCACAGACACTCTAGTTGGAATGCAGGAACGAGCCCTGCTGCAAAGTATTACATCAAAAATTGTAATTACACGCCCCTGTTAAACAGGGGCTGAAAAATTGTGCCTTAGGCACTGGTGGTGGCGCCCAGAACCAAAAATGTTCTTACAAGCTATCAGCGTGATGATTGAGGAGGAAGAGGATAATTACTCAGGGATAGGGATGAGCCGAACACCCCCCGGTTCGGTTCGCACCAGAACCCGCGAACGGACCGCAAGTTCGCACGAACGTTAGAACCCCATTGACGTCTATGGGACTCGAACGTTCGAAATCAAAAGTGCTCATTTTAAAGGCTAATTTGCATGGTATTGTCCTAAAAAGGGTGTGGGGACCCGGGTCCTACCCCAGGGGACATGTATCAATGCAAAAAAAACTTTTAAAAACGGCAGTTTTTTCGGGAGCAGTGATTTTAATGATGCTTAAAGTAAAAAAAAAAAAGTGAAATATTCCTTTAAATATCGTACCTGGGGGGTGTCTATAGTATGCCTGTAAAGTGACGCGTGTTTCCCATGTTTAGAACAGTCCCTGCACCAAATGTCATTTTTAAAGGAAAAAATCTCATTTAAAACTGCTTGCGGGTTTAATGTCATGTCGGGTCCTGGCAATATGGATGAAAATCAGTGAGACAAACGGCATGGGTACCCCCCAGTCCATTACCAGGCCCTTTGGGTCTTGTATGGATATTAAGGGGAACCCCGCACCCAAATTAAAATAAGGAAAGGTCCCTATATACTCTGAACAGCAGTATACAGGCGGTGCAAACAAGACAGGGACTGTAGGTTTGTTGTTAAGTAGAATCTGTTTGTAATTTTGAACATTTTTAACGTGTTTAGCTCCAGCCAAAAAATCTTTTCTAAGCTTTTTGGAAAACATAGGGAAGGGTTATCACCCCTGTGACATTTGTTTTGCGTCTTTCCTCCTCTTCAGAAGATTTCACCTCACTTTTTTGTCCCAATGAAAAATGTTTTTTGAAAATTTGGGTTTTTTTGTGGAACAAGGATTGGAAAGCATCAGTGGAAAGGAGAAATTGTTTTCCCATATTAACTCTTACATGAGAGAATTTCCCTTCCTAGGGGTAGATTTCATCTCACTTCCTGTTGTCTCCTTCCGTTTGCAAGTAGGAGTCGTTTGTAAGTTAGATGTTTGAAAGTAGGGTCCTGCCCTATATACTCAGCAGAAATTTGGGTCTTAGGTGTTGCTGTGGCCAAAACACTGTAAGCCCTCACAGGGCCCTGCTGTGAAATATTAGATCAAGAATTGTAATTACATGCCCCTGTTGAACAGGAGCTGAAAAATTAGGCCTTAGGCACTGGTGCTGGTGCCACAACACTGCAACCCCTCACAGACACTCTAGTTGGAACGCAGGAACGAGCCCTGCTGCAAAGTATTGCATCAAAAATTGTAATTACACGCCCCTGTTAGACAGGGGCAGAAAAATTGGGCCTTAGGCACTGGTGCTGGTGCCACAACACTGCAACCCCTCACAGACACTCTAGTTGGAACGCAGGAACGAGCCCTGCTGCAAAGTATTGCATCAAAAATTGTAATTACACGCCCCTGTTAGACAGGGGCAGAAAAATTGGGCCTTAGGCACTGGTGCTGGTGCCACAACACTGCAACCCCTCACAGACACTCTAGTTGGAATGCAGGAACGAGCCCTGCTGCAAAGTATTACATCAAAAATTGTAATTACACGCCCCTGTTATACAGGGGCTGAAAAATTGTGCCTTAGGCACTGGTGGTGGCGCCCAGAACCAAAAATGTTCTTACAAGCTATCAGCGTGATGATTGAGGAGGAAGAGGATAATTACTCAGGGATAGTCACTCAGCATCAGCATAGGCAGTCTTTGAAGGGATCTGAAAAAAATTATTCAGTTACATCAGCATCAGGTGCTTGGTAGCTGGTGGTGATCCAAGACTGATTCATTTTTATGAAGGTCAGCCGATCGACCGAGTCAGTGGACAGACGCACCCTGTGATCGGTTACCACGCCTCCAGCAGCACTGAATGTGCGTTCCGAAAGAACGCTGGATGCAGGACAGGCCAGTAGCTCAATTGCATACTGTGCAAGCTCTGGCCAGTGATCCATCCTCAAGACCCAGTAACCCAGAGGATTTTCGGTGGGAAAGGTGTCCAAGTCTGATCTTGCCCCTAGGTATTCCTGCACCATGTAAAACAGACGCTGGCGATGGTTGCTGGAACCAATCATACCTTGGGGCTGCGGACCAAAAAATTGTCTGAACGCATCGGTCAGACGGCCACCTTCTCCACCGCTCCTTCTTTGACTGACCGAAGCCTCAGCAACACGTTGTCCAGAAACAGGAGTTTGTAACCTCCCAGTCTCTGGGAACGCGTTGCACAGACCTTTCTGCAAGGCCTCCCGAAGATGTTTCATCCTCTGCTCCCTCTGCGATGGCAAGATAAGGTCCGCAACCTTACCCTTGTAACGTGGATCAAGGAGGGTTGCCAGCCAGTATTGGTCCTTCTCCTTGATACCACGAATACGAGGATCCTTACGCAGGCTTTGCAGGATCAGGGAGGCCATGCAGCGTAGGTTTGCTGAGGCATTCGGTCCGGAGTCCTCTGGGTCACTAAGGACAACAACGTCCGCAGCCACCTCCTCCCAGCCACGTACAAGTCCATGTGTTCCTTGGGACTGATCCCTTAAAGACTGCTGATGCTGAGTGCCAGGCTCCACCTCCATACTGACACAATCTTCCTCCTCCTCCTCCTCCTCCTCCTCGTCCTCTTCCTGTGTGATCGGCGGGCACGCAGGAACACTGTCTGGATAAAGGGGGCCTTGAGAGCTAAGGAAGTCCTCCTCTTCCTGCCTCTGTTCTGCCTCAAGTGCCCTGTCCATTATTCCACGCAGCGTGTGCTCCAACAGGTGGACAAGGGGGACAGTGTCACTGATGCATGCACTGTCAGTGCTCACCATCCTCGTGGCCTCCTCGAATGGTGACAGGACAGTGCATGCATCCCTGATCATGGCCCACTGGCGTGGGGAAAAAAAACCAAGGTCCCCTGACCCTGTCCTGGTGCCATAGTCGCACAGGTACTCATTTATGGCCCTCTGCTGCGTGTGCAGCCGCTGCAGCATGGCCAATGTCGAGTTCCACCTGGTGGGCATGTCACAGATTAGGCGGTTCTTGGGCAGGTTAAACTCCTTTTGGAGGTCCGTCAGCCGAGCACTGGCATTATATGACCGGCGGAAATGCACACAGACTTTCCTGGCCTGCCTCAGGACATCCTGTAAGCCCGGGTACCTGCCCAAGAACCGCTGCACCACCAAGTTAAGGACGTGAGCCAAACAGGGCACATGGGTCAGTTGTCCCTGTCGGAGGGCAGAGAGGAGGTTGGTGCCATTGTCGCAAACCACCATTCCTGCCTTAAGTTGGCGTGGCGTCAACCACCTCTGAACCTGCCCCTGCAGAGCTGACAGAACCTCTGCCCCAGTGTGGCTCCTGTCCCCCAAGCACACCAGCTCAAGCACCGCATGGCATCTTTTGGCCTGCGTACTTGCGTAGCCCCTTGAACGCCTACGGAGCACCGCTGGTTCCGAGGAAGAGGCCATGGAGGAAGAAGAAGAGGAGGGGGTGGAGGAGAGAGGTGTGTCACAATCAGCATTTTGGAGGCGTGGTGGCGGAACAACCTCCAACACTACTGCACCTTGTCCTGCATCCTTCCCAGCTGCCAGCAGAGTCACCCAATGCGCCGTGAAACTTAAGTAACGTCCCTGTCCATGCCTGCTGGACCATGAGTCAGCGGTAATATGCACCTTACCGCTGACCGCCCTGTCCAGCGAGGCATGGACATTGCCTTCCACATGCCGGTAGAGAGCTGGAATCGCCTTCCGTGAGAAAAAGTGGCGTTTGGGTACCTGCCACTGAGGAACCGCACATTCCACAAACTCACGGAAGGGGGCAGAGTCTACCAACTGAAAAGGCAGCAGTTGAAGTGCTAGCAATTTTGCCAAGCTAGCATTCAACCGCTGGGCATGTGGATGGCTGGGAGCAAACTTCTTTCGGCGGTGCAGCAGCTGGGGCAGGGAAATTTGCCTGGTACAATCTGGCGTCGGTGTACCAAAAGCAGATTGCCCACAAGTACTTGGCTGTGACACACCTAATTCTACACCTTCATTCCTCTCACTGCAGGTCTCAGAGAGGACTGAAGGTCTAGTGGGGTTGGAAATCTCAGCTGATGAGGAGCAAGGAGAGATCCTCTTTGTTCTTTGGTGTGGGTCTTTTAGATATGCTTGCCAACGAACTGCATGGCAGGTCAACATATGTCTGGTCAAGCATGTGGTACCCAAGCGGGAGATGTTTTGGCCACGCGAGATACGCTTGAGACATATGTTGCAAATAGCAGCGGTGCGATCTGATGCACTCGTCTCAAAAAAGGCCCACACCAAAGAACTTTTTGAATAACGCGCAGAGACTGCAGCGCCCTGCACATGTGGAGCTTTGGGGTGTGATGCAGTCAATGTGCTGCCCTTAGGCTGGCCCCTGGAGGGCATCCTGCCTCGTTGGTGATGTGCCGCCTCCTCCTCCTCCTCCTCCTCCTCTCTCCTATCAGGCACCCACGTTGAGTCAGTGACCTCATCATCCCCTCCCTCCTCATCACTGGAGCAAACCTGGCAGTATGCTGCAGCAGGGGGAGCATGACTGCCAGATTGCTGTCCTTCTTGGGCACCCCCTCTGTCCGTGCTCATGTTACTGCCTTCATCGAGCTCAGTATCATCATCAGAGCCTTCCAAACGCTGGGCATCCTCCTGGAGCATGTACCCAACACTGTGGTCAAACAGTTCGAGGGAATCCTCATGAGGACATGGTGGAGCTAGGGAAGGAGTCACTGATGACATTGAGCTGAGGGAAGAGGCCGCTGCTTTGCCAGACAAAGCACCCTGGGCATGGGTGAGAGAGGATGAGGAGGATGAGGACGGCTTGGTCATCCACTCGACCAAGTTTTCTGCATGTTGCGGCTCAACACGGCCAGCTGCCGAAAAAAAGGCCAAGCGTGTCCCATGGCCACGTGCTGATGAGGATGCACCGTCTCCACGACCAGCACTAGACACAGAGCCTGCTTGCCCTCTCTTATTGGCTTGTGACTGTCTGCCTCTCCTTCTTGGCCTTCCAGACATACTAATGGCCTGTAGCTGCACTAAGCTGGGATAGAACACCTGTAATTTTCTTCAGGTAGCTTTATATACTGTAACCAGACAAGCCTGCCTGTCAGTAGGAAGATAACAGGAACGGATCTAGCTGAACACTGTGAGCAGGACGCACTGCACTAAATGTAAATAGCAGGAACGGATCTAGCTGAACACTGTGAGCAGGACGCACTGACTGCACTAAATGTAAATAGCAGGAACGGATCTAGCTGAACACTGTGAGCAGGACGCACTGCACTAAATGTAAATAGCAGGAACAGATCTAGCTGAACACTGTGAGCAGGACGCACTGCACTAAATGTAAATAGCAGGAACAGATCTAGCTGAACACTGTGAGCAGGACGCACTGCACTAAATGTAAATAGCAGGAACGGATCTAGCTGAACACTGTGAGCAGGACGCACTGCACTAAATGTAAATAGCAGGAACGGATCTAGCTGAACACTGTGAGCAGGACGCACTGACTGCACTAAATGTAAATAGCAGGAACGGATCTAGCTGAACACTGTGAGCAGGACGCACTGCACTAAATGTAAATAGCAGGAACAGATCTAGCTGAACACTGTGAGCAGGACGCACTGCACTAAATGTAAATAGCAGGAACGGATCTAGCTGAACACTGTGAGCAGGACGCACTGCACTAAATGTAAATAGCAGGAACGGATCTAGCTGAACACTGTGAGCAGGACGCACTGCACTAAATGTAAATAGCAGGAACGGATCTAGCTGAACACTGTGAGCAGGACGCACTGCACTAAATGTAAATAGCAGGAACGGATCTAGCTGAACACTGTGAGCAGGACGCACTGCACTAAATGTAAATAGCAGGAACGGATCTAGCTGAACACTGTGAGCAGGACGCACTGCACTAAATGTAAATAGCAGGAACGGATCTAGCTGAACACTGTGAGCAGGACGCACTGACTGCACTAAATGTAAATAGCAGGAACGGATCTAGCTGAACACTGTGAGCAGGACGCACTGCACTAAATGTAAATAGCAGGAACGGATCTAGCTGAACACTGTGAGCAGGACGCACTGCACTAAATGTAAATAGCAGGAACAGATCTAGCTGAACACTGTGAGCAGGACGCACTGACTGCACTAAATGTAAATAGCAGGAACAGATCTAGCTGAACACTGTGAGCAGGACGCACTGCACTAAATGTAAATAGCAGGAACGGATCTAGCTGAACACTGTGAGCAGGACGCACTGCACTAAATGTAAAGAGCAGGAACAGATCTAGCTGAACACTGTGAGCAGGACGCACTGCACTAAATGTAAAGAGCAGGAACAGATCTAGCCTAATCTAGCTCTCAAATCAAATGACACTGTCTGTCTCTCTCTCTATCAGCACACCGGAACACACTACACAGGGCCGCCGTGCAGGCGGCCTTATATAGTGTGGGGCGTGTACTAAATCCCCTGAGCCATAATTGGCCAAAGCCACCCTGGCTTTGGCCAATTACAGCTCTCTCTACTGACGGCGCTGTGATTGGCCAAGCATGCGGGTCATAGTGCATGCTTGGCCAATCATCAGCCAGCAATGCACTGCGATGCCGCAGTGAATTATGGGCCGTGACGCGCCACACGAATTTGGCGCGAACGGCCCATAACGTTCGCAATTCGACGGACGGTCGAACAGCCGATGTTCGAGTCGAACATGGGTTCGACTCGAACACGAAGCTCATCCCTACTCAGGGATAGTCACTCAGCATCAGCATAGGCAGTCTTTGAAGGGATCTGAGATTTCAAAAAAAATTATTCGGTTACATCAGCTTCAGGTGCTTGGTAGCTGGTGGTGATCCAAGACTGATTCATTTTTATGAAGGTCAGCCGATCGACCGAGTCGGTGGACAGACGCACCCTGTGATCGGTTACCACGCCTCCAGCAGCACTGAATGTGCGTTCCGAAAGAACGCTGGATGCAGGACAGGCCACTAGCTCAATTGCATACTGTGCAAGCTCTGGCCAGTGATCCATCCTCAAGACCCAGTAACCCAGAGGATTTTCGGTGGGAAAGGTGTCCAAGTCTGATCTTGTCCCTAGGTATTCCTGCACCATGTAAAACAGACGCTGGCGATGGTTGCTGGAACCAATCATACCTTGGGGCTGCGGACCAAAAAATTGTCTGAACGCATCGGTCAGACGGCCACCTTCTCCACCGCTCCTTCTTTGACTGACCGAAGCCTCAGCAACACGTTGTCCAGAAACAGGAGTTTGTAACCTCCCAGTCTCTGGGAACGCGTTGCACAGACCTTTCTGCAAGGCCTCCCGAAGATGTTTCATCCTCTGCTCCCTCTGCGATGGCAAGATAAGGTCCGCAACCTTACCCTTGTAACGTGGATCAAGGAGGGTTGCCAGCCAGTATTGGTCCTTCTCCTTGATACCACGAATACGAGGATCCTTACGCAGGCTTTGCAGGATCAGGGAGGCCATGCAGCGTAGGTTTGCTGAGGCATTCGGTCCGGAGTCCTCTGGGTCACTAAGGACAACAACGTCCGCAGCCACCTCCTCCCAGCCACGTACAAGTCCATGTGTTCCTTAGGACTGATCCCTTAAAGACTGCTGCTGATGCTGAGTGCCAGGCTCCACCTCCATACTGACACAATCTTCCTCCTCCTCCTCCTCCTCCTCGTCCTCTTCCTGTGTGATCGGCGGGCACGCAGGAACACTGTCTGGATAAAGGGGGCCTTGAGAGCTAAGGAAGTCCTCCTCTTCCTGCCTCTGTTCTGCCTCAAGTGCCCTGTCCATTATTCCACGCAGTGTGTGCTCCAACAGGTGGACAAGGGGGACAGTGTCACTGATGCATGCACTGTCAGTGCTCACCATCCTCGTGGCCTCCTCGAATGGTGACAGGACAGTGCATGCATCCCTGATCATGGCCCACTGGCGTGGGGAAAAAAAACCAAGCTCCCCTGACCCTGTCCTGGTGCCATAGTCGCACAGGTACTCATTGATGGCCCTCTGCTGCGTGTGCAGCCGCTGCAGCATGGCCAACGTTGAGTTCCACCTGGTGGGCATGTCACAGATTAGGCGGTTCTTGGGCAGGTTAAACTCCTTTTGGAGGTCCGTCAGCCGAGCACTGGCATTATATGACCGGCGGAAATGCACACAGACTTTCCTGGCCTGCCTCAGGACATCCTGTAAGCCCGGGTACCTGCCCAAGAACCGCTGCACCACCAAGTTAAGGACGTGAGCCAAACAGGGCACATGGGTCATTTGTCCCTGTCGGAGGGCAGAGAGGAGGTTGGTGCCATTGTCGCAAACCACCATTCCTGCCTAAGTTGGCGTGGCGTCAACCACCTCTGAACCTGCCCCTGCAGAGCTGACAGAACCTCTGCCCCAGTGTGGCTCCTGTCCCCCAAGCACACCAGCTCAAGCACCGCATGGCATCTTTTGGCCTGCGTACTTGCGTAGCCCCTTGAACGCCTACGGAGCACCGCTGGTTCCGAGGAAGAGGCCATGGAGGAAGAAGTAGAGGAGGGGGTGGAGGAGAGAGGTGTGTCACAATCAGCATTTTGGAGGCGTGGTGGCGGAACAACCTCCAACACTACTGCACCTTGTCCTGCATCCTTCCCAGCTGCCAGCAGAGTCACCCAATGCGCCGTGAAACTTAGATAACGTCCCTGTAAATGCCTGCTGGACCATGAGTCAGCGGTAATATGCACCTTACCGCTGACCGCCCTGTCCAGCGAGGCATGGACATTGCCTTCCACATGCCGGTAGAGAGCCGGAATCGCCTTCCGTGAGAAAAAGTGGCGTTTGGGTACCTGCCACTGAGGAACCGCACATTCCACAAACTCACGGAAGGGGGCAGAGTCTACCAACTGAAAAGGCAGCAGTTGAAGTGCTAGCAATTTTGCCAAGCTAGCATTCAACCGCTGGGCATGTGGATGGCTGGGAGCAAACTTCTTTCGGCGGTGCAGCAGCTGGGGCAGGGAAATTTGCCTGGTACAATCTGACGTTGGTGTACCAAAAGCAGATTGCCCACAAGTACTTGGCTGTGACACACCTAATTCTACACCTTCATTCCTCTCACTGCAGGTCTCAGAGAGGACTGAAGGTCTAGTGGGGTTGGAAATCTCAGCTGATGAGGAGCAAGGAGAGATCCTCTTTGTTCTTTGGTGTGGGTCTTTTAGATACGCTTGCCAACGAACTGCATGGCAGGTCAACATATGTCTGGTCAAGCATGTGGTACCCAAGCGAGATACGCTTGAGACATATGTTGCAAATAGCAGCGGTGCGATCTGATGCACTCGTCTCAAAAAAGGCCCACACCAAAGAACTTTTTGAATAACGCGCAGAGACTGCAGCGCCCTGCACATGTGGAGCTTTGGGGTGTGATGCAATCAATGTGCTGCCCTTAGGCTGGCCCCTGGAGGGCATCCTGCCTCGTTGGTGATGTGCCGCCTCCTCCTCCACCTCCTCCTCCTCCTCCTCCTCCTCCTCTCTCCTATCAGGCACCCACGTTGAGTCAGTGACCTCATCATCCCCTCCCTCCTCATCACTGGAGCAAACCTGGCAGTATGCTGCAGCAGGGGGAGCATGACTGCCAGATTGCTGTCCTTCTTGGGCACCCCCTCTGTCCGTGCTCATGTTACTGCCTTCATCGAGCTCAGTATCATCATCAGAGCCTTCCAAACGCTGGGCATCCTCCTGGAGCATGTACCCAACACTGTGGTCAAACAGTTCGAGGGACTCCTCAGGAGGACATGGTGGAGCTAGGGAAGGAGTCACTGATGACATTGAGCTGAGGGAAGAGGCCGCTGCTTTGCCAGACAAAGCACCCTGGGCATGGGTGAGAGAGGATGAGGAGGATGAGGACGGCTTGGTCATCCACTCGACCAAGTCTTCCGCATGTTGCGGCTCAACACGGCCAGCTGCCGAAAAAAAGGCCAAGCGTGTCCCATGGCCACGTGCTGATGAGGATGCACCATATCCACGACCAGCACTAGACACAGAGCCTGCTTGCCCTCTCTTATTGGCTTGTGACTGTCTTCCTCTCCTTCTTGGCCTTCCAGACATACTAATGGCCTGTAGCTGCACTAAGCTGGGATAGAACACCTGTAATTTTCTTCAGGTAGCTTTATATACTGTAACCAGACAAGCCTGCCTGTCAGTAGGAAGATAACAGGAACGGATCTAGCTGAACACTGTGAGCAGGACGCACTGTACTAAATGTAAATAGTCTAGCTGCCTGACCGTGGTACTAATAGGATCAAATAGAACACCTGTAATTTTCTTCAGGTAGCTTTATATACTGTAACCAGACAAGCCTGCCTGTCAGTAGGAAGATAACAGGAACGGATCTAGCTGAACACTGTGAGCAGGACGCACTGCACTCAATGTAAATAGTCTAGAAGATAACAGGAACGGATCTAGCTGAACACTGTGAGCAGGACGCACTGCACTAAATGTAAATAGTCTAGAAGATAACAGGAACGGATCTAGCTGAACACTGTGAGCAGGACGCACTGCACTAAATGTAAATAGTCTAGAAGATAACAGGAACGGATCTAGCTGAACACTGTGAGCAGGACGCACTGCACTAAATGTAAATAGTCTAGAAGATAACAGGAACGGATCTAGCTGAACACTGTGAGCAGGACGCACTGCACTAAATGTAAATAGCAGGAACGGATCTAGCTGAACACTGTGAGCAGGACGCACTGCACTAAATGTAAATAGTCTAGATAGAAGATAACAGGAACGGATCTAGCTAAACTGAATACAGTGTATATATATATATATGCAACACCTGGGATGCATATATATACACAATACACTGTAAGTGCAGCTAACTGACTGACTGTTCTGCCTAATCTATCTAACTCAAATCAAATGACACTGTCTCTCTCTCTCTCTCTATCTCTCAGCACACCGGAGCACACACTACACAGGGCCGCCGTGCAGGCGGCCTTATATAGTGTGGGGCGTGTACTAAATCCCCTGAGCCATAATTGGCCAAAGCCACCCTGGCTTTGGCCAATTACAGCTCTCTCTACTGACGGTGCTGTGATTGGCCAAGCATGTGGGTCATAGTGGCCAATCATCAGCCAGCAATGCACTGCGATGCCGCAGTGAATTATGGGCCGTGACGCGCCACACGAATTTGGCGCGAACGGCCCATATCGTTCGCAATTCGACGGATGGTCGAACAGCCGATGTTCGGGTCGAACATGGGTTCGACTCGAACACGAAGCTCATCCCTAATCTCCATATACTGGGACTTTAAATGAAGCGCACAAGGTAAGGGGGGTAGTGCGCCTCCATCCCTAATTATAAATTCAAAAAATAATAAAAGATTATGGGACTTTAAATGAGGCAGGTTCAAACACAAATTTGAGAGTAAAGATAAATATTTTTAATGTACATGAGTATCAAGTTGCGTAACGTTATATATAACAAAAAATTGCTCAGTGCATATGCAGACATCTTGGGAAGTAAATTACATACATATAAACAGAGTGTAGAACATAATTGCCATAACAAGGGGACAATAATACATATTTCATGAGTATAACTTGTAATATACAGTAAAATTCATAAAAATCTTGGTGGAAATGTGAGGGGTTACATCCTAAAAAGCTCGACGCGTTTCGTCGGTAAGCCGACTCATCAGGAGCGGATATTGAATATCTGTAAATCATGGAGATGTTCTAAATCAAAAAATGGGGCCCATGATATGGAAAGTATTATATGTAAAAAGATATATATAGAGCATAGAGATGGTCAAATCCGCAGACTTACATCCCATTGGAACACTGAACTCCGAATAATCCCGGTGTGCAGGGGTCACCATATCAAGCCTCCCCGGGAGCTGAGGTATAGAAGTCCGCCCATAAGTAACAGGCCCACACCGAAAACGTCCCCAACCAGGGAACAAATGTAGTATATTGGGTATTGTGCCAATAGTGGCCAGTAAATCTGTAAGATAATTAAAAGTATTGTATATGATACACCCGGCAGCACTGTCAAGTACAGAGAAAATAGGGATACATGGAGGAAAAAAGGTGAAAATAGGGTGACAAAAAGTGCAGGGTGGGGTGTAGGTAGTGATATACCTGCTGGAAAGTGTGCAAAGCAGAGATAAAGGTGGGATGTAAAAGGGACCAGTGAGAATTCTGAAAGAGTAAGTAAGCAAACACTGGAAGCGTGCTTACAGAGAAGAAACCTAGTAGGTGATGTTCATGAGACAACGATACAAGTGTAGAGTGAAAAAAAGGTGAAAAAGTAGAATATAGACAAGCCGTAACATATAGAATTACCCTGTAGTACCAGGTATAGGTTGTACCATGTGCAGTAAATCAAGCAGTGCAAGCCGGTCATCTGGTCAGTTGTAAATGGGGACTCCCAGGTGGGCCGGTCAAATAGGGCAGACAATACCGGCGTCACGCAAGCGTGATGACGGGCGGGAAGCGTCTGCCCGCCAATGGCGCCAGACCTAATCCCGCCAATGTATCAGCCAGATACTACAGATTTACTGGCCACTATTGGCACAATACCCAATATACTACATTTGTTCCCTGGTTGGGGACGTTTTCGGTGTGGGCCTGTTACTTATGGGCGGACTTCTATACCTCAGCTCCCGGGGAGGCTTGATATGGTGACCCCTGCACACCGGGATTATTCGGAGTTCAGTGTTCCAATGGGATGTAAGTCTGCGGATTTGACCATCTCTATGCTCTATATATATCTTTTTACATATAATACTTTCCATATCATGGGCCCCATTTTTTGATTTAGAACATCTCCATGATTTACAGATATTCAATATCCGCTCCTGATGAGTCGGCTTACCGACGAAACGCGTCGAGCTTTTGAGGATGTAACCCCTCACATTTCCACCAAGATTTTTATGAATTTTACTGTATATTACAAGTTATACTCATGAAATATGTATTATTGTCCCCTTGTTATGGCAATTATGTTCTACACTCTGTTTATATGTATGTAATTTACTTCCCAAGATGTCTGCATATGCACTGAGCAATTTTTTGTTATATATAACGTTACGCAACTTGATACTCATGTACATAAAAAATATTTATCTTTACTCTCAAATTTGTGTTTAAACCTGCCTCATTTAAAGTCCCATACTCTTTTATTATTTTTTGAATTTATAATTAGGGATGGAGGCGCACTACCCCCCCTTACCTTGTGCGCTTCATTTAAAGTCCCAGTATATGGAGATATACATTCCCCCCTTTGTTGGCTGTTCCACTACATTGATCCCTGATGTTTTGGCTTATCTGACTATCCATTCCGGTTACTGAACTTTGGCTATGTTTTTACTACGTTTGTTCTTTTTACTTTTATTATTAAACAAGTGTGATTTAACTGTACTTCAGTCTCGGCCTGATTTCATGGTTTCTGACAAATGGTCAAGGAGGAGGGGTGGGCAAATCCATATAAATGACCATGGGGGAGGGGGGTAACTCCATATAATGGCTATAGGGGAAGGGGGTAACTCTATATAAATGGCCATGGTTGGGGGAAACTCCATACTAATAGCCACAAGAAAAGAGGGGTACCTCTATAAAAATGATGGCACTGATTGGAGGAGGAGGGGGAGTCCTCCATAATAAAAGGCATGGTTTTGGAATGGGATGTCCAACAAGCTCATATAGGTGTGAAGGGTGGAATGGAGAATGCAGACTTTTCCTTTCAATGGTTTTTATTGAGTTTTTTCATAGAGGAATAGGAAACATTGTTACATTCTATTGTACATTATAGCACATATCGAAAAGTCAAATATGAGTACAGTGGCTGAACATGGGTCACAATCGACCTTATTCATCAAAAGTAGTATCAATTCAGGATGTCACCCACCATCTCCAAACACCCCCTGTGGGATCAAACTGTGTCATAGGGTGGTAGGTGCCACGGCCATCATGTGAGATACTGTCAGTCAAGGACAAAACAAAAAAAGGGCTTTTAAACATTTGTTTCCAAACCAAACAACGCCTGGCACCTAGAGGGACTTTCACACAGTGACGTCCAAATAGAGCTATACTTGATAAGTCCTAGAGGAGCACAACTCTGAGAAATCAGATGTGATTAAAATATACATCGGATTGTAGCAAAAAAGATCCACTGCGTACACATTGAGCTGGCACGCTAAACATCAATGTTCCGAGTAGGGAGAACATAAACCAACTTCCCTAGAACTGAAAAGAGAAAAGCAAAGAAATCGAGAAAGAGGGAAAAGAGAGAAAAAGTTATAAGAAAAAGCAAGAGAGATAGACCTAGACCCCATGGTGGACCATGGATACCTACAATCAGCCAAGTACAGGAGACAAGGGAATCTTTACATAATTCGCCCAAGGCTCCCAGGTTCGCTCAAATAACTTCCGTTTATCGTTGATGATACTAGCCACTTTTTCATGCATTATACAGGATACCTTATGCTTCATGCGGAGAACTGATACAGAGGGAGACTTCCAAGCTCCAGCAATGAAGATCTTAGCCGCAAGCAGCACAAAGTAAACTAAACGTCTCGTATGCCGTGGCATATTACCTGGCAGATCATTCAGGTGGGCAATTGAGGGAGCTTGTTCGAGTTCAAGACCTATTATTTTACGTATCATTGAGAAGACCCTGTTCCAGTAACCCCTAATCCTGGGGCATTCCCACCATATATGGAGCATAGTACCTCGAAGAGAACGCCCCCTAAGGCAGTCTCCCGATAATGATGGGTACATCTTAGCTAAGTGAGTGGGAACCAGATACCACCTTGTCAAAACTTTAACACTCACCTCTATTAAAGAGACATTTAATATGCCCTTATAAGCTACCTGAAAGCCTGGAATACCAGGACTCAGGTTACAAATCGATATTGAGGTCCCTCTCCCTCAGCATGTAGGAGTGCTTCGGTGGAGAGGCCAGTAGTGATGCATAACCCATGGAAATGCCACCCCTGATTCCCCGGTCTTTGGTACACCAATGTTCGTAGGGCGTTAATAAAGGGAGGGTCTGAGGGGGAACGGAGTCCCGACAGGAAATGCACAATTTGGAGAAAGCGGAAATGTTTAGTTGGGGCATCTCCAGGTTATTAATACAACGTGTGAAAGTAAAGGGCTCTCTGTGTGTATATAAAAATGTCCTATACGGTAGAGGCCTTTGTCTCTCCACCATTTGAAGGCTCTGATCTCCATGCCTGGAGGAAAAGCCGGGTTATGGAATAGATGGTCCAAAGGGGTGAAGGCCGAAACCAATGCCGGTTTAGTGCATATCTGAAACCATAACCCAAAGGAGTGAGAAAGGTTACGCACCATAATAGGAGGCCTGGCCTTAGCGGGGAGCCACAAAAGAAAATCAATAGTGTAGGAAGGGATCGCTAGTCTTTCTATATTGACCCAATTGGGACGTTCCAGTCTCGAATATACTCCGCATTATAGTACGTCCGAAGGTCCGGAACACCCAGCCCACCCTTGATTCTTGGTGTGTATAGCATAGCGTGGCCCAGCAGGTGGCCTTTAGGGCCCCATATTAACTTGAGCACTTTAGACGGGAACCGTGCTAAGTCTGCTTTATTAAGGGGGACAGGCAGGGAGCGAAACAAATATGGAACACAGACTTTTTATTATTTCACACACGGCTTCTGTGATGTTTTGCCAAATACTAGAAGATCCCAACGCCAACCATGAAAATGATGTGAATATCATTTTTTTTAATTTCTGTTTTGTTGGTCTTTCTATATCTGATGTTTTGGTTCCAACACACAAATCTCAGACGATCCAATTATAATGATGTCGGGGGAGGTGGCGGTCCGTTGGGTTTTGTAGACGGCGGCCGTCCTCGGGAAAGCAGACCGGTGATAATTCTCAGTCGGTATTAATATAAGACAACTGCAGCTCTGTATGAAGAGAGAAGACTGGACGGGAGAGATGAGATCTGATCATTCCTTATATTGGAAGGATAAAAGAGAGAATTCCATGGAGTGTCTTCATTGTACGTATTGAAGGATCTTCTCACAAAGTGAAGAGCCGGTTTTATGAATGGAATGATTGGAAGAAATGATGATTTCCATAGAATTCGGGGGGTGGAGGAGATGTTGAGGTCGGTGACATAACGCTGGGCTCTTCTCATTGTTAGATTGTCACACCGGTGTGCTCCTCATATATCTTCCAATCCCTTCTTATCATCTCATTCTATAATGTGTAGATTATAAGATATTATTAAACAAGGCTTTCATTTCCTTATATTGTCATGAAAAAAATTATTATATTTTTATACAATTCATAGGCAAGAAAAAATGTAACAACTTAAGAAAAACTCACTTCTTTTTACTCTGATCAGTGTTACTTTACAAAATAATTGTTACTGTTGATAAATAAAAAAGATACATTTTATTCTATAGGCTGTCCTATTTAACATGAAAATACAAAGATTTTTTTTTTTTTTTGCATATTTAATGTGTTACAATCCCTTCTTATCATCTAGTTTTCGAATACACTATATTACCAAAAGTATTGGGACGCCTGCCTTTACACACACATGAACTTTAACCACTTAAGGACCGAGCCTCTTTCTGAGATTTGTTGCTTACAAGTTAAAAACATTTTTTTTTTGCTAGAAAATTACTTAGAACCTCCAAACATTATACATTTTTTTTCTAACGCCCTAGAGAATAAAATGGTGGTCGTTGCCATGCTTTCTGTCACACCGTATTTGCGCAGCGGTCGTAGAAGCGCACTTTTTTTAGGAAAAAAATACACCTTTTTTAAAATTAAAAGACAGCAGTAAAGTTAGCCCATTTTTTTTTTATATTGTGAAAGATAATGTTACGCCGAGTAAATTGGTACCCAACATGTCACGCTTCTAAATTGCGCCCCGCTCGTGGAATGGCGACAAACTTTTACCCTTAAAAATCTCCATAGGATACGTTTAAAAAATTCTACAGGTTGCATGTTTTGAGTTACAGAGGAGGTCTAGAGCTAGAACTATTTCTCTCGCTCTACCGATCGCGGCGATACCTCACATGTGTGGTTTGAACACAGTTTTCATATGCGGGCGCTACTTGCGTATGCGTTCGCTTCTGTGCGCGAGCTCGTCGGGACCGGGCAAGTTTACATTTTTTTTTTTACTTATTATTTATTTTACCTTTTTTTTTACATTTTTACACTGTTTTAAAAAAAAAAATTGTGTCACTTTTATTCCTATTACAAGAAATGTAAACATCCCTTGTAATAGAAAGAAAGCATGACAAGTCCTCTTACATATGAAATCTGGGGGGTCAAAAAGACCTCATAGCTCATATTTACATTAAAATGCAATTAAAAAAAAAAATTTCATTTAAAAAAAAAGAAAAAAAAAATGGCGCTTTAAAGAGCTGTGGGCGGAAATGAGGTTTTGACGTCGCCTCCGCCCTGCAGTGATATGGAGACGGATGGGGGTCATCTTCCCCTCACTCATCTGCATACCAAGCAAGGGGACAGAAGCGATCGCCACTGCCACTGCCGGCGGCTCCGGTAAGCGTCGTAGGGCGCTGGATCGCGGAGGGGGGTGGGAGAGCCTCTCCCGCCGCCAATAAAAGTGATCTTGCGGCGAATCTGCCACAGAGACCACTTTTATCTTGTAGTGGACCTCCCGATGAAGAAGAGGATACCGGGGTTATGATAGCTGCTTCCATAACAACAATATCCTCCTTCAAAGTCATCACGTAAAACTATGGTGGGCGGTCCAGAAGTGGTTAATGGCATCCCAGTCTTAGTCCGGAGGGTTCAATATTGAGTTGGCTCCGCCCTTTGCAGCTATAACAGCTTCAACTCTTCTGGGAAGGCCGTCCACAAGGTTTAGGAGGGTGTCTATGGGAATGTTTGACCATTCTTCCAGAAGAGCATTTGTGAGGTCAGGCACTGATGTTGGACAAGAAGGCCTGACTCACAGTCTCCACTCTGATTCACCCCAAAGGTGTTCTATCGGGTTGAGGTCAGGACTCTGTGCAGGCCAGTTAAATTCTTCCACCCCAAACTTGCTCATCCATGTCTTTATGTAGCTTGCTTCGTGCACTGGTCCAAATCATTTGGTGGAGGGGGGATTATGGTGAAGGGGGAGGGAGGATTATGGTGTCGGGGGGATGGAGGGGGATTATGGTGTGGGGGGAGGGGGGATTATGGTGTGGGGGTTGTTTTTCAGGGGTTGGGTTTGGCCCCTTAGTTCCAGTGAAGGGAACTCTTAAGGCGTCGGCATACCAAGACATTTTGGACAATTTCATGCTCCCAACTTTGTGGGAACAGTTTGGGGACGTCCCCTTCCTGTTCCAACATGACTGCTCACCAGTGCACAAAGCAAGGTCCATAAAGACATGGATCAGCGAGTTTGAGGTGGAGGAACTTGACCTTTGGGATGAATTAGAGCGGAGACTGCAAGCCAGGCCTTCTCGTCCAACATCAGTGCCTGACCTCACAAATGCTCTTCTGGAAGAATGGTCAAACATTCCGATAGACACCCTCCTAAACCTTGTGGACGGCCTTCCCAGAAGAGTTGAAGCTGTTATAGCTGCAAAGGGCGGAGCCAACTCAATATTGAACCCTCCGGACTAAGACTGGGATGTCATTAAAGTTCATGTGTGTGGAAAAGCAAGCGTCCCAATACTTTTGGTGATATAATGTATGTTGATTGGAAGATTTCCATATAATTCTGGGGGTGGAGGAGATGTTGAGGTCGGTGACATAACGCTGGGCTCTTCTCATTGTTAGATTGTCACACCGGTGTGCTCCTCATATATGTTCCAATCCCTTCTTATCATCTCATTCTATAATGTGGAGATCAGGGATCTCCAAACTACGGCCCTCCAGCTGTTGCAGAACTACACGTCCCATGAAGCATTGTAAAACTTTGACATTCACAGACATGACAAGGCATGATGGGAATTGTAGTTTCTGAACACCTGGAGGGCCATAGTTTGGAGACCCCTGGTGTAGATGATAAGATATTATACAATGTCACCACACATCATGAAAACAATGGACAGTCTGAAGATAAGTAATAAAGTATAAGATGACCCCCCCCACGCACACACATAGGGATTGCAGGATTTCACTGCCGTAGGGAACACCAGGTAGAACCTCCCAGGGTCCTGAGAAGAAGAATGGGGGTCATGGAGGATCTTTTATTTCTTCTATGGCCCCAAACCTCAGAGAGAATTCCAAGGACAACATACAATCAGATGAACCAAGGCTTGTTATTAACCCCTTAGTGATTGATCAAATCCTAACGTCTCAACACAATTTTGCAACTTTGACACTAGTTAGTAAAATTGTATTTCATCGCATCTACTTCCTGTATACAGGTGGATTTTACAGCATTTTTTAGGACAAATTGGATTTCTTTTTTTTTTTTAAGGTAGTAAAAATATAATTATTTTTTGTAATGTACCTGTAAGTTTCTTGCTATTACCACAACCTACCACCAAAGAATAACCCCAAATAGATTCTCCTGCTCCCGAAGATCACAGCGATACCACATATGTGTATGTTAGGTGATGTTTGTACCTGTAGTGGGGCCCAGAAACAAAAGTGCACAGGGAGGGGCCCCGGACCCGGGCAAGTACCAGCTTCGGGAGTAAACTCAAAGAGACTCACTTGTGTAATGAATCCGGTGTCTGTCCAGTTCAGGGGCCCCTCCCCCATCCAATGTATAGTGTGAAGTTACATAGTAGGTGAGGTTCAAAAAAAGACACAAGTCCATCAAGTCCAACCTATGTGTGTGATTATATGTCAGTATTACATTGTATATCTCTGTATGTTGCGGTCGTTCAGGTGATTATCTAATAGTTTCATGAAGCTATCAATGCTCCCCGCTGAGACCACCGCCTGTGGAAGGGAATTCCACATCTTTACCGCTCTTATGCCCCGTACACAACGGACACAACGGACATTGATCGGACATTCCGACAACAAAATCCATGGATTTTTTCCAACGGATGTTGGCTCAAACTTGTCTTGCATACACACGGTCACACAAAGTTGTCGGAAAATCTGATCGTTCTGAACGCGGTGACGTAAAACACGTACGTCGGGACTATAAACGGGGAAGTAGCCAATAGTTTTCGTCTCTTAATTTATCCTAAGCATGCGTGGCACTTTGTGCGTCGGATTTGTGTACACACGATCGGAATTTCCGACAACGGATTTTGTTGTCAGAAAATTTTATAGCGGGGGCGTGGCGACCGAGCTCCAACATGGATGCCTAACTAGAGAGCTCCGCTCGGCCGCCGGAGAGAATCTTCATCCATCCACTTCCACCGACCCCATCCGAACCGCAAAAAGCGTCCACGGACCCACTGAGACCCGCTGTGCACGACGAGATGCCCAGGCACAGGAAAAACCCGCAGCATTTACAGAAAATGCAGGACTTTTTCAAAGGGCGCGAGTTCCAACAAAATGGCGCCGGCGCCTCAGGCAGAAGAACGGAGCCGCAGGCCGGGACCAGCAACGGCAGCTCCAGTGCAGCGAAAGCACACCAAAGTCTCCACCTGAACAGCGGATCCTCCTCTGGCACCTCGAGCCCCTCTACCAGGAGCCCAGCTAAGCAAAAGCAGCGGATAACATCCCCGGACCGGCCGCTGGCGGACCCTGAGATGGAGGTAAGCAGGCCTCAAAATGCCACAGGCACGGCGGTGCATATCTCACAGGACCCCATAGCAGTATTCCCAACCTCTGACAAGCCAGTGTCAGACACAGTCCTTAAAGAGATGCTGCTCTCCCTTAAAGCATCCCTGCAAGCTGATATGACTGCTGGCATTAACAAATGCCAGAGAGAGGTCCAGGCCTTAGGCAGCAGAGTGGATCACATAGAGCAGCGAATGGGAGAATTCACTTCCTCATTCAACTCAATGGTAGATGCCCATAGTAACCATGATGAAGAAATCGCATGGCTAAAAAACAAGGTCGCAGACTTGGAAGACCGTTCCAGAAGGAACAACCTAAAAATAAGGGGGATCCCAGAAACAGTGCCGGCCGCACAGCTACTACCATTCACACAGGCACTATTCTCAACTCTGCTACCATCCCTTTCAGCACAAGACCTGATAGTGGATCGCATACACCGTTTACCCAAACCTGCATTCCTTCCTGAAAACACTCCTAGGGATGTATTACTTCGGGTACATTACTACCATATCAAAGAACAGATTCTCACCACATCCCGTAAAGCTGACGAGAGACACCCACAATATGCGGACATACAAATCCTCCCTGACCTGTCCAGGCATACGCTCCAACAGCGTCGCAATCTTGCGACCATAACTAAGGCCTTGAGGAACCACCACATACTACATAAGTGGAAATACCCCGCCAAACTAGCAATCACCCACAATGGAGTATCAGTCATGGTATCCACACTGGAAGAAGGTTTAGCAGCACTCCGCAAGTGGGGTATCTTAGCCGACACAACCAACTCGCCTTCCCAAAACCCTACACCTAACCCACTACAAGAGGACTGGCAAGTGGTCTCTCGCAAACGTTCCTCAAGGAAAGCTACTGGTGGAAGTGGCTAAAGCACTAACGTTAAGCAAAAATCAATTCTCTCCGGACAACAGGGGTCACATACTTGATCACCCTGTTCACCTCCAGTTATTTGAAGCAGTTACATCTGCCTTTGGATCAGTTTACGGATCCCCTTCTTATTGAATTTACATACAGTTTAATAACATTCTTTTTTTTTCTTGACGTTTTTATTTTTTACCATATGTTTGAAGCACGTCATCCAGCAGCGCATATTCATCCTTATCCAGATGAAGACGGCACAAGCGACACCTACATGATCTACTACAGCCAAAGTGAGTACCCACTCCACATAATACATCAGACACCACAATCACCCACAAATGCCCATTAACTGTTTATCTATAAATGCTAGGGGTCTTAACCACCCCGCGAAGAGACTCTCCATGTGGAAAGAGGCTACAATACACAAGGCAGACGTACTGTGTGTGCAAGAGACCCACTTTCAACTCACAAAAGCTCCCAGCTGCTCACACAAAGACTACCCACATGTATATATGGCATGTACACCAGAGAAGAAAAAAGCCGGAGTATTGATAGCACTTAGGAACACTGTCTCCTTCCAACAAAAGGACATTGTCCTGGATCCCAATGGCCGATACATCATCCTGAAAGGAGACATCAACTCTAAACCGTATACACTAGTCTCCCTCTACGCTCCGAATACACACCAAACCCGCTTCATCAACAGACTTTTCAAGAAACTACAAAACCATATATACGGGAATCTTATTATCTGTTGTGACTTTAACCTCATTATAGATCCCAAAATGGATACGTCTGCTTCAAAACCACACAGCTCCTCTTACCTGAGCAAAACAATCCACCAAGCAGAACTGTACGATGTATGGAGATGTAAGAACGCGAACGCGAGAGACTATACTTTTTTTTCCCACAGGCATTGCTCGTACTCTCGCATTGACCTATTCTTAACAGACAAGTGGCTGTTACAGAATATCTCCTGTGCGAAGATACATGACATAACATGGTCTGACCATGCTGCTATCACTATCACCATAGATGATCAGGTTGTCTCCTCCTCCTCACCCATCTGGCGTAGCAATATAAGATTATTACAGGATCCCAAAACCTCAACAAAGATCTCCCAACACATCAAAGAATTCTTTCAAAACAATGCAGATTCTGTTGAAAACCCCTTCACCCTATGGAACGCCCACAAGGCATACATGAGAGGCATTCTCATACAAATAGGAGCCTGGGAAAAAAAGAGACGTAATGCCCATATTGACTCAATCTTAAAAAATATCCATACTTTAGGAGAACAAAATAAACAAAAACCTAATGCAACTCTTACCCAGAAACTATCAGCTCTCAGAGATGACCTCAGAAATAGCCTATCTCAACAATATGACTATCACCTTAGACGACTGAAACTACAGTCCTATGCCAATGCCAATAGGGCGGGCAAATACTTAGCCAATAGATTAAAAGCAGTAAAATCCAAAACGAGAATAGCTCACCTAATACACCCCACCCTCAAACACAAAGTCACAAACCCGCAAGACATAGCTAACCAGTTCGCTGACTACTACAGCAATCTATACAACATTAAAGACGACCCCTCCACATGCCAACCCACCCACGACGACATCCAAAACTTCCTCCAAACATTAAAACTACCAACATTAACGGAATCCCAACTCCTTACATTAAATTCCCCGTTCACTACAGCTGAAATTGCCGCTACCATAGAAACACTGCCAAATGGCAAATCTCCCGGACCTGACGGGTTTTCCAATGAATACTTCAAAAAATTCAAACCATGCTTATTACCGCACCTACAGTCAGTCTTTACTAAAGCAGCAACTACAGCAACATTCCCCCCAGAGATGCTACAAGCGTATATAGTTACCTTACCCAAACCAGGTAAAGACCCCACTACGCCATCCAATTTCCGCCCAATATCTCTTTTAAATTCCGACATTAAGATCTACGCCAAACTAATAACTAGAAGATTAACTACCTATATTCCATCATTAATCCAAAAAGACCAGATGGGCTTCGTGAGGGGGAGACAAACCTCAGATGCTACGAGGAGAATAATTAACATCATTCATCAAGCCGAATTGACGAAAACGCCTTCTCTGCTGCTCTCCATAGACGCAGAGAAGGCGTTCGATAGAGTGAACTGGAAATATATGTCAATGACTTTATCTAAATATGGTTTTAGGGGTAACATGCTGAATGCGATTCTGGCCTTGTATTCCTGTCCCTCGGCCCGGGTATACACGTCCAGTATGCTTTCCACTCCCTTCCAAATATCCAACGGAACCCGCCAAGGTTGTCCCCTATCACCGACAATTTTCAACCTCATGATTGAACCCTTGGCGGAGGCCATCAGATCACGAGCAGGTGTAACGGGTTTTCAATTTGGTGCCACCACACACCTTATCAACTTGTTCGCTGACGACGTGATACTATTCTTGACAAATCCACGTACATCACTCCCCATAGCACATGAGATACTAATTTCCTTTGGGAATGTATCATACTATAAGGTGAACTGCTCCAAATCCCTCATTCTGGACCTTGGTGTGACCCCCAAAGACCGTACCACGTTACAACACTCACTTCCGTACACTTGGAGTTCCAAAGGAATACCATACCTAGGCATTACACTTACTAACCATACCAGATCCCTAATAGATGCTAATCTGAAACCCCTTATAACCAAATTAACGAATCAAGTCACCAACATAGCCAAACACGAAATATCTTGGTTGGGTAGGCTAGCAGCACTTAAAATGTTAATCCTCCCCCAAATCCTATACACCTTTAGGGTACTCCCTATCACCATCCCAGAACACTATCTCAAATCCCTTTCTAGTCTCCAATGGAAACTCCTGTGGGGTACGAAGAAAGCAAGATGCTCACAAGCCACACTAATTCCTCACAAAAGAGTAGGAGGGGCGGGACTAATAGATGTTCACGATTACATGTGGGCAACTAGGTTAGACCAAATCAAATACTGGTTTTCCCCCAATGAAGTACCACTGTGGGTAGAGATTGAAAAAACCTTAGCCCCTATACCAGACCTACCATCGATCCTAATAGGCGATAGCTGGATACCCTGGAACCTCAAGAAGCTGCCTCCCACTATCAGCATCTCAATCAAAGCCTGGAGATTCCTTTTATCACGGTATGGTTCTGATCATAGAAAAATAGACTATAAACTCTCATTAAGTATAGTCGAAGCTAATATCCCAATGATATCCCTGAAAAGCTTCCCTTCGCAACAGATTAATAATGTACAAGACTTGTACCACAACAAGACACCCAAATCCGCAGCCTGCTTAATGAAAGACCACAACATGCCACACAATATGCTCTTTACATGCCTACGGGTAGCTCACCTGACATACAAGCACCCATGGAACGATATCCACCTGCCAACCCCTGTATGGCAACACCTAACCCAAGAATCACTCCATAAAAAAGGAATATCCCTATACTATAATTTGCTTCAGGGAAAAACAAAATTTCAAAACACACTTTAGGTGGGATAGGGATATGAAAACTTCAATATCCGACAAACAATGGCAATTTGCGTTCAAGACCATACAAACTGCATCGCACTGTACCACACACTGGGAAACATCCCTCAAGGTAATCCACCGCTGGCAATATACTCCCTCTAGGCTCTCCAAAATGTTTCCCAACACATCGCCTTTATGTTGGAGAGAATGTGGACGAAAAGGACATCTTCTCCATATGTTCTGGGAATGCCCTAATGTCACCAGCTTCTGGAACAACATATTTAAACTTCTGGGGGAAATTACAGGCGTGCTCACACCCCCTGACCCCAAATTAGCTATACTACTAATTGGACTAGAGGGATTCCCTTACTCAGTGAGACATGTAGTAACACACATATTATTGGTTGCTAGGTCCCTGATACTCAGTAACTGGAAAAGCGCTCCAACACTTAATATAACGGATGTGACTAGAAAGGTCCAACAACACTATACTTTCGAACGACTTATAGCAAATAACTCGCTAAGATGTGAAACTTTTGATAAATTATGGGAAACATGGACTGACAAATATCATTAAACCTAAACTACTGTATACATAACCTGAAGATACAATATATGAATGCTCTGGATAAGTGCTTCTCTCTTATGTTTCCTTAAAACTTCTTTATGCTTCTTTTTATCTTTATTATTGTTTACCCTACTATTCCCCTATTATCATTTGTACAATATTTTATTTTATTTTATTTTGTGTATTATTATTGTTTAACCTTTGTGATCACTCTTAAAATCAATAAAAATCTTAAGAGAAAAAAAAAAAAAAAGAAAATTTTATAGCAAGCTCTCAAACTTTGTGTGTCGGAAATTCCTATGTAAAATGTGTGATGGAGTCCACACACGGTCGGAATTTCCGACAACAAGGTCCTATCCCACATTTTCCATCGGAAAATCCGACCGTGTGTACGGGGCATTACAGTAAAGAACCCTCTACATAGTTTAAGGTTAAACCTCTTTTCTTCTAATTTTAATGAGTGGCCACGAGTCTTATTAAACTCTCTTCCATGGAAACGATTTCTCCCTATTGTGGGGTCACCAGTCCGGTATTTATATATTGTGGGGTCACCAGTCCGGTATTTATATATTGTGGGGTCACCAGTCCAGTATTTATATATTGTGGGGTCACCAGTCCGGTATTTATATATTGTGGGGTCACCAGTCCGGTATTTATATATTGTGGGGTCACCAGTCCGGTATTTATATATTGTGGGGTCACCAGTCCGGTATTTGTATATTGTGGGGTCACCAGTCCGGTATTTATACAATGAAATCATATCCCCTCTCAAGCGTCTCTTCTCCAGAGAGAATAAGTTCAGCGCTCGCAACCTTTCCTCATAACTAAGATCCTCCAGACCCTTTATTAGCTTTGTTGCCCTTCTTTGCACTCGCTCCATTTCCAGTACATCCTTCCTGAGGACTGGTGCCCAGAACTGGACAGCATACTCCAGGTGCGGCCGGACCAGAGTCTTGTAGAGCGGGAGAATTATCGTTTTATCTCTGGAGTTGATCCCCTTTTTAATGCCAATATTCTGTTTGCTTTGTTAGCAGCAGCTTGGCATTGCATGTCATTGCTGAGCCTATCATCTACTGGGACCCCCAGGTCCTTTTCCATCCTAGATCCCCCCAGAGGTTCTCCCCCCAGTCTATAGATTGCATCCAGATTTTTGCCACCCAAATGCATTATTTTACATTTTTCTACATTGAACCTCATTTGCTATGTAGTTGCCCCTCCCCCATTCATTTGTTCAGATCTTTTTGCAAGGTTTCCACATCCTGCGGAGAAGTTATTGCCCTGCTTAGCTTAGTATCGTCTGCAAATACAGAGATTGAACTGTTTATCCCATCCTCCAGATCGTTTATGAACAAATTTAATAGGATTGGTCCCAGCACAGAACCCTGGGGAACCCCACTACCCACCCCTGACCATTCTGAGTACTCCCCATTTATCACCACCCTCTGAACTCGCCCTTGTAGCCAGTTTTCAATCCATGTACCCTATGGTCCATGCCAACGGACCTTATTTTGTACAGTAAACGTTTATGGGGAACTGTGTCAAATGCTTTTGCAAAATCCAGATACACCACGTCTACGGGCCTTCCTTTATCTAGATGGCAACTCACCTCCTCATAGAAGGTTAGTAGATTGGTTTGGCAAGAACAATTCTTCATGAATCCATGCTGATTACTGCTAATGATATCGTTCTTATTACTAAAATCTTGTATATAGTCCCTTATCATCCCCTCCAAGATTTTACATACTATTGATGTTAGGCTAACTGGTCTGTAATTCCCAGGGATGTATTTTGGGCCCTTTTTAAATATTGGTGCTACATTGGCTTTTCTCCAATCAGCTGATACCATTCCAGTCAGTAGACTGTCTGTAAAAATTAGGAACAACGGTCTGGCAATTACTTGACTGAGTTCCCTAAGTACCCTCGGGTGCAAGCCATCTGGTCCCGATAATTTATTAATGTTAAGTTTCCCAAGTCTAATTTTAATTCTGTCCTCTGTTAACCATGTAGGTGCTACCTGTTTTGTGTCCTGAGGATAAACACTGCAGTTTTGGTTACTGAAGCCCCCCGATTCACTCGTGAAGACTGAGGAGAAGAATAAATTCAATACTTCTGCCATCTCCCCATCCTTTGTAACCAGATGTCCTTCCTCATTCTTTATGGGGCCAATATGGTCTGTCCTCCCTTTTTTACTATTTACATACCTAAAGGAGTTCTTGGGATTTTTTTTGCTCTCCTCCGCTATGTGTCTTTCGTGTTCTATTATAGCCGCCCTAATTGCACCCTTACATATCTAGTTATGATCTCTCAGCCTTGTATTTTTTGAAGATCTTCTTTGCTTTTATATGCATTTTTACATTGGAGTTAAGCCATCCAGGACTTTTGTTCGCTCTTTTAAATTTATTACCCAATGGCATGCATTGGCTAATGCCCTTATTTAATATGCTCTTAAAGCAAACCCATCTCTCCTCCGTGTTCTTTGTTTTCTAAAAATTTTATCCCAATTTATATCTTCTAGCAAGGTTCGTAATTTAGGGAAGTTGGCTCTTTTTAAATTCAGTGTCTTTGTATTCCCCTTAGGTTTCCTATTTGTGTGATTTATACTGGAACTAATTGACCTGTGATCGCTGTTACCTAAATTGCCCCGTATTTCCACATCTGTTATCAGGTCTGTATTGTTGGTAATCAGTAGATCTCGTAATGTTTTATTTCTAGTTGGTGCGTCTACCATCTGACCCATGAAATTGTCCTGCAAGACATTTAGGAACTGGCAAGCCTTAAATTGCCCTCCGCCCAGTCTATGTCTGGATAATTAACATCCCCCATTATGATAACACTTCCCTGTGAATAGGAGAGAGAGGCTGCAGGCATCACAGAGCTGATGATCTCCCCCTCCCCCCTCCACTGCATAGAGAACTGACAGCCGGTGGTGCAGGAGGAGATGCCGTGGGCACCATAGAGATCAATGTGGAGGTGAGTGGCTATGGGGTGACCTGTTATCCCTCCAACATTATTCCTCCATTCTTATTGCTCCAGTTTTCCCTCCATTTTTTCCCCCCACTGTTACCCCTCCACTCTTATCCCCCCCATAGATTCTTCTCCACTGTTATCCCTCCACCATTATCCCTCCAAAGTTATCCCTCCTGTTATCGCACCACTGTTTTCCCTCCATTATTGTCCATTTTTGTCCCTCCACCATTATCCTTCAACCATTATCATGTCCATTGTGTCTGGTATAGAAAGTGAAGGGACTTCCTATATTATAGATTTTTCTCCAGAACTGGAATCAAGGGGAAACCTTCCAATGGGGCACCTGTTTAGGAGGAGATTTCATCTCACTTTTGAGAAATTTAGTCTGATTTCCTGTCATGTCACCAGGAGGTCTGCCTTATCCCCACCCCCCACATTCATACCACGGCCACAATCACTGAGATCACATTTATTTTAGTCCCCGGCCTGGCTGCCACTTGACTTGAACTCAAGTGGGTGGTGGATCCAACTGTCCCTCCTTTTAGAATCCAATCCCTTTGTTCCTCTTTTCACCTCAGTTGTTCCTCCTTCTCCTCAGTTGTCCCTCTTTTCCCCTCAGTTGTCCCTCTTTCTCCACAGTTGTCCCTCTTTGATTCTAATGCTGCGTACACATGGTCGGAAATGCCACCAGGAAAAGTCCGATATGAGCTTTTGGTCAGAAAATGCGACCGCGTGTATGCTCCATTGGCATTTTGGCCAGCAAAAGATTGAGAGCCGGTTCTCAATTTTTCCGACGGAAAAAGTTTCTATTGAAAAATCCCTTCGTCTGTATGCAGTTCCGACGCGCAAAAAAACACGCATGCTCAGAATCAAGTACGAGACGGAAGCGCTCGGTCTGGTAAAACTAGCGTTCGGAATGGAGATGGCACATTCGTCACGCTGCAGATTATCGGATCTTTTAATGCAGCGCATTCTCTTCTTCTTTATAATGCTAGAAGATTGAATTTGTTTTGCTGCCGTAGTTCTTTATTATTTCTCCTGATCTCCTGAATAATCTTTAGAATTATTTTTTATAGTCATCTTTTATTTTTTTTTAAATCAAGATCTCCTGTTTTTTTTTGATTATTTTTAAATTATTTTCTAGTGATCTCCATACTTTTTTATTTTTTTTGTGTGTCAAGTTTCCACAACACCATTATTATCTTGTATTTTTAAAGCTCAAGGAGGTTGGTGTCCCTTGTCAATTTGACATTGTATTTTGGAACTGTACCCGCCTACTCACAAACAAACTGTCCTATTTGAAGAAAAACACATAGGCAAGTATTTTCATAAAAAAAAAATCTCTATTTATTCTGGCTCATAATAACAAAATAAAGAGGGAGGCAACGCTGGAAAAACTGCTTCAATTTGCAAAGCCTTTGGCCTCCAGGGCAGACATCAACTTTGTAAAGAAAAATTGGTAGCCTGAGAAATCCATATAGAAGGGAGCTTAATCTGGTCCAGGACTCTCAGAGATCAGGAACAGCAGCAGATGGCATATATGTCCCCAGGTTGTGGTACTACAACAGGCTGCGTCTTCTGTCAGACCAGATTGAACCCAGGTCATCACTTTCTTGTCTTCCCCGCAGCCTTCTCTGCAGCCTTCATTGGAGGCTGTGGCTCTGGAGGTGGACTTGTGGCAGGAGGAGGAGGATGGGCGAGCACACATAAGTGAACGTCATCGGTCATTTGGCCCCTCAACCCCTTATGAATTGCCTCAAAAAGAATTTTTTCGCAGTTGACGCGTTGGCCATCCTCCATTTTCTGCAAATTTGCCGCTATATAGTAGCCATAGGCCTCTACAGCGTCGGGGGGGCTTTTCAGGGCCGCATTAGCCTCCTTAATGAGGGCAAGTGTTACCTCCTCCACGTTACTCCCCTTCCTGGCCCTTTTGGGTGGAAGGCGGAGGGGAGGGACCTGAGATTGGGTGAGGCTCCTACTGAGTCCCGCCACCTGCTGGCTGACACTTCCCCCCTGCCTCCTCCTGTCTGCCACATTCCAGAGCCTCGTCCTGGCTGAGGTCTTCCTGTGTATGAAAAAGGGACCTAGTTTTAGTTTTCACAATCATTTTTGGCCCCTACTGTCTATTGATATGTGAAACACTTTTTGTTAAATCATTCATTTGTTATCAATAATAACATCTAGTTAACAACAATAATTTGCGGACAATAAATATGTTTAAAAATACTATACCTGGCTCCAGCTGGGCTTCTCAACTTCTTCCAGGATGGAAGGCCCAGGTTGGTCCTCTGAAGCCCCAGCTGGGGTTGAGGAAAGTGTTGAGGGAAGGCTGGATGGAAGAGTAGAAAGTGATTCCCTGGCTTCAATCCATAAACTGCATTCTATTGTAATACCACAGACTGGGTAAATGCACATCCTTTGCTGCTGCTCCCGATCTCATGGAAGCCTGGATCTTATTAAGCTCCTTCCTATACGTGCTTCTCAAGCTACCAATTTTCCTCTCCACAAACTCGATGTCTGCCTCAGGGACCTGCGTCTTCACAAATTGCAGCAGTTTCTCCAGCGATACCTTCCTAGCTGGTTTGGTTCTATATAAAGGGTTTTTTTTACCTCCCACAAACTTTTCATATCCCTGTATTTGTCAATGAATTGGCCCATGAATTCCGGGTCTTTGAATTGTTTCATATTTTCTGCAAGACAGAACACAAGACAAAAACACGAAATATCAGGCTAAACGCTCCTAATCTTATCCCAATATAGGCCTCAATCTCTAATCAGTATAGGCCACTGATGTCCCAAGTTCAAATGTTACCTTTGTTATCACGATCGGCACTTCCTCCACTCACAGATCGTACATGCGACACACACGTGTTAGCTTTATATACACTGCGCATGCGTAAAACTCCGCCCGCGTCGCCCGCCCCTGGCGTTCTTTCGAGAATCTTACCCGCCCCTTCTCTTTCGTTGCAGTGGGAGAGGAACAAGGCAGAGACACAGCAGGTGCGTAATAGCAGTAATGAGGAGGAAAGCCCGGAGCAAGAAACGTCCGGATCCCGCAGAAGATTTAGGGACTCAAATATGGCCTTTGTAGAGATGGTGGAGATGATGGACATCTTGAAGCTGGCCAACTATGACGGGAAGTACCTAAACCCAAATATGAGAAACGCCAAGATCATGCCTAAAGTTGTGAAGAGTCCGCACAGGAATTTTGGGGTACGACGATCCAAGGAGCAATTGAGGAAACGCTGGTCAGACCTGAAATTGAGGGAGCATGATCAGTACAGAAGGATCAAGAAAGTGCTTTTAAAAAGTAAGTAGTTGTCCTGTGTTCCTATTATTATTATTATTACTTGCATGCTGCTCCATGTGCTTTTCATTACTGTTGGACAGTTTTAAATGGCTACTTTCATGTTCATGGGCACAGTAATCGGTCGCAGTAAACATTGTTCGTTTACTAACTAAATACGATGTTTTTGGCAGATACAGGGTTAGCTACATTTGGTCATACTAATTTGTATTAAAAGCAGTTTAGGACATTGTTTTCTAGATGAATATCAAAACAGGGTGGAGGTTGTATGAATATCTGCTGTGTATGCCAGCCAACATCCCAAGCTTGAATTAAACATATAGTTTCCCCTTAAGGGCGGGACTTTAAAGGCATGGACTAAGAGATACAAAGTGACATAAAAACTACAATGATTTTATTACAAATTTTATCTAAAAGAATACACCAAGTATATATAGATATAAATAAGAAAAGATTCTGTACAATAAAGTTCCAGAGTGCATAGCATTACAGAGAAATCACATTGTAGATGTACATACAGGGTGTGAACATCTAACAATAAAAATGCATACAGTGTTTTCCTACGCGTTACAGAAAAAATAACTCCTTCCTCAGTTATATTTTGATATGCATTTGTTTCTAAATGTGGCCGTAGGCAAAACAGACATCCACAGACAACGGACCACACAGGGATGGCCAGATGGCCAAAGAGGTGCAGATATAAAAAACAGGAAAAGAGGAGAAGAAGCCTCCTGGTTGCTGGGGGGGAATATGGGCACGATGGACACCTAGAATGCAGCCCTGGGCCGCAACAGCTGGAGGCTTCAAAAAGTGCTGTGCATGTATGGGGAGAGGCAGAGTGAGATACAGCCGCAGACTTCAGGGGACAGGCAGATTAAAATCCTAAGTTGCAAGAAGTGGAGGGTAGCAGGGATATGTGCATCAGGGGTCCATATTGCAGATATATCTATCTGGTAGCAGGGATCTATAGCAACCCAGAGAGACACATTTTCTCAGAGGAGCCGGTCTGGAGTCCTGTATATTAAGTGTGTTGCCTCATCCGCAGTCATAGCACTTAGGATTTTAATCTGCCTGTCCCCTGAAGTCTGCGGCTGTATCTCACTCTGCCTCTCCCCATACATGCACAGCACTTTTTGAAGCCTCCAGCTGTTGCGGTCCCGGGCTGCATTTTGGGTGTCTGTCTTGCCCATATTCCCCCAGCAACCAGGAGGCTTCTTCTCCTCTTTTCCTTTTTTTATATATCTGCATCCTTTTGGCCATCTGGCCATCCCTGTGTGGTCCGCTGTCTGTAGATTTCTGTTTTGCATACGGCCACATTTAGAAACAAATGCATATCAGAATACCCCTGAGGAAGGAGTTATTTTCTCCGTAACGCGTAGGAAAACACTGTATGCATTTTTAGTGTTAGATGTTCACACCCTGTATGTACATCTACAATGTGATTTCTCTGTAATGCTATGCACTCTGGAACTTTATTGTACAGAATCTTTTCTAATTTATATCTATATATACTTGGTGTATTCTTTTTGATAAAATTTGTAATAAAATCATTGTAGTTTTTATGAGACTTTGTATCTCTTAGTCCATGTCTTTAAAGTCCCGCCCTTAAGGGGAAACCATAGGTTTAATTGTTGTCTAGATGTGTTTGAAACTAGAAGAATTGCAAACTTGATTCAGTGTAGAGTAAGGAGAGGAGACTCAGCAGCTGTTTACACATCTGGACTCAGGAGCACTAGTGTGGGACACCAGGACAAACTTTTTAGGGTGTCCCACACAGGTACCCCAGTGGATACTTGGGGTGTCTCCATGTGTGAAACTTGTCCAAAAAAGGTAAGTATTCCAGCTCTGGTAAGGGAAAAAATCATGTCTTTTAGCTTGGAACTCTGCCCAAAACAGACAATTGTACCCCACTTCCCAGTAATGTTTCATATTCCTATTTCTGGCCTCAAATATGTGTGTGTGCTAAGTATACCTTTGGTATCATTCTCATAGGGGAGAAAAGACTCGGGACATCTGAGGACACCAGGGACCCCCCACCTCCTGAAGAAGGGGAACAGAGGACACCACAAGCTCAGGATGTGGAGGAAGGAGAGGTGGTTGAAATTGTCACCACAACAGGTCAGTGTCTGACACCACAGATTCAGGTAAGAGATGTATGCCTGCATATTTATAATACTTGGTGTGTATTTTTGCTTTTAGGTGATGTGCATGTTGTGGAAGAACATTTCACCAGTGACAGT
Organism: Lithobates septentrionalis; assembly: GCA_037952835.1. NCBI lineage: Eukaryota > Metazoa > Chordata > Amphibia > Anura > Ranidae > Lithobates > Lithobates septentrionalis. Next base: position 130,750 of record JBBDGP010001532.1, read on the forward strand.
GCACAAAGGCTAATCCAGGACATAATGGTTTGTTGTCGGGATTTAGACATCATAAAACAAACAACAAATGAGGTTGAACAAAAACTGAAGAACATGACACCATTTGATATTATTTGGGACCAAATTTGTTAATTTTTTGATGCATTTTAAAACCCAAATTTTGAAGATGCACACAGTGTGTCAACATGTGCTATCTGCCATCACAGGATATCAATGTACGCCGTTTTGTGGGTGCAACCCCTTCCTCAAAACTCAAGTAGGTGAGAGGAAATGGTTGCACCCCCAAAACACGTCCATTGATCCCCCATGATGGGAGATATCACATGTTGACATTAGGCATGGGATCATGAGGGAAATCCCCAGTTTGAAACACAATTTGTGGGCATCTTCACAATTATCTTTTACAGGGGTGACATCACCCCATCTGATGAAGGCAAGATCAACACATTTTTTACACTATGTCTGATATTGCCTTCAGTTTTTCTATGTTGAACTTTGTAAGTTCCTGAGTTGTGTATGTTATGTTTTGAAACATGTCTGTTTATTTTCTATAAAAAATTATCAAGGTAAAACTTTATAAAACCAAGATGTTTTATGTTTTATTTTTTTGAAAAAAATGTTTGACAACGCACATGTGAATGTGCACGGAATAAAAGGCTTTATACTCAGTAATGTGTGGCTTCTTCTTTTAATGCTCAATACCAGTTTTTGAAGTAATTTTGTGTTTACAGTGACAATGGGGCTTATTTACTAAAGGAAAATCCAATTGGCACTACAAGTGCAATAGGAGAACCAAGGAGACAGCTAAAAGAAACACAAGCAATAAATCAAAATCAAGATTTTATCTGATAAAATCGAAAATGTATTCAACATTTACTGGCATAGCAATGGCCCCCCTACCCGTAAAGTAATCTACATATTTTTGACGCACTTCACGGGCGCTTTGGGAGGGGGGCAAGCCAGGAAGGCCAGCTTCCAGGGCCATCATTGGAGTTTCTGAAAGTCCGGCCTCAGGCAACATAACTCGGATTATTTTGCTTTAAAAAGTTGTGCGGTTTGAAGCAAGATAATATGATGTGGTTTAGTTTGTACTCCGCCATATTTATTGCTGTTAGAAATAGGCAGAACCGGCTGGCCATTATCCCACAGGTATTCTCCACGACTCTTCTGGCTCTGGCCAGCTGGTAATTAAAAGCCCTCTTCTCCGGGGTGAGGGTCCTCTGGGGGAATGGCCTCATCATGTTATCACCCAGACCAAATACCTCATCTGAGATGAACACAAATGGGAGACCCCAACATTCCGCAGGTGGCAATCCCAAGCCACCACTCTGGAGACGTCGGGAGAACTCGGTCTGGGCAAAGACTCCACCATCCGACATCCGGCCATTCCTCCCCACGTCCACATAGAGGAACTCATATGTCGCCGACACCACCGACATCAGCATGATCCCTTATAGTTGAAATCCCTTATAGTTAAAATAGTATGACCCCCGAATGGGGTGGTGGGACGATGTGGACGTGCTTCCCATCGATTGCCTCTCAGCAGTTTGGGAAAGTCCCAACAATGGGCAAATTGGGAAGCCACAGTCTGCCATTCCTGTGGCATTGAAGGAAACTGTGGAGTCAAAAAAGAAAAAAAAATAGTACTTTTGCACATAACATTGCAAGCAGATTAGCCACTTCCCGCCCGGCCCATAGCAGATGACGGCCGGGCGGTGGTTCCGTTATCCTGACTGGGCATCATATGACGTCTAGCAGGATAACATGCGGGGACGCGCATCGCGGCGAATGGTGGAGCGGTGTGTCAGCCTGAGACACTGCTCCACCGATCTTGATCAGCTGTGTCCAATCATGGCTGATCATGATGTCAATAGGAAGAGCCGTTGATCGGCTTTTCCTCACTTGCGTCTGACAGACGCGAGTAGAGGAGAGCCGATCGGCGTGTCAGAGGGGGGCGGGGTCACCCATTTATGTACCGAAGGAAGACCAGAAGAAAGGAGATGGAAGAAGAAGCGTGGAAAGAAGAAGACATTAATAAAGGAATTGTCAAAAACCCTCTATTGTCTTTTTTAACATTTGTTAACACTTTTTTGGAAATGGTAGGGGTACTTTGTACCCCATTACCAATTCACACAGGGGTTGGATCTGGGGGTCCCCTTGTTAAAGGGGGCTTCCAGATTCCAATAAGCTCCCCGCCTGCAGACCCCCACAACCACCGGGCAAGGGTTGTGGTGATGAGGCCCTTCTCCTCATCAACATGGGGACAAGGTACTTTGGGGGTCTACCCCAAAGCACCCTCCCAATGTTGAGGGCATGTCTCCTGAAACAGTTCAGGAGGGGGGTGCTCTCTCATCCCCCCTCTTTTCCTGTGGCCTGCCATTTTGCGTGCTTGGATAAGAGTCTGGTATGGATTTTTGGGGGGACCCATGCCATTTTTTTTTAATTTTGGCACGGGGTTCCCCTTAAAATCCATACCAGACCTGAAGGGCCAAATTTTGGTTCGGGGTTCCCCTGTGGGGAAATCCCATGCTGTCTTTATCAATGAACTGTTATGTGAATTGCCGGACCGACAATTCATTATAGCCACGAGTAGTTTTAAATGATTTTTTTTTCTTTAGAAATGTAATTTTGCACTCGGACTGTTCTAAACACGGGAAACATGCGCCCCTTTACAGGCATACTATAGGCACCCCCCAGGTAGGAAATTTAAAGGAATATTACACTTTTATTGTTTCACTTTAAGCATTATTAAAATCGCTGCTCCCGAAAAACTTTAAAACTTTTTTTTGCATTGATACATTTCCCCTGGGGCAGGACCCGGGTCCCCAAACCCTTTTTATGACAATACCATGCATATAAGCCTTTAAAATTGCACTTTTGATTTTTCATGTTCGTGTCCTTTAATGGTGTTCGTGTGTTCTAACAAATTTTTTGCCTGTTCGCATGTTCTGATGTGAACCGAACAGGGGGTTGTTCGGACCATCTCTGATTACAATCATGGTAATTAGGGAATGATGAGAGAAACACAATTCATTAGCAAACATTAAATACATATAATGTGATGTTAAAGGAGAAATATTACCTTAATATAGTCCTTCTGCAGGACCTGAATGATGGCAGAACAGGTCTCTGGGATAATGATCCCCAGAGCCTGAGGGGAGATGCCTGTCGAGAACTTGAGGTCCTGCAGACTTCTCCCTGTCGCCAAGTATCGCAACGTGGTGACGAGCCCCTACTCCAGGTGTCCTGCCTGCTAAAATAAGGGGTCAGCAAAGCCAACAGACGGTGAAAAACGGGGTCCGTCATCCGGGGAAAGTTCCTGAAATCATCAGGGTTATTCTCCTGGATCTGCATATGAGAGAATTGGTCACGCTGGAGTAACCAATTCTTGGTCCATGAACTCCTCCCCACCCTGTTCATGGACTGGGCTTGGGTCCAAGCAAGAACCCCAAAACCAAGGCCCCACACAGCACGAATTCTACGACGAGTACCTACCCGCTTGGCCTCAAAATGGTCAGCTGGTCAGAGCAAACTAACAGAACGCACTGAAGAACAGCAAGGCCTGTGAAGATCGAGCTGAAAATCAGAAACGAGCGGACAAGAACGCACTGTAAAACAGATATAAACTGACTACACGCACTGAAAACCAGATACAAACCCACAAGCACAAACTGAACAACAGTAAAACGATCTGAAAAACACGAGTCTGAAAAGCGCAAATTGTATCACACCAAACTTCTACTAACACGAGATAAACACGACATTAGCAGAAGAAGCCCAAAGGGTGGCACACTGGGTATTGAACTTTCCTTTTATAGTGCCGTCGTACGTGTTGTACATTACCACATTCTTGGCTGTTGGAATTTGATGTGACCGTGTATATGCAAGACAAGCATGAGCGGAATCCCGTCGGAAAATTCTTGGATGGTTTTTCCAAGACCACTCGTGTGTACGCGGCATTAGTTGTTCCCTTTTGGTCTGATAAAATCTGCTATTTTAATATCAAAAATGTTACACTTTACTAAACCTTCCATCCAACCTCTATAGTATTGGAGTTGTAATATTCTACAGCCAGTAGAGTGGAACCGTAATGGCTAGAAAAGCACACGTGGGCATAACCAATCATTTTTTTGCATATTGAATAATAATCACAAACCCCGTATCTGGGGGTGTGGCCGGGGTTCTTCCTTTGCCTATATAATGAATGATGTCCCTTTTTGTCATTTCAGAATGTTGGGAGGTCTATTGTGAGGGAGAGGGGCGTGTCATGTGTTCCCCCATATGTGGACATTCTGGACATTTTTTGTGGTTCCTGCAGCAGAGAAGGGAAGAACAGGTTCATATTTTTCTAGTTCTATCCATATTCCATTTATAATTCTAGAGCTTCCATCCTACTAGGTGACAAAACCCTCCTGTATACTAATCCAGTATACTAATCCTTCATAGAGATCTGTGGCCTTCGGTGTAGAAGATGATCAGCAGAGGAATCCAAAGCAACAAAGTCAATGGCACATTCTATCCCACCTCATTCATCCTGGTTGGGATTCCTGGACTAGAAGGAGCTTATAAGTGGGTAGGTGCCATTGTTTGCTTATGTTATGTCCTGGCATTGCTTGGAAACATGATTCTTGTGACTGTCATCTCAGCTTCTTCTGGCCTCCACAAGCCTATGTTTATTTTCCTTTCTATGTTAGCCTCCAATGATGCTCTTCTGTCCACAAGCATTGCCCCACAAATGCTGCAGTCTTCTGGTTTCAGAAGAGATACATACATTTTGAGTCATGTATCCTCCAGATGTTCTTCCTTTATTCTTTCACCAGCTTTGAGTCAGGACTTTTGTTTGGTATGTCCTTTGACCGTTATATCGCCATCTGTCAGCCGCTCAGGTATGGGTCCATAATGACCAATACCATCATCATTAAACTGGTCATCTTCTTACTGCTCAGAGCGGTCACTTTGTTTTCTCCCTGCATAATTTTGATACGGAGATTTCCAGCATTTAGAAGCAACATTGTGAACCATTCATACTGTGAGCACATGACGATTGTGAAACTTGCTGCTGCCGACATCAGAATAAGCAGTGCTTTGGGAGTGGCTGAGGCATTCATGATCCTAGGAGTAGACCTGCTGTTTATCCTGTATCCTACTGCGCCATCTTCCATGCCGTCTTCAGTCTTCCATCCAAAGATGCCCGGCTGAAAACATTTAACACCTGTATACCTCATATGTGCGTTTTTCTAAGTTTTCATGGTCTGGCCTTCTTCACTTGCCTGTCCCACCGATATGGTGGTAAAAGGATTCCACCTTTTGTTCACATAATTCTAGCAGATACGTACCTTCTAGTCCCACCCATGCTAAATCCAATTATTTATGGAGTGAAGACAAAACTGATTCGGGAGAAAGTCTGGAAAGCTTTGCATAAATGTCAAAGCCCTCATGTAAAGTGACTGAATCTGTAGAACTAATGTATGTTTGTCCTGCTGGTTCCCATTTCACCCAATAAATGGTAACTGGACAATTTTAAATACAAACATTTACTAGGTGGTGGGCAGGCAAAACATTTATGACAGACAGGTGGTAGGTAGGTAGGTAGGTAGGTAGGTCGGTAGGAACTTCACTGTGTCTGGATCCTGCCCACCACTACCATCTGTATTTAGCTACCTGGCACATTCCGTGTGCCATGCTAAAGGTCTCCTTTTGCCCACTGTAGGCACAGGCAGGGAAGTGGGCAGCATCATTGACACCACTATAATAAGGTACACGAACAGTGGGTTCCCCTGAGGTGGGATTTTTAAGGCATTACCAAAAAACGTTCATAATATGTATGAAAAAAGAAAATTTTATTACAAAATACACACACATAATACAAAAATATACCAAGTGACAAAATCAACTCAAGCATAAAAAATACATAGATACGAATGCATCAAGGACAGCATGTGGGGGACAGAAAATAATCACAATGGACGAACAGTGTTACAAAGAGATTCAAAGCAAATAATCAGCTCTACTGTGGTATCCCAGGCCATGTGTAATTCTAGGTGATCCAATTGTGAGTAGATGGAGTACTAGAAGAGGTTCATGTGGAGGACACCATTTGGTGTCCTCCACATGAACCTCTTCTAGTACTCCATCTACTCACAATTGGATCACCTAGAATTACACATGGCCTGGGATACCACAGCAGAGCTGATTATTTGCTTTGAATCTCTTTGTAACACTTGCATTGGGTAAGTGAGTGCACTCTCACATATGAGGTATGGGGGACATATTATGTCACATGTATATGTAATGCTAACTACTCTATGTTTTTTGCTTCTGTAATATTAAACAGATGATAAACCTCACTTGTCAAACCCTGACGAAGGACTTTCCGAAACGCGTCGGTTTAGTGAGACCTACCCCATCCTATGCTTAACTGTTCGTCCATTGTGATTATTTTCTGTCCCCCACATGCTGTCCTTGATGCATTCGTATCTATGTATTTTTTATGCTTGAGTTGATTTTGTCACTTGGTATATTTTTGTATTATGTGTGTGTATTTTGTAATAAAATTTTCTTTTTTCATACATATTATGAACGTTTTTTGGTAATGCCTTAAAAATCCCACCTCAGGGGAACCCACTGTTCGTGTTTCTATATTATGGGATGTGGCATACCTTTTCTGTTCGCTACTCCGGGTCAGACCCCTTTTTGCCACTATATTAAGGTGTCCAACTCCCTCATCACATACGTAGTAGTGATCAAAGCAATTATTGTAAATATAAACTGCATTACACTGAAGATGAAATGTGTGAGTGAATGATGGACAGGTGGACCAGCCAGATCCCAGTAATAGGATCTCAACTATGGCTTTGTAAACACCAAACAATCATGAGATCAAAGGAACTGACTGAAGAGCTCAGAGACAGAATTGTGGTCAAGGTAACGAAAAAATTTCTGCTGCACTTAAGGTTCCTAAGAGCACAGTGGCTTCCATAATCCTTAAATGGAAGACGTTTGGGACGACCAGAACCCTTCCTAGAGCTGGCTGTCCGGCCAAACTGAGCTATCGAGGGGAGAAGAGCCTTGGTGAGAGAGGTAAGGAAGAACCCAAAGATCACTGTGGATGAGCTCCAGAGATGCAGTCGGGAGATGGGAGAAAGTTGTAGAAAGTCAACCATCACTGCAGCCCTCCACCAGTCAGTGCTTTATGGCAGAGTGGCCCGACGGAAGCCTCTCCTCAGTGCAAGACACATGAAAGCCCGCATGGAGTTTGCTAAAAAACACCTGAAGGACTCCAAGATGGTGAGAAATAAGATTCTTTGATTTGATGAGGCCAAGATAGAACTTTTTGGCCTTAATTCTAAGCGGTATGTGTGGAGAAAACCAGGCACTGCTCATCACCTGTCCGATACAGTCCCAACAGTGAAGCATGGTGGTGGCAGCATTATGCTGTGGGGGTGTTTTTCAGCTGCAGGGACAGGACGACTGTAATCGAGGGAACGATGAATGCGGTCAAGTACAGGGATATCCTGGATGAAAACCTTCTCCAGAGTGCTCAGGACCTCAGACTGGGCCGAAGGTTTACCTTCCAACAAGACAATGACCCTAAGCACACAGCTAAAATAATGAAGGAGTGGCTTCACAACAACTCTGTGACTGTTTTTGAATGGTCCAGCCAGAGCCCTGACTTAAACACAACTGAGCATTTCTGGAGAGACCTAAAAATGGCCGTCCACCAACGTTTACCATCCAACCTGACAGAACTGGAGAGGATCTGCAAAGAGGAATGGCAGAGGATCCCCAAATCAGGTGTGAAAAACTTGTTGGATCTTTCCCAAAAAGTCTCATGGCTGTATTAGATCAAAAGGGGCTTCTACTAAATACTGAGCAAAGGGTCTGAATACTTAGGACCATGTGATATTTCAGTTTTTCTTTTTTAATAAAACTGCAAAAATGTCAACAATTCTGTGTTTTTCTGTCAATATGGGGTGCTGTGTGTACAATATGGGGTGCTGTGTGTACAATATGGGGTGCTGTGTGTGTACAATATGAGGTTCTGTGTGTACAATATGGGGTGCTGTGTGTACAATATGAGGTTCTGTGTGTACAATATGGGGTGCTGTGTGTACAATATGGGGTGCTGTGTGTACAATAATGAGGAAAAAAATGAATTTAAATGATTTTAGCAAATGGCTTCAATATAACAAAGAGTGAAAAATTTAAGGGGGCCTGAATACTTTCCGTCCCCACTGTATATATATATATATATATATATATATATATATATATATATATATATATATATATACACACACAGTAAATACATTGTTTTACACTGTAGGGCCCTTATGAAGAAACTGTCTATAGAGTTATAAGAGATGATCTGGCAAAGCCGGTTGGGTGCTGGTAGCACATGTGGGCTTGAAGCCTCTGATTCCCATCATGCACACCACGTGTCAGAGTTGAGGTCAGGATATTTATACCATCACCACACATGAAATACACCACATGTAAGTCTTCTCTAAGACCTGGAGGATCTCTTGGTTCGGGTTGATAGGGAAAGTCCAAAACTTTTTATTGATAGGGTAAATGGAATAACTATTTATCAAACATTTAGTTATGATTATCAAAACATGTATTCTGATTAAGCAGAGGTACTTTTTACAAATGTTTAGTTATATAATATAACTGCTGTTTTTGGTTGTGGTCAAATGCCATTCACACCTTCAGCTGTGGAAAGATTTATCTCTGATTTCCCACAGAGATTGGGAAGTGACATCTATATGTGAATTGACCATCTGTTTAGCATTGTAAATGACCAACAAATTAATCAGGACTTCAAAGAGGCTTACAAGGTAGCCCACAGCTATGTATAGAGTATAAAAGCTAGTTGGGTCCCAGCTTCAGTCAGAACAATCATATTGAATGTATGCCATGTACACAGTTTGTTCTCCATGTGGTTAGCTACATGCTTGTATAATAAATACATCAAATTAAATTTGGCTTCAGCAGTCAACGTTATTGAAAGTCCTTAAGTTCTGGACTTTCCCTATCAAGGTCAACCATGAAATTGACTAGAACCCAAACGTCTTGCAGTTCCCCAAACAGACAAAATAAATGGCCAGATTTGGCCAGTGACCCTGCCTGCCAACCCTCCAGTTCCTGCAAACAGAAGTCATTCATTTAGTGGCAGAATTACTGCTGCCATTAAATGAGAACTTCCCACCTGTTGGTTGCTAGGATGCTGACACTCAGGCTGCATGGCATCTTTGGTTGCTAAGGATGAAGGCAGATGCACATTGTCATTGGTTGCTGGGATGCAGGTGGCCGGCTGCACCCAAGTAACCAATGATGCTATGTGGCTCAGCCACTTGCAATATGGACTTGAAAAAGGCCAGAAAAAAAAAACAGAATCGGCTCCCATAGACTTCAGTTGGGTTTTGGAGTAGGGATGAACTTCGAGTTCGAGTCAAACCCATGTTCGACTCGAACATCACATGTTCGACCGTTCGTCGAAATGCAAATGTTATGGGCCGTTGGCACCAAATTCGAGTGGCGCATCACCACCCATAATTCACTGCAGCATCGCAGTGCATTGCTGGCTGATGATTGGCCAAGCATGCACTATGACCCGCATGCTGGTATATTCTTACTATCTAAATTTTAATTGGCTTTATTCAGAGTATGAATTCCCTATAATTGTATGAATGGCAGACTTTGAGTTAAATAACATCCAGATGGTGACTTATGAACTGAGATCACAAATATCTAGAAACTGTCAGGATTTTGATGGATATTGTAAATAATATATATATATGTTTTTAAGGTATTCCTATGTAACTGATATCTTAGAAATTGTGTGTTTTCTGTAGACTGGCTGCCTCTCATCCATTTCCTGTGTATTTCACTTACATCCTGTGTAGAAGGAATTCCACTCTTCATGTGTCTGTATTTAATTAGAGATGCTGTTCCTATTACCTACTCTTTTGCCCCCACCCTTGTAAAAGGGGGAGGTAATATTGGGAGTGATTATGGGAGGGTTTTGTTTTTGAGCGCAAATTCAAAGGTTCCAGTTTCTGATGTAAGGGAGAGCTGAAAGCTGTTCAGCCTATTTCTACTTCCTGCCTTCAAGCTACACTCAGCTCCTTCTTCAGCACACAGACTTTTCTTCAGCACACATGAGGTTAATCAGCCATCTTTGAACACATGGCCTGGTGCAAATTCAATGAACTATATTTTCTATTCTATTGTTGAAACAAATGAACTATACTTGAATCTTTTTGATCCTATATGAAGCAACACTAATTATGAATATGAATGTACTATTTTCCAAGTTTTTGTGTGTACAATAAAACACACAGTTGGATTTAAGCTGACTCAGACATAACTGAGGAAATTTGTCTCACAATCAGTCATCATTATTGAAAGCTTTTTCTACAATATCAAGTTTTTTTTATTACATTTCAAAGTATTCTTCACATGCTTGGCCAATCACAGCGCCGTCTGTACAGAGAGCCGTATTTGGCCAAAGCCAGTGTCATTCGATTTAAGTTAGATAGGCAGGCGAGTCAGTTAGCTGCACTTACAGTGTATTGTGTATATATATATATATATATATATATATGCATCCTAGGTGTTGTGTATATATATATATATATATATATATATATATACACTGTATTCAGTTTAGGTAGAACCGTTCCTGTTATTCTCTTCCTTCTGACAGGCAGGCAGGTGTTTTTACCGTATTTACAGCTACATTAAGAAAATTGCTGGTGTTCTTCTGATCCTATTAGTACCGCAGGCAGCTGCAGTATTTACAGTTAGTGTAGTGCGTCCTCTGCACAGTGTGCACCTAAAGCTACCTGAAGAAAATTGGTGGTGTTCTTCTGATCCTATTAGTACCACCTGTGCTGATTTGTCCTCGGAACCAGCGGTGCTCTGTAGGCGTTCAAGGGGCTATGCAAGCACGCAGGCAAAAAGATGCCATGCGGTGCTTGAGCTGGTGTGCTTGGGGGACAGGAGCCACACTGGGGCAGAGATTCTGTCAGCTCTGCAGGGGTAGGTTCAGAGGGGGTTGACGCTACGCCAGCTTAAGCCACGTATGGTGGTTTGCGACAATGGCACCAACCTCCTCTCCACCCTACGACAGGGACAACCGACCCATGTGCCCTGTTTGGCTCACGTCCTTAACTTGATGGTGCAGCGGTTCTTGGGCAGGTACCCGGGCTTACAGGATGTCCTGAGGCAGGCCAGGAAAGTCTGTGTGCATTTCCGCAGGTCATATAATGCCAGTGCTTGGCTGGCTGACCTCCAAAAGAAATTAAACCTGCCCAAGAACCGACTAATCTGTGACATGCCCACCAGGTGGAACACAATGTTGGCCATGCTGCAGCGGCTGCACACGCAGCAGAGGGCCATCAATTAGTACCTGTGCGACTATAGCACCAGGACAGGGTCAGGGGACCTTGGCTTTTTTTCCCCATGCCAGTGGGCCATGATCAGGGATGCATGCACTGTCCTGTCACCATTTGAGGAGGACACGAGGATGGTGAGCAGTGACAGTGCATGCATCAGTGACACTGTCCCTCTTGTCCACCTGTTGGAGCACACGCTGTGTGGAATAATGGACAGGGCACTTGAGGCAGAACAGAGGGAGGATGAGGAGGACTTCCATACCTCTCAAGGCCCCCTTTATCCAGACAGTGTTCCTGCGTGCCTGCCGATCACACAGGAAGAGGAGGAGGAGGATTGTGTCAGCATGGAGGTGGAGCCTGACACTCAGCATCAGAAGCAGGCTTCAAGGGATCATTTACAGTCTGAAGAAACCCATAGACTTGTACGTGGCTAGGAGGAGGTGGCTGTGGATCATGTCGTTCCTTTGTGACCCAGAGGACTCTGGACCGAATTCCTCAGCAAACCTACGCTGCATGGCCTCCCTGATCCTGCAAAGCCTGCGGAGGGATCCCCGTATTCGTGGTATCAAGGAGAAGGACCAATACTGGCTGGCAACCCTCCTTGATCCACGTTACAAGGGTCGCAGAGGGAGCAGAGGATTAAACATCTTCAGGAGGCCTTGCAGAAAGGTTTGTGCAACGCGTTTCCAGAGCCTGGGAGGTTACAATTTCCTGGTCCTCCTGGACAACGTGTTGCTGAGGCTTCACTCAGTCACAGAAGGAGCGGTGGAGAAGGTGGCCATCTGACCGATGCGTTCAGACAATTTTTTAGTCTGCAGCCCCAAGGTATGATCGGTTCCAGCAACCATCTCCAGCGTTTGATTCACATGGTGCAGGATTACCTAGGGACAAGATCAGACTTGGACATCTTTGTTGTAATATGTTGGCCAATTTATAATTTCTTAGTTGTCTTCTACCACAACAATCTTTCCCACCGAAAATCCTCTGGGTTACTGGGTCTTGAGAATGGATCACTGGCCAGAGATTGCACAGTATGCAACTGAGCTACTGGCCTGTCCTGCATCCATTGTTCTTTTGGAATGCACATCCAGTTCTGCTGGAGGCTTTGTAACCGATCACAGGGTGCGCCTGTCCACCGAATGGGTCGGTCAGATGACCTTCATAAAAATGAATCAGTCTTGGATCACCAGCTACCGAGCACCTGATGCTGATTTAACTGATTGATTTTTTTTTAATGTGAGATCCCTTCAAGACTGCCTATGCTGATGCTGAGTGACTATCCTGTTATGCTGAGTGACAATCCTCTTCCTCCTCAATGATCATACTGATAGCTTGTAAGAACATTTTTGGTTCTGGGCACCGCCACCAGTGGCCAAGGCCCAATTTTTCAGCCCCTGTTTAACAGGGGCGTGTAATTATAATTTTTGATGCAATACTTTGCAGCAGGGCTCATTCCTGCACTCCAACTAGAGTATCTGTGAGGGGTTGCAGTATTGTGGCAGCAGCACCAGTGCCTAAGGCCCAAATTTTCAGCTCCTGTTTAACAGGGGCATGTAATTACAATTCTTGATCTAATATTCCACAGCAGGGCCCTGTGAGGGCTTACAGTGTTGTGGCAACACCAACACCTAAGGCCCCAATTTTTGCTGAGTATATAGGACAGGCCCCTACTTTCAAACATCCAAATCACAAACGACTCCTACTTGCAAATGGAAGGAGACAACAGGAAGTGAGATGAAATCTACCCCTAGGAAGGAAAATTCTCTCCTGTAAGAAGTTAATATGGGGAAAACGTTTCTCCTTTCCACTGATGCTTTCCAATCCTTGTTCCACAAAAAACCCCAAATTTTCAAAAAACATTTGTCATTGGGACAGAAAGTGAGGTGAAATCTTCTGAAGAGGAGCACAGACAGCAAAACAAATGTCACAGGGGTCATAACCATTCCCTATGTTTTCCAAAAAGATTAAAAATAGATTTTTTGTCTGGAGCTACACTTTAAAAATGTACCAGTTCAAAATGACAAACAGATTCTACTTAACAACAAACCTACAGTCCCTGTCTTGGTTGCACCGCCTGTATACTGCTGTTCAGAGGGCCTGGGGCCCCACGCCTTTCATTTTTTAAATTTAGGTGCGGGGTTCTCCTTAATATCCATACAAGACCCAATTTGGTGCAGGGACTGTTCTAAGCACGGGAAAAACTCGCCACTTTACAAGCATACTATAGACACCCCCCAGGTAGGATATTTAAAGGAATATTACACTTTTATTTTTTCACTTTAAGCATCATTAAAATCACTTTTTTGCATTGATACATGTCCCCTGGGGCAGGACAGGGGTCCCCAAACCCTTTTTAGGACACTTTTGACTTTAATAGGGTTCTAAAGTTCACGCAAACTTTCGATCCGTTCGTAGGTTCTGGTGCGAACCGAAACGGGAGGTGTTCAGCTCATCCCTATTCACTAAATTATATGCACTACATACAGTATGTTACTGTATATAGGTGTAGGAGGTTTCATTTATAGATTCCTTCTTTTTTTTTTTTGAAGACGAAGAAATTTATACATATCAGATCCCAGGATTATACTCCACTTCCTTCACCTTGTTTTTTGGTTTCTTCTCGTGTTTTTTTTTCTTTTTTTTTTTTTGAGAGCCTGACTCACAGGTTAGGGTGGGTGAGAGATTTTTTTTGTTTTGTTTTATTGTTTGTTTTGCGTGCTGTAGAATTTTGTAAGAGTGAAGGGAGAGAGAGGAGAAAGTGTCTCCGTTGGAAAGTGAGCGTTCTTAGACACGCTGATTGAAAGGCGCAAATATTTTCTCTTCCTTTCCTTTTGTACAGTACTGGGTATAGAAGTAGCTATAGTCAGTTGGTTAATTATTAGGGTATAGGTCCCTTCTACTTCCCTGCCATGTTTTGGTATGGTTTTTTTTCAGGGAGGGGAGAGAAAAGGACAGGGTAAATGTTTTGTTGGGGGGGGGGGGGTAAGGTTTTTTTTGTCATTTGGGGATGTAAGGAAAGGGAAATGGTGTGGGTTGGTAGACCTATTGATATACTCTGGAGTTTCTATGGGGTTCAGCCTTCTATGGGTTTCAGCCTTCTTTGGGATTCAGCCTTATATGGGGTCCAGTCTGGAGTTTCTATGGGGTTCAGCCTTCTATGGGCTTCAGCCTGGAGTTTCTATGGGTTTCAGCCTTATATGGGGTTCTGCCTGGAGTTTCTATGGGGTTCAGCCTGGAGTTTCTATGGGGGTTCAGCCTTCTATGGGGTTCAGCCTGGATTTTCTATGGGGTTCAGCCTTCTATGGGGTTCAGCCTGGAGTTTCTATGGGGTTCAGCCTCCTATGGAGTTCAGCCTGGAGTTTCTATGGGGTTCAGCCTGGAGTTTCTATGGGGTTCAGCCTGGAGTTGTTTTAGACATTTATTGATTTGGCATGATGTCAAGCAAGAATGATTCCTTTTCCTAACTTATCATGGAATGTTCGAGCGCTGAATTCTAAGTTTAAACGGGCATTGATGTTTCAGTATTTAATAAAATGATAGCCCACATATGATATTACTGCAGGAGACACATTTGATGGGAGGGAAATTAATAACATTAAAATAAACCTGGATCTAAAAAACGTACCACACCACTTACTCCTCATATGCTGGGGGGGTGTCAGTTTTAATTAACAAATCTTTTCCAGGTGTAATTGAGAACATATATACCGATTCACAGGGTAAATATGTTATCATATATAAGGTATGTTATAGCAGCAATTTATATTCCCCCTCCTTTTTCTTCTGATATACTAAATGCAATGAAATTAGAAGAAATGGCCGCACACCACTGTAGATCAAAATCCTCTTTATATGGACATCCCAAAAATGACAGGCATCAGAATGCTGGGTAGACGCGTTTCGTACACTTCACACATGCTTAGTCATTACCATAGTAACAACTAAGTGCACGTAAAGTGTGCGAAACGCATCTACCCAGCATTCTGATGCCTGTCATTTTTGGGATGTCCAAATAAAGAGAATTTTGATCCACAGTGGTGTGCGGCCATTTCTTCCAATTTCATTGTGTGCGGAGGCGAGCCGAGGTGAGCACCTGCTGGATCATTAGGCTTCCTTATCTCACCTGGAGCGTCGGGTTTTCTTTTTTCCATTACTGAATGCAATATTGGAGAGTATTATCCAGCACTGTCCAGCAAAGTTACCTTTTACGGGAGTTTTTAATTCTATTATATCCCCAAATTTAGATTTGGACCAAGGCCCCCTAGGCAGTATTCGGCAGGATTATAGAATTGGACACAAGCGGCAGGAGTTACAGAAGTCTGGAGATCGAAAAATCCAACAAAAAGATCAAATTCTTCCACCTCCTATAAAACGTCATCTCGGATAGATCTAGATTTTGTAAATCCAGCTTTGTTGACAGACATTATAGAAGCCACATATCTTCTGAGCGGTCTTTTGGACCATTGCCCTCTTCAGATGTTAATCCGTACTCCTCCTTTAAAAAAAATGCATCATTATGGAGATTGGGGCCCCAGTGGGTCTCCTACCCTGAGATAGAAGAAAAAATGCCGTTGATAATAACCGAATATTGGGAAAATAATGCTGGATCATCCTCTCCAGATGTTGTATGGGGTGCTTTCAAGGCATTTGTGCGGGGCAATATATTTCAGCTATAGCGGTGGTTCGGAAGGGACAGAAGACCAATACCCGGTCTTCACAAATTCAATTGGAACTTTGAAAGAAGATATATGGCTCTGATCCCAATAAGAAGAATTTTGTTCTATTTATGGCCACTCAAAGGGATCTGTATCTACATATAACAGAAATAACCAGATTAGATTTATATAAAAATAGGCAGAAAGGGAGATAAAAATGGAAGGTTTTTGGCAATGTTAGCACAACAAGATTATCCAGCTCCACTTATATCTGAAGTCAGAACTCCTGAGGGGAAAATGGTTTCCAACCCAGAAGAAATCTTAGGGACTTTTAAGCAGCTTTATAGGTCTTTATATACCTTCCCTTTCCCCCCTGACTTCCATCCAGGGGACCTGTCCGTCCTTTTGGATCGGATAGTGCTAGAGCGGTTGTTGGGTAGGCAGAGAGAGGCATTCGTTTGATCGATTACTAGTGAAGGGATCCAGAAGGCTATAAATACTTTTCCAAGTGGAAAGACTTCAGGTCCGGATGGACTCCCTGTTGAACTTCATAAAAAGTATGGAGATATTTTAGCCCCAAAATTGGCAGTGGTATATACAAGGGGGTTACTAGAGGGGTCTCTTCCAGATTCAATGAGATATGCACACTAGACATGTGCACTGACAAAACATTTGTTTGTTTTCGTTTTATTCTTTTTTTTGCTTTTTTTCAGAAATTTGGAAATTCTGATATTTTAAAATTCGGAAATTCGAAAATTTTTAATTCGGAAATTCAGAAAGCCAAAAATTTCGGATTTCCGAATTTCAAATTTTCAAATTTCGGAATTTTCGATTTTCGGAATTTTGAATTTCCGAATTTCCAAATTTTGATTTACCAAATTTCTCATTTCCGAAATTTCAAATATCCAAAATTTTCCAATTTCCAAAATTTTGAATTTCCGAATTACTAATTTCCGAATTTCGAATTTCCAAAATTTCCAAAATTCTGAGTTTCGAATTTCCGAATTTCCGAAATTCGAATTTGCAAATTTTGAATTTCCGAAATTTCGAAATTTAGAATTTTAGAATTTCCGAAATTTAGAATTTTAGAATTTCCGAAATTTTGAATTTCTGAATTTTGAATTTCTGAATTTTGAATTTCTGAATTTCAAATTTATAAAATTTTGAATTTCTGAAATTTTGAATTTCTGAATTTCCAAATTTCCGAAATTCAGAAAATTCAGAAATTTGAAATTCAGAAATTCGGAAATGCAGAAATTCGGAATTTCGGAAATTGAAAAATTCTGAAATTCGTAAATAAACAAATTTGTCAAAATTCGTTAAAAAACGAATTTGGAACTAAACGAATTGCACATGTCTAATGCACACCCAGTTCTTAGTCACAAAGAAGATGAGGATCTAAAATGATGTGCTTCTTATAGGCCAATAGCTTTATTAAATATGGATTTTAAAATATTGAGGAAGATATTCACCTTAAGAATTCAACCCCTGCTAATAACTATTATTGACTCAGATCAGACGGGATTTATGCCCCAAAGAACGGCAGATATTAACTTACGCAGATTACACACTAATCTACATGTTCAGCATATAAATGAGGGCTCTAGAACAGTCGCCTCATTGGATATAGAGAAGACCTTTGACTCTGTGGAATGGCCTTTTCTATGGGAAATACTCAGAAGGATGGGATTCCCACTGGTGTTTATTTTGTGGTTGCAGACACTATATTGAAATCCCATGTCAGTGGTCAATCTGGGAGGAAGGTTGTCAGCCCCTTTCCAGCTATATAGGGGGACGTGACAGGGCTGCCCTCTCTCTCCAACTCTCTTTGCGATAGCAATAGAGCCGGTGGCAGAGGCTCGACAGATTTTTCCAGATATTCGGGGACTTGGAATTGGAGGGTTGGAGGAGAGGGTAGCCCTATATGCAGATGATATGCTGCTATTCCTGAATGATGCTGGTCCATCACTACAGGGAGCCTTGGACCTGATGAATAGATATTCAGTGGTCACAGGGCTTAAGGTGAATTGAAATAAATCTCTGCTGTTCGCTATTGATCCAGGGGCACAGGTGACGGCATCCTTGAGTTTGCCATTACAATGGGTGATGGAATTTAAATATTGAGGAATAGAGATTACACGAGAAAGGAATGAAAAGCATGGGAGACCCTACCTCTGTCATTACTAGGGCAGATACATTTCATAAAGATTAAGATTCTTCCAAAATTTTTATATGTATTTCGAAACTCCCCACAGTGGTTGCCAAATTCCTTCTTTATACAACTACATAGTATTTTTTCTTCATTCCTATGGAGGAACCAGTCACCTAGACTTAACCACTTGCTTACCGGGCACCTAAACCCCCCTCCTGCCCAGACCAATTTTCAGCTTTCAGCGCTGTCACTCTTTAAATGACAATTACGCGGTCATACAACACTGTACACAAATTCATTTTTATCATTTTTTTTCCCCACAAATAGAGCTTTCTTTTGGTGGTATTTGATCACCTCTGGGTTATTGTTTGTTAAAAAATTTAAAAAGACCAAAATTTATAGAAAGAAAAATACAAAACCTTTTTATATTTTGTTAATAAATTTTGCAAACAGATAATTTTTCTCCTTCATAGATGTACACTGATGAGGCTACACTGATGGGCACCGATAAGGCAACACTGATGGGCACTAATAGGCGGCACTGGTGGGCACTGATAGGTGACATTGGTGGGCACTGAGAGGTGGCACTGATAGGTGGCACTGATGGACGGCACTGAAGGGCATTGATAGGTGGCACTGAAGGGCACTAATAGGTGGCACTGATAGCTGGCACTGATAGCTGGCACTGATGGGCACTGATGGGTGGCAGTGATAGCTGGCACTGATGGGCACTGATGGGTGGCAGTGATGGGCACTGATCAGCACTGGTAGGTGACACTGATAAGCAGCACTGCTAGGTGGCACTGATGATGCACTGATTGGCACCACTGGTGGACATTGATAGGTGGCACTGATTGCTGGCACGAATGAATGAATGAATGAGTGACTTGTATAGTGCTACCTATGCAAACTGAATCGCCTCAGGGCGCTTTTTGCCGCCGGTGTCCATCTGCAGTATAGTGCGGTCCTTTGCCCCATGGGGTCCCGACGCGCTTATGTAAACTTAAGTACTGTGGGCACTTATTCCTGGCACTGTGGGCACTGATTCATGGCACTAGCAGGTGGCACTGGTGGGCACATATGAGGCGGCTTTGCCTCTTTCTCTTTGGCACCGATGTCCCTTCAACAGAAGCCGGTGATTGGTGATCAATTACCAATCTTCTGTTTACATCATGTGATCAGCTGTCATTGGCTGACAGCTGATCATGTGGTAAGGGGCCGGGATCGACCCTTTGGATCTGTGATCTCATTGACTCGGGTGATTACAGCGTGCGCCACGCGCGCCCTTCAGGGGGACGTGACGAGTCTGCATCTGATCCCATAACCCAAAGGAGTGAGAAAGGTTACGCACCATAATAGGAGGCCTGGCCTTAGCGGGGAGCCACAAAAGAAAATCAATAGTGTAGGAAGGGATTGCTTGTCTTTCAATATTGACCCAATCGGGACGTTCCTGTCTCGAATCTACGACTGACAATTGTATAAGCTGCGCCACCTTATAGTACGTTCGAAGTTCCGGAACACCCAGCCCACCCTTGATTCTTGGTGTTTATAGCGTAGCGCGGCCCAGCCGGTGGCCTTCAGGGCCCCATATACACTTGAGCACTTTAGACGGGAACCGTGCTAAGTCTGCTTTATTAAGGGGGACAGGCAGGGAGCGAAACAAATATGGAACACAGACTTTTTATAATTTCACACACGGCTTCTGTGATGTTTTGCCAAATACTAGAAGATCCCAACGCCAACCATGAAAATGATGTGAATATAACTTTTTTTAATCTCTGTTTTGTTGGTCTTTCTATATCTGATGTTTTGGTTCCAACACACAAATCTCAGACAATCCAATTATAATGATGTCGGGGGAGGTGGCGGTCCGTTGGGTCTTGTAGACGGCGGGCGTCCTCGGGAAAGCAGACCGGTGATAATTCTCAGTCGGTATTAATATAAGACAACTGCAGCTCTGTATGAAGAGAGAAGACTGGACGGGAGAGATGAGATCTGATCATTCATTATATTGGAAGGATAAGAGAGAGAATTCCATGGAGTGTCTTTATTGTACGTATTGAAGGATCTTCTCACAAAGTGAAGAGCCGGTTTTATGAATGGAATGATTGGAAGATATGATGATTTCCATAGAATTCGGGGGGTGGAGGAGATGTTGAGGTCGGTGACATAACGCTGGGCTCTTCTCATTGTTAGATTGTCGCACCGGTGTGCTCCTCATATATCTTCCAATCCCTTCTTATCATCTCATTCTATAATGTGTAGATTATAAGATATTATTAAACAAGGCTTTCATTTCCTTATATTGTCATGAAAAAATGTATTATATTTTTATACAATTCATAGACAAGAAAAAATGTAACAACTTAGGAAAAACTCACTTCTTTTTACTCTGATCAGTGTTACTTTACAAAATAATTGTTACTGTTGATAAATAAAAAAGATACATTTTATTCTATAGGTTGTCCTATTTAACATGACAATACAAAGATTTATTTTATTTATTTTTTTGCATATTTAATATGTTACAATCCCTTCTTATCATCTAATTTTTGAATACACTATGTTACCAAAAGTATTGGGACGCCTGCCTTTACACACACATGAACTTTAACCACTTAAGGACCGAGCCTCTTTCTGAGATTTGTTGCTTACAAGTTAAAAACATTTTTTTTTTTTGCTAGAAAATTACTTAGAACCTCCAAACATTATATATTTTTTTTATAACGAAATAGAGAATAAAATGGTGGTTATTGCAATACTTTCTGTCACACCGTATTTGCGCAGCGGTCTTACAAGCACACTTTTTTTGGAAAAAGAATACACTTATTTTAATTAAAAAAATAGCAGTAAAGTTAGCCCAATTTTTTTTTATATTGTGAAAGATAATGTTACGCCGAGTAAATTGGTACCCAACATGTCACGCTTCAAAATTGCTCCCCGCTTGTGGAATGGCGACAAACTTTTACCCTTAAAAATCTCCATAGGAGATACGTTAAAAAATTCTACAGGTTGCATGTTTTGAGTTACAGAGGAGGTCTAGAGCTAGAATTATTGCTCTCGCTCTACCGGTCGTGGCGATAACTCACATGTGTGGCTTGAACACCATTTTCATATGCGGGCGCTACTCATGTATGCGTTCACTTCTGCGCGCGAGCTCGGCAGGGCGGGGCATGTTTAAATTTTGTTTTATTATTATTTATTTTACCTTTATTTTTTAAATTTTTACACTGTTTTTAAAAAAAAATTGTCACTGTTATTCCTAATTCAAGGAATGTAAACATTCCTTGTAATAGAAAAAAGTATGACAAGTCCTCATAAATATGAGATCTGGGGGGTCAAAAAGACTTCAGATCTCATATTTACATTCAAATGCAATTTAAAAAAAAAATGAAAAAAAAATGGAAAAAAAAATGGCGCTTTAAAGAGCTGTGGGAGGAAGTGAGGTTTTGACGTCGCCTCCGCCCAGCAGTGATATGGAGACGGATGGGGGTCATCTTCCCCTCACTCATCTGCATACCAAGCAAGGGGACAGAAGCGATCGACTCCGCCACTGCCGGCGGCTCCGGTAAGCAGCGGAGGGCGCCGGATCGCGGAGGGGGGTGGGAGAGCCTCTCCCGCCGCCGATAAAAGGGATCTTGCGGCAAATCCACCGCAGAGACCACTTTTATCTTGTAGCGTACCTCCCGCTGAAGAAGAGGATACCGGGGTTATGGTAGCTTTCTGCTGCCATAACAACAATATCCTCCTTCAAAGTCATCACGTAAAACAACGGTGGGCGGTCCAGAAGTGGTTAATGACATCCCAGTCTTAGTCTGTAGGGTTCAATATTGGGTTGGCCCCGCCCTTTGCGGCTATAACAGCTTCAACTCTTCTGGGAAGGCCGTCCACAAGGTTTAGGAGGGTGTCTATGGGAATGTTTGACCATTCCTCCAGAAGAGCATTTGTGAGGTCAGGCACTGATGTTGGATGAGAAGGCCTGGCTTGCTGTCTCTGCTTTAAGATGGCAAAGGGTGGGGCCAACGCAATATTGAGATCTTCAGACTAAGACTGGGATGTCATTAAAGTTCATGTGTGTGTAAAGGCAGGCGTCCCAATACTTTTGGTAATATAGTGTGTGTTGATTGGAAGACTTCCATATAGTTCTGGGGGTGGAGGAGATGTTGAGGTTGGTGACATAACGCTGGGCTCTTCTCATTGTTAGATTGTCACACCGGTGTGCTCCTCATATATGTTCCAATCCCTTCTTATCATCTCATTCTGTAATGTGTAGATGATAATATATTATACAATGTCACCACACATCATGAAAACAATGGACAGTCTGAAGATAATGGCAAGTAATAAAGTATAAGATGACCCCCCCCCCCCACGCACACACATAGGGATTGCAGGATTTCACTGCCGTAGGGAACACCAGGTAGAACCTCCCAGGGTCCTGAGAAGAAGAATGGGGGTCATGGAGGATCTTTTATTTCTTCTATGGCCCCAAACCTCAGAGAGAATTCCAAGGACAACATACAATCAGATGAACCAAGGCTTGTTATTAACCCCTTAGTGATTGATCAAATCCTAATGTCTCAACACAATTTTGCAACTTTGACACGTGTTAGTAAAATCGTACATTTCATCGCATCTACTTCCTGTATACAGGTGGATTTTACCGCATTTTTTAGGACAAATTGGATTTCTTTTTTTTTTTCCTAAGGTAGTAAAAATATAATTTTTTTTTTTTAATTTTCCTGTATATTTCTTGCTATTACCACAACCTACCACCAAAGAATAACCCCAAATAGATTCTCCTGCTCCCGAAGATCACAGCGATACCACATATGTGTATGTTAGGTGATGTTTGTACCTGTAGTGGGGCCTAGAAACAAAAGTGTGCAGGGAGGGGTCCCGGACCCGGGCAAGTACCAGCTTCGGGAGTAAACTCAAAGTGACTCACTTGTGTAATGAATCCGGTGTCTGTCCAGGTCAGAGGCCCCTCCTCCATCCACTGTATAGCGTGAAGTTACATAGTAGGTGAGGTTGAATAAAGACACAAGTTCAACAAGTCCAACCTATGTGTGTGATTATATCTCAGTATTACATTGTATATCTCTGTATATTGCGGTCATTCAGGTGCTTATCTAATAGTTTCTTGAAACAATCGATGCTCCCCGCTGAGACCACCGCCTGTGGAAGGGAATTCCACATCCTTGCCGCTCTTACAGTAAGAACCCTCTACGTAGTTTAAGGTTAAACCTCTTTTCTTATTATTTTAATGAGTGGCCACGTGTCTTGTTAAACTCACTTCCGCGAAAAAGTTTTCTCCCTATTGTGGGGTCACCAGTCCGGTATTTATATATTGTGGGGTCACCAGTCCGGTATTTATATATTGTGGGGTCACCAGTCCGGTATTTGTATATTGAAATCATATCCCCTCTCAAGCGTCTCTTCTCCAGAGAGAATAAGTTCAGAGCTCGCAACCTTTCCTCATAACTAAGATCCTCCAGACCCTTTATTAGCTTTGTTGCCCTTCTTTGTACTCGCTCCATTTCCAGTACATCCCTCCTGAGGACTGGTGCCCAGAACTGGACAGCATACTCCAGGTGCGGCCGGACCAGAGTCTTGTAGAGCGGGAGAATTATCGTTTTATCTCTGGAGTTGATCCCTTTTTAATGCCAATATTCTGTTTGCTTTGTTAGCAGCAGCTTGGCATTGCATGCCATTGCTGAGCCTATCATCTACTAGGACCCCCAGGTCCTTTTCCATCCTAGATCCCCCCAGAGGTTCTCCCCCCAGTCTATAGATTGCATTCATATTTTTGCCACCCAAATGCATTATTTTACATTTTTCTACATTGAACCTCATTTGCCATGTAGTCGCCCACCCCATTAATTTGTTCAGGTCTTTTTGCAAGGTTTCCACATCCTGCGGAGAAATTATTGCCCTGCTTAGCTTAGTATCGTCTGCAAATACAGAGATTGAACTGTTTATCCCATCCTCCAGGTCGTTTATGAACAAATTAAATAGGATTGGTCCCAGCACAGAACCCTGGGGGACCCCACTACCCACCCCTGACCATTCCGAGTACTCCCCATTTATCACCACCCTCTGAGCTCGCCCTTGTAGCCAGTTTTCAATCCATGTACTCACCCTATGGTCCATGCCAACGGACCTTATTTTGTACAGTAAACATTCATGGGGAACTGTGTCAAATGCTTTTGCAAAATCCAGATACACCACGTCTACGGGCCTTCCTTTATCTAGATGACAACTCACCTCCTCATAGAAGGTTAATAGATTGGTTTGGCAAGAACAATTCTTCATGAATCCATGCTGATTACTGCTAATGATAACGTTCTCATTACTAAAATCTTGTATATAGTCCCTTATCATCCCCTCCAAGAGTTTACATACTATTGATGTTAGGCTAACTGGTCTGTAATTCCCAGGGATGTATTTTGGGCCCTTTTTAAATATTGGTGCTACATTGGCTTTTCTCCAATCAGCTGATAACATTCCAGTCAGTAGACTGTCCGTAAAAATTAGGAACAACGGTCTGGCAATTACTTGACTGAGTTCCCTAAGTACCCTTGGGTGCAAGCCATCTGGTCCCGGTGATTTATTAATGTTAAGTTTCTTAAGTCTAATTTTAATTCTGTCCTCTGTTAACCATGGAGGTGCTTCCTGTGTTGTGTCATGAGGATAAACACTGCAGTTTTGGTTACTGAAGCCCCCCGATTCCCTTGTGAAGACTGAGGAGAAGAATACATTCAATACCTCTGCCATCTCCCCATCCTTTGTAACCAGATGTCCTTTCTCATTCGTTATGGGGCCAATATGGCCTGTCCTCCCTTTTTTACTGTTTAGATACTTAAATAATTTCTTGGGATTTTTTTTTTGCTCTCCTCCGATATGTGTCTTTCATGTTCTTTTTTTTTCCATGAAAATTTTTTATTGAAAATAAAATAGTTACAACATAGTAGAGTATGTTACAGAAGCAACTAGTATCACATAGATGTGAACATAACAGTTAACCTAAACGGAACACAGTACAGGAAAATTGAGTACAGTATAGGATTGATAATAAAATAATAATAATAGTCAGATGAGTGTGTAAGGGTTGGTAGGCGGTTTGGAGTTTATTTGTTTTCTTGCTTGTAGGTAAGTGATAGAGGTGGGTGGAGTGGTATGAGTGGTCTTGTTTTCTTAACCGCCTGGAGTAACGAGAGTGGGGTGTGATTATTATGGTAGGAGTGTGTCTGAGTAGAGTATCAGGCTTCTTGTAGTGCTGAGTAGAGTTCAGGAGTGGTTTGAAGGAAAGTTTGGGGTGGATGGAGTGGTGGTGGGGGGGGGGTATTGAGAGTAAGGAGGGGAAGGGGGGGTGGAAAAAGGAGGCAGAGGGGGTGGGTTGGGTACCATCTCTCTCTCCCTCCACGGGGGTGGGTATATGAAGGTTAGGATCGTGGGACACGAGTTTGGATATTCTGTGCTTTAGATGTGCAATATGGTGGCTGTTAGGAAGGGGGTTGATGTCAGGGCTTTTTAGAGTGGGATGTCGCCTGAAGTGTATGCTTGCGGTGTATTAGGGGTCATTAGGTTGTGGTATTCTGAAGTTGTTAGAAAGTGAGTCCAACAGGCCCATTTGGAGGAAAATTTTGTGGGTGTGTCATTGGCTATGCAGATGAGTCGTTCCATTTCTGCTATTTTGGCTATTCTAGAAAGCCATTCTTTGGTAGAGGGGGTGTGTGAGGTTCCCCAATGGATTGGTATGCATTGTTTGGCTGCGTTTACCATGTGCATGGCGAGGGACTTGAAGTATCGATTGTTTGCGGAAGGGTATTAGTGTAGGAGGAATTGGGCTGGTGTGAATTCAAGTGTATATGTGGTACACTTGGTGAAGATGCGGTGGATCTCGGACCAGAACGATTGGATTTTGGGGCAGCTCCAGAAAATGTGTTGGATAGATCCTTTATCGCTTCTGCATCTCCAACATGTATCTAGGAGATCTGGTTGGTATTTGTGGATCAGTGCAGGGGTACGGTACCAACGTGTTAGGATTTTGTATCCATTTTCTTGTGTAGTGGTGTTAACCGATCCTTTGTGTATAGTCAGGAAAATTTGTTCCCAGTCTTCAGGGGTAAGTGATAGAGAGAGTCCCTCCTCCCAGGTCGAGCATGCTTTGCTCGTATTTGGGGAAATGTTTGTGAATAAGAGAGAGTGTGTTACCGAGAGTAGGTGGCGTTGGGGAGTATGTGTTAGACATAGAGATTCAAAAGGGGACAGGGGTCTAAAGACCTTAAATTTCCTGTCAAGCTTGCTCAGGTAGTGAGTCAGCAGAGAGTAGTTCCAGGGGGAAATGGGGGGGCTGTCATCATCGGAGGGTAATTTGTCGTAGGGTCATGAGTCCTTTAAGAAGTTGCTATGCAGTCCAGGTGGAAAGTCCGGGTTAAGATGAACTGCAGTGAGAGGGCCAGGTGCTGATGATAGTGATGACAGTTTACAGGAATCTTGGAAAGTGTTGGACCAATGAGGGGGTGAAGAAGGGTGTCGATTGGAATGTGCTTGTGGAGTGTCCATGGTAATAAGTAAAGCGGGAGAGTGGTAAAGGAAGCCTCAAGGTGGACCCAGTCTTTGATTACATTGTGGATGTTCCAGTCTATTATTCTGGTGAGCTGGCATGCACGGTAGTAGTTTTTGATATCAGGAATAGGGATGAGCTTCTAATTCGAGTCGAACTCATGTTCGACTTGAACATTGGCTGTTCACAAGTTTGCCGAACAGCGAACAATTTGGGGTGTTCACGGCAAATTCGAATGCCGCGGAACACCCTTTAAAAGTCTATGGGAGAAATCAAAAGTGCTAATTTTAAAGGCTTATATGCAAGTTATTGTCATAAAAAGTGTTTGGGGACCCGGGTCCTGCCCCAGGGGACATGGATCAATGCAAAAAAAAGTTTTAAAAACTGACGTTTTTTCAGGAGCAGTGATTTTAATAATGCTTAAAGTCAAACAATAAAAGTGTAATATCCCTTTAAATTTCATAGCTGGGGGGTGTCTATAGTATGCCTGTAAATGGGCGCATGTTTCCCGTGTTTAGAACAGTCTGACAGCAAAATGACATTTCGAAGGAAAAAACCCATTTAAAACTACTCGCGGCTATTGCATTGCCGACAATACACATAGAAGTTCATTGATAAAAACGGCATGGGAATTCCCCACAGGGGAACCCCGAACCAAAATTTAAAAAAAAAATGACGTGGGAGTCCCCCTAAATTCCATACCAGGCCCTTCAGGTCTGGTATGGATATTCAGGGGAACCCCGGCCAAAATTCAAAAAAAATGACGTGGGGTTCCCCCTAAATTCCATACCAGACCCTTCAGGTCTGGTATGGATTTTAAGGGGAACCCCGCGCCAAAAAAAAAAACGGCGTGGGTCACCCCAAAAATCCATACCAGACCCTTATCCGAGCACGCAACCTGGCAGGCTGCAGGAAAAGAGGGGGGGCGAGAGTGCGCCCCCCCTCCTGAACCGTACCAGGCCACATGCCCTCAACATTGGGAGGGTGCTTTGGGGTAGCCCCCCAAAACAACTTTTCCCCATGTTGATGAGGACAAGGGCCTCATCCCCACAACCCTGGCCGGTGGTTGTGGGGGTCTGCGGCCGGGGGGCTTATCGGAATCTGGAAGCCCCCTTTAACAAGGGGACCCCCAGATCCCTGCCCTCCCTGTGTGAAATGGTAAGGGGGTACTTACCCCTACCATTTCACTAAAAAACTGTCAAAAATGTTAAAAATGACAAGAGACAGTTTTTGACAATTCCTTTATTTAAATGCTTCTTCTTTCTTCTATCTTCCTTCATCTTCTTCTTCTGGCTCTTCTGGTTCTTCTGGTTCTTCCTCCGGCGTTCTCATCCTGCATCTCCTCCGCGGCGTCTTCTATCTTCTTCTCCTCGGGCCACTCCGCACACATGTCATGGGGGGAGGCTCCCGCTCTTCTCTTCATCTTCTTCATCTTCTTCTCTTCTTCTTTTCTTCTCTTCTCATCTTCTCTTCTTCTCTTCTTCATTTTCTTCTCCGGGCCGCTCCGCATCCATGCTGGCCAGGGTTGTGGGGATGAGGCCCTTGTCCTCATCAACATGGGGACAAGGTGTTTTGGGGGGCTACCCCAAAGCACCCCCCCCAATGTTGAGGACATGTGGCCTGGTATGGTTCAGGAAGGGGGGCGCACTCTCGTCCCCCCCTCTTTTCCTGCGGCCTGCCAGGTTGTGTGCTTGGATAAGGGTCTGGTATGGATTTTTGAGGGGGACCCCACGCCATTTTTTTTTTTTTTGGCGCAAGGTTCCCCTTAAAATCCATACCAGACCTGAAGGGTCTGGTAAGGAATTAAGGGGGAACCCCACGTCATTTTTTTAAAATTTTGGTTCGGGGTTCCCCTGTGGGCCCATGCCATTTTTATCAATGAACTTCTATGTGTATTGTCGGCAATGCAATAGCCGCAAGTAGTTTTAAATGTTTTTTTTCCTTCGAAATGTCATTTTGCTGTCAGACTGTTCTAAACACGGGAAACATGCGCCCCTTTGCAGGCATACTATAGACACCCCCCAGCTACAAAATTTAAAGGGATATTACACTTTTATTGTTTGACTTTAAGCATTATTAAAATCACTGCTCCTGAAAAAACATCAGTTTTTAAAACTTTTTTTTGCATTGATCCATGTCCCCTGGGGCAGGACCCGGGTCCCCAAACACTTTTTTGACAATAACTTGCATATAAGCCTTTAAAATTAGCACTTTTGATTATTCATGTTCGTGTCCCATAAACTTTAACGGTGTTCGCATGTTCGAACAAACTTTTTTCCTGTTCGAATGTTCTGGTGCGAACCGAACAGGGGGGTGTTCGGCTCATCCCTAATCAGGAAGGCCTATCCCACGTCTTTCATGTTGTATCTTAGCTGTTCTTATTGCACCCTTACATATCTAGTTATGATCCCTCAGCCTTGTATTTTTTGAAGGCCTTCTTTGCTTTTTATATGCATTTTTACATTGGAGTTAAGCCATCCAGGACTTTTGTTTGCTCTTTTAAATTTATTACCCAATGGGATACATTGGCTAATGCCCTTATTTAATATGCTCTTAAAGCAAACCCATCTCTCCTCCGTGTTCTTTGTTTTCTAAGATTTTATCCCAATTTATAACTTCTAGCAAGGTTTGTAGTTTAGGGAAGTTGGCTCTTTTGAAATTCAGTGTCTTTGTATTCCCCTTGTTTCCTATTTGTGTGATTTATACTGAAATGTATTTACCTGTGATCGCTGTTACCTAAATTGCCCCGTATTTTCACATCCGTGATCAGGTCTTTATTGTTGGTAATCAGTAGATCTAGTAACGCTTTGTTTCTAGTTGGTGCGTCTACCATCTGACCCATGAAATTGTCCTGCAAGACATTTAGGAACTGGCGAGCTTTAGAGGAATGCGCGTTTCCCTCCACCCAGTTTATGTCGGGATAATTAAAATCCCCCATTATGATAACACTTCCCTGCTAACGGGAGGGAGATGCCGCGGGTACCACAGAGCTGCTGATCTCCCCCTCCCCCCTCCACTGCATAGAGAACTGACAGCCGGAGGTGCAGGAGGAGATGCTGTGGGCACCATAGAGATCAATGTGGAGGTGAGTGGCTATGGGGTGACCTGTCTCTATTGGAAATAGTGTGTGTTGGGAAAGTGTTTGTACAGAGATGTGCTGAGGGGGGGGTGTAGATGCACATCAAGTAGGTACAGAGCAGGAGTGTGAGGGGTTCAAAGATTGCTTGCTGCTGTGTACAGTGGTGTGCTGGGGGGGTATGGAGGATATTGGGAGGTGCAGAGGTGTCTGTGTTTGTGTGTGGAGGGGGGTGCAGAGGTTTGTTGGGGGTTACAAAGGCTTGATGGGCATATGGAGGCATACTGGGGGATAAAGAGCATTCTAGAGGTGCAGAGATGTGCTGGGGAGGTATGGAGGATGCTGGAAGGTGCAGAGGTGTGTGGGGGGTGCAGAGATGTGCTGGGGGGGTATGGAGGATGCTGGAAGGTGCAGAGGTGTGTGTGGGGGGGGGTGCAGAGATGTGCTGGGGGGGTATGGAGGATGCTGGAACGTGCAGAGGTGTGTGGGGGGGGTGCAGAGATGTGCTGGGGAGTATGGAGGATGCTGGAAGGTGCAGAGGTGTGTGTGGGGGGGTGCAGAGATGTGCTGGGGAGTATGGAGGATGCTGGAAGGTGCAGAGGTGTGTGGGGGGTGCAGAGATGTGCTGGGGAGTATGGAGGATGCTGGAAGGTGCAGAGGTGTGTGTGGGGGGGTGCAGAGATGTGCTGGGGAGTATGGAGGATGCTGGAAGGTGCAGAGGTGTGTGGGGGGGTGCAGAGATGTGCTGGGGGGGTATGGAGGATGCTGAAAGGTGCAGAGGTGTGTGGGGGGTGCAGAGATGTGCTGGGGGGGTATGGAGGATGCTGGAAGATGCAGAGGTGTGTGGGGGGTGCAGAGATGTGCTGGGGGGTATGGAGGATGCTGGAAGGTGCAGAGGTGTGTGGGGGTGCAGAGATGTTCTGGGGGGTATGGAGGATGCTGGAAGGTGCAGAGGTGTGTGGGGGGTGCAGAGATGTTCTGGGGGGTATGGAGGATGCTGGAAGGTGCAGAGGTGTGTGGGGGGTGCAGAGATGTGCTGGGGGGTATGGAGGATGCTGGAAGGTGCAGAGGTGTGTGGGGGGGTGCAGAGATGTGCTGGGGGGTATGGAGGATGCTGGAAGGTGCAGAGGTGTGTGGGGGGTGCAGAGATGTGCTGGGGGGTATGGAGGATGCTGTAAGGTGCAGAGGTGTGTGGGGGGTGCAGAGATGTGCTGGGGGGGTATGGAGGATGCTGGAAGGTGCAGAGGTGTGTGGGGGGTGCAGAGATGTGCTGGGGATGCAGAGATGTTCTGGGGGGTATGGAGGATGCTGGAAGATGCAGAGGTGTGTGGGGGGTGCAGAGATGTGCTGGGGGGTATGGAAGATGCTGAAAGGTGCAGAGGTGTGTGGGGGGTGCAGAGATGTGCTGGGGATGCAGAGATGTTCTGGGGGAATGGAGGATGCTGGAAGGTGCAGAGGTGTGTGGGGGGTGCAGAGATATGCTGGGGGGTATGGAGGATGCTGGAAGATGCAGAGGTGTGTGTAGGAGGTGCAGCGATGTACAAAGGGGTACAAAAGTGTGCTGGGAGTATAGAGGAGTGCTGAGGTGGACAAAGGCATTCCGGGGGTGTAGAGATGTGTAAAGGGGTATGGGATTAGGTAGTTCTTGTAGAACCATTCCCATTTTAAATGCTCCACCCCTAACTAAGATACATTCTCTGTCTACAATGGCTGGCTGAACACATAGAAAAAAAGGTATCCCTGAAAATATTTTTGGAAAGGGCTCCCGCTGAAGAACACGTGAAAGGATTCTGCTGCGGTACCATGATAAATGGCCCTGCGATGGAAGTGAAGGGCCCCGGAAAAGTGGAAAGGGCCCCAGGATCATTGGCCCCCTGGGATGGGGTCAGGGTGGCCCATTCATGGTTTCTTGCACCAGGGCCCTGAAGGTTCTAGTTGCGCCTCTATGAGGATGGTTGGGTTTGGTCTTCCCAGCCTCCCTCTGCAGGACCAGAGTAAAGGTGTCCATAGAAGAAGGAGGATGGTTGGGCGTTGGGCCTACCAGCCTCCTTCTGCAGGCTCAGTGTAGAGGTAACCATATAAGAAGGAAGACAGTTCAATGTTGGATGATTCGAATGTCTCTGCCATCTGCAGTGTGGGTGTTCTAACCAAATGATGTTCCTTCTGTGATTGGTCAGGTGGTGGGGGTTTCCTCCCCCCACAAACATGAGATCCTCCTTCAGAAATGGCACAAATTTAATACATAGAAATATATCCATAGCAAAAGATTCAGGAAGAGCGTGCATGGGAATCAAACAAAATGTGCAAATATTTACATAAATAATAATATTTTATCACATAATAATAAAAAAAAAAAAAAAGAAATCACAATTCCTACAATTTCACTTCTCTTTACTTTTCTTCCTTTCACTTAGACATCACACAGCCGCTGTATCCCTCCACCGTTACCCCTCCACTGTTATCCCTCCACTATTATTTCTCCACCATTATCTCTCCACTATTATCCCTCCACCATTATCCTTCTATTGTTATACCTCCACTGTTATCCCTCCACTATTATCTCTTTATCGTTATTTCTTCACCATGATCCCTTCACTGTTATCCCTCCATTGATGTCCCTCCACCCTTATCCCTCCACCGTTATCCTTCCAATGTCCATTGTGTCTGGTATAGAAAGTGAAGGGACTTCCTATATTATAGATTTTTCTCCAGAACTGGAATCAAGGGGAAACCTTCCAATGGGGCACCTGTTTAGGAGAAGATTTCATCTCACTTTGGAGAGATTTAGTCTGATTTCCTGTCATGTCTCCAGGAAGTCCGCCTTATCCCCACCCCCCACATTCATACCACGCCCACAATCACTGAGATCACATTTATTTTAGTCCCCAGCCTGGCTGCCACTTGACTTGAACTCAAGTTGGTGGTGGATCCAACTGTCCCTCCTTTTGGAATCTAATCCCTCTGTCCCTCATTCTCCTCAGTTGTCCCTCTTTTGTCTTCAGTTGTCCCTCTTTTGTCTTCAGTTGTCCCTCTTTCTCCTCAGTTGTCCCTCTTTTCTCCTCAGTTGTCCCTCTTTCTCCTCAGTTGTTCCTCTTTCTCCTCAGTTGTCCCTCTTTGATGCTAGTTGTTCCCTTTTGGTCTGATAAAATCTGCTATTTCAAATTCAAAAATGTTACACTTTACTAAACTTTCCATCTAACCTCTATAGCAGGGGTCTCAAACTGGTGGCCCTCCAGCTGTTGTGGAACTACAAATACCATCATGCCTCTGCTTGAGGAAGTCATGCTTGTAACAGTTCAGCCTTGCAATGCCTCATGGTACTTGTAGTTTTGCAACAGCTGGAGGGCCGCCAGTTTGAGACCCCTGCTCTATAGTATTGGATTTGTAATTTTCTACAGCCAGTAGAGTGGAACCGTAATGGCTAGAAAAGCACACGTGGGCGTAATCATTTTTTTGCATATTGAATAATAATCACAAACCCTGTATCTGGGGGTGTGGCCGGGGTTCTTCCTTTGCCTATATAATGAATGATGTCCCCTTTTGTCATTTCAGAATGTTGGGAGGTCTATTGTGAGGGAGAGGGGAGTGTCATGTGTTCCCCCATATGTGGACATTCTGGACATTTTTTGTGGTTCCTGCAGCAGAAGAGCTCAGAGAAGGGAAGAACAGGTTCATATTTTTCCAGTTCTATCCATATTCCATTTGTAATTCTAGAGCTTCCATCCTATTAGGTGACAAAACCCTCCAGTATACTAATCCTTCATAGAGATCTGTGGCCTTCGGTGTAGAAGATGATCAGCAGAGGAATCCAGAGCAACAAAGTCAATGGCACATTCTATCCCACCTCATTCATCCTGGTTGGGATTCCCGGACTAGAAGGAGCTTATAAGTGGGTAGGTGCCGTTGTTTGCTTATGTTATGTCCTGGCATTGCTTGGAAACATGATGCTTCTGACTGTCATCTCAGCTTCTTCTGGCCTCCACAAGCCTATGTTCATTTTCCTTTCTATACTAGCCTCCAATGATGCTCTTCTGTCCACAAGCATTGCCCCACAAATGCTGTCTGTCTTCTGGTTCCAGAAGAGATACATTAGTTTTGAGTCATGTCTCCT
Source organism: Lithobates septentrionalis (assembly GCA_037952835.1). Classification (NCBI taxonomy): domain Eukaryota; kingdom Metazoa; phylum Chordata; class Amphibia; order Anura; family Ranidae; genus Lithobates; species Lithobates septentrionalis. The sequence continues at coordinate 164,715 of JBBDGP010001532.1, forward strand.
CCAGATGTTCTTCCTCCATTCTTTCACCAGCTTGGAGTCAGGACTTTTGCTTGGTATGTCCTTTGACCGTTATATTGCCATCTGTAAGCCGCTCAGGTATGGGTCCATAATGACCAATTCCATCATCATTAAACTGGTCATCTTATTACTGCTCAGAGCGGTCACTTTGTTTTCTCCCTGCATAATTTTGATACAGAGATTTCCAGCATTTAGAACCAACATTGTGCCCCATTCATACTGTGAGCACATGGCGATTGTGAAACTTGCTGCTGCTGACATCAGAATAAACAGCGCTTTGGGGTTGGCTGTGGCATTTGCAGTCTTGGGAGTAGATCTGCTGTTCATCCTGGTATCCTACTGCGCCATCTTCCACGCCGTCTTCAGCCTTTCATCCAAAGACGCCCGACTGAAGACCTTTAACACCTGTATACCTCATATGTGCGTCTTTCTAAGTTTTCATGGTCTGGCCTTCTTCACTTTCCTGTCCCACCGGTATGGCGGTAAAAGGATTCCACCTTATGTTCACATAGTTCTAGCAGATACGTACCTTCTAGTCCCACCCATGCTAAATCCAATTATTTATGGAGTGAAGACAAAACTGATTCGGGAGCAAGTTTGGAAAGCTTTGCATAAATGTCAAAGCCCTCATGTAAAGTGACTGAATCTGTAGAACTGATGTATGTTTGTCCTGCTGGTTCCCATTTCACCCAATAAATGGTAACTGGACAATTTAAAATACAAACATTTACTTATTCAAATTCAGTGCTCAGCTTCACCTTATTCAGCCTCAATTCCCTTGTTGTGCCCACCACTACTATGTTCCCTACCCATCCAAGCACCTGTCCTTCACATTTTATACAACAGATGATTACAATCTTTCCTAGGTTATGTATGATGAAGGTGATGATCCTGCATGCCCACCACAGTTGAATCATTGCCTGCAGCCTTCCTATTAAAAATGATAGGTGGTGGGCAGGCAAAACATTTATGACAGACAGGTGGTAGGTCGGTAGATACTTCACTGTGTCTGGATCTTGCCCACCACTACCATCTGTATTTAGCTACCTGGCACATTCTGTGTGCCATGCTAAAGGTCTCCTTCTGCCCACTGTAGGCACAGGCAGGGAAGTGGGCAGCATCCTTGACACCACTATAATAAGGTGTCCAACTCCCTCATCACATACGTAGTAGTGATCAAAGCAATTATTTTAAATATAAACTGCATTATACTGAAGATGAAATGTGTGAGTGAATGATGGACAGGTGGACCTGCCAGATCCCAGTAATAGGATCTCAACTATGGCTTTGTAAACACCAAAGAGCACTGTGGTCACCTATATATAAAAGTATATTCACAGAGGAGACAAAGCAAGGTCCAAGAGTATATGAGTGAAAAAATGACCAATTGTTTTTTTTACAATTATTCCTATAACCCCACAGCCTTGTAGTTGTATAGATTATCTACCACTAGTTTTATCTACTATATATATACAGTACATACATTTTTTTTACACTGTAGGGCCCTTGTACAGAAACTGTCCATAGAGTTAAAAGGGAAGTTCTGGCAAAGCCGGTTGGGTGCTGGTAGTACATGTGAGCTTCATGCCTCTGATTCCCATCACGCACACCACAAGCATCAGAGTTGAGGTCAGGATATTTATACCATCACCACACATGAAATACACCACATGTAAGTCTTCTCTAAGACCTGGAGGATCTCTTGGTTGGGGCATCAGGTTCAGGTCAACCATGAAATTGACTAGAACCCAAACATCCTGCAGTTCTCCAAACAGACAAAATAAATGGCCAGATTTGGCCAGTGACCCTGCCTGCCGAACCTCCTGCTGCTGCAAACAGAAGTCATTCATTTAGTGGCAGAATTACTGCTGCCATTAAATGAGAACTTCCCACCTGTTGGTTTCAAGGATGCTGACACTCAGGCTGCATGGCATCATTGGTTGCTAGGATGAAGGCAGATGCACATTGTCATTGGTTGCTGGGATGAAGGTGGCCGGCTGCACCCAAGTAACCAATGATGCCGTGTGACTCAGCCACTTGCAAAAAGGCCCTGAAAAAGGACAGAAAAAAAAAAAAAAAAGAATTGGCTCCCATAGACTTCAGTTGGATTCAGGAGCTATGTTCAAGCTTTGTGGGTTTCAGGCTTGGTTCACAAATCACCTTTCAAATTGAACCCAGGCCAATTCGCTTAGAGTGACTCTGTCACTAAAATATAATTCTGTCCTACCTGTAAATACTTTCCTCTCCTGCACAACCCTTATTAAAGCCTGTTCAGGAACTTTAGATATTTAGCTGTCTTCCAGAAATCCACAAGAATTCCAAGAGATGACCTGAAAAACACATTTGTCTCTTATATAGGCAAAGTCAGTGAGAAGCCCTGCATCATCCAAACCAGCTTTCTCCACCATATAAGCCTCCATTCTTTCTGCTTGAAAGCAAATAATAGGTTTAGAGATCCAAGTCTACTTATTCTTAGAATATCAGGTTATGGCTTCAGTAGTGGTAATAAAAAATATTCAAAGCTGATGTGTTAGTCTCAAGAGGGGGATCTGAGTATCAGTTTACTTTAACTTAGGCCGGCCATACACAGCTTGAATCTCGGCTGGTTCAGCATAACTGCCTGAGATTTGAACCATTAATGGGCAGGCTAAATGTTCCAAGTTGAACGATCGATCAACTTGGGTACAACTAGCCCGCCGGTTTTGCTTAGGATTATCACAAGTGGCTGCAATAGCAGCTAATCACTGTCTTCTCCAAGCAGGGATGGCTCCCCCCCTCCACCGCCCCCCCTCTGGGAGAAGACAATGGCCCAGCAGGAGGTATTCCCACATCAACACTGCCTGTTGTTGCAGGAAAGAAACTTGCTCCATGTATGTTCAGCCTTAGAGGAGAAATGTGGACAAGGAAAAGCAGGAGCCAGTCTTTTGCCACCACCTATTTCCTGGAGTTTATGTTGGGGATAGCAGGCCTCTGCTTAATTAATGTTGTGTGGGAGAGGTGACAGGATGTGAGAGTGTGAGGATGCTGTGAGTCAGTTTGAGGATCTCGTGAGGGTTCCAGCCAGAGATAGAGGAGCCAGCTGACCCCCTCCAAGCGGTTATTAGGAGATGGAGGAGCCGAGCGGTTGAAGCTGGGAGTCCTAGCAAACTTCTCCCACAGTGTGCACTTTCAAATGGATGCGTAGATCGGAGTTGCAAGTCCCTGGAACAGCCTGAGGGCTCCAGAAAGCTGAGAGAGGAGATGGAGATAAGGACAGAAACACAGGAGTGCAGTTATCAGAAATGGCTGGTGACGAACTGACAAAATGTAGTGCTTCCATAACAGAGGACATGGATGGCCCCAGGTAAGCCACGCTCTACCAAAGCACAAACAGATATTCTGTGTTCCTCTCCCTCCTCATCAGCAGTTAAACCAACAAACAAACCAGTGCATTGCAGGAAAGAGCCATGGATACAGAAAGTAGATTGAGGAGAAACAACATCCGTATCATAGACTTTCCAGAACGAGCAGAGGGGGTTAAACCAGTGGAGTTTGCAGAAAAGCTGCTAATAAAATTCCCTTCATTCTCGCTTGTTGAACTATAGGGACCGAGACCATATTTTAACTAGGGATGGGAGAATGGTTTGGCCCAAGCACATAAGTTCGGGCTGAACGTTGGTTGTTTGGCCGTTCGGCGAACATCGAACATTATGCGGTGTTCACGGGAAATTCGAAAGCCGTGGAACATCGTTGACCGTGCTTTGGGGTCTGACCCCAAAGCACCTTGTCCCATGTTGATGGGGACAAGGGCATCATCCCCACAACCCTTGCCCGGTGGTTGTGGGGGCCTGTGGGGGGAATTATCAGAATCTGGAAGCCCCCTTTAACAAGGTGACCCCCAGATTCGGCCCCCCCATGTGAATTGGTAACGGGGTACATTGTACCCCTACCAATTCACAAAAAAAGTGTCAAAAATGGTAAAAAAGACAAGAGACAGCCTGGGACAAGTCCTTTATTTAAAAAAAAAATATATCCAGTGATGTAAATCCACGACGCCCGGCGGACCGAAAAAGGGAATAAAAAAAAGCCGCAAAAGTTCCGCCTCCATGGGAGGCTCCCGCCGCGTGACGCTTCTTAGTGACAGCTGTTATATAGCTGAGGGCAGGGCCACCCGGTGACGTAAACGGAAGACCCCGCCCCCCTCTGACGCCATGGGGAAGCCACTTTACAGGCATACTATAGACACCCCTCCAGGCACGATATTTAAAGGAATATTTCATTTTTATTGTTTCCCTTTAAGTATTATTAAAATCACTTCTCCTGAAAAAACGTCAGTTTTTAAAAAAAAATTTGCATTGATCCATGTCCCCTGGGGCAGGACCCGGGTCCCCAAACAATTTTATGACAATAACTTGCATATAAGCCTTTAAAATTAGCACTTTTGGATTTTCATGTTCGTGTCCCATAGACTTTAACGGTGTTCGTACACATTTTTTGCCCCTGTACGCATGTTCTGGTGCGAAACGAACCAGGGGGGTTCGGCTCATCCTTAATTTTAACAACAGCCCGGGTGAAGACAAATTTGCAATATGAAAATGCTAAATTCTGCATCAGAAGGGCTGGATACTCAATAGAAAATATATGGACATCTTTTTTTTCTCTTTCACCGAGGAGCAGGAATAGAAGAACATACATGAATAGGGTCATAAGTGAAAGTTTTTTTGTTGTTTTCGTTATGCATAATATGGTATATGTTGTTTAGCACGATACACCTTTGTTGGAGGGTCCATGGCGGATTGGGGAAACACATTTTTATTGGATGTGTTTTTTTTTTGGGGGGGGGGGGGGTTTGGTTTGATTTTTTTGTCAGAGAATATAAATTGACACTTTGTAATGTTAAGTAATATTTAACTCTTTAAAACATGAAAATAAAGAAATAATTATGTACAGAAATAAGCACAAAGGAAAGGCAATTGTTTTTTTTTTTTTCACTATATAATATGCACTACATATAGTATGTTACTATATATAGGTGTAGGAGGTTTCATTTATAGATTCCTTCTTTTTTTGAAGAAGAAGAAGAAGAAGAAATTTATAAATATCAGGTCCCAGGATTAGACTCCACTTCCTTCCCTTTATGTTTTTTTGTTTCTTCTCCTGTTTTTTTTTTTTTTTTCTTTTTTTGAGAGCCTGACTTACAGGTTAGGGTGGGGTGAGAGATTGTTTTTTATTGTTTGTTTTGCGTGCTGTAGAATTTTGTAAGAGTGAAGGGAGAGAGAGGAGAAAGTCTCTCCGTTGGAAAGTGAGCGTTCTTAGACACGCTGATTGAAAGGCGCGGATATTTTCTCTTCCTTTCGTTTTTTACAATACTGGATATATAAGTAGCTATAGTCAGTTGGTTAATTATTAGGGTATAGGTCCCTTCTACTTCCCTGATATGTTTTGGTATCTTTGTTTTTCAGGGGGGCGGAGAGGAAAGGACAGGGTAAATGTTTTGTTGGGGGGTAAGGTTTTTTTTGTCATTTGGGGATGTAAGGAAGGGAAATGGTGTGGGTTGGTAGACCTATTGATATACTCTGAAGTTTCTATGGGGTTCAGCCTTCTACGGGGTTCAGTCTGGAGTTCCTATGGGGTTCAGCCTTCTATGGGGTACAGCCTGGAGTTTCTATGGGGTTCAGCCTTCTATGGGGTTCAGCCTGGAGTTTCTATGGGGTTCAGCCTTCTATGTGGTTCAGCCTGGAGTTTCTATGGGATTCAGCCTTCTATGGGGTTCAGCCTGGAGTTTCTATGGGGTTCAGCCTTCTATGGGGTTCAGCCTGGAGTTTCTATGGGGTTCAGCCTTCTATGGGGTTCAGCCTGGAGTTTCTATAGGGTTCAGCCTTCTATGGGGTTCAGCCTGGAGTTTCTATGGGGTCCAGCCTGGAGTTTCTATGTGGTTCAGCCTTCTATGGGGTTCAGCCTGGAGTTTCTATGGGGTTCAGCCTTCTATGGGGTTCAGTCTGGAGTTTCTATGGGGTTCAGCCTTCTATGTGGTTCAGCCTGGAGTTTCTATGGGATTCAGCCTTCTATGGGGTTCAGCCTGGAGTTTCTATGGGGTTCAGCCTTCTATGGGGTTCAGCCTGGAGTTTCTATGGGGTTCAGCCTTCTATGGGGTTCAGCCTGGAGTTTCTATAGGGTTCAGACTTCTATGGGGTTCAGCCTGGAGTTTCTATGGGGTCCAGCCTGGAGTTTCTATGTTGTTCAGCCTTCTATGGGGTTCAGCCTGGGGTTTCTATGGGGTTCAGCCTTCTATGGGGTTCAGCCTGGAGTTTCTATGGGGTTCAGCCTTCTATGGGGTTCAGCCTGGAGTTTCTATAGGGTTCAGCCTTCTATGGGGTTCAGCCTGGAGTTTCTATGGGGTCCAGCCTGGAGTTTCTATAGGGTTCAGCCTTCTATGGGGTTCAGCCTGGAGTTTCTATGGGGTTCAGCCTTCTATGGGGTTCAGCCTGGAGTTTCTATGGTGTTCAGCCTTCTATGGGGTTCAGCCTGGAGTTTCTATGGGGTCCAGCCTGGAGTTTCTATGGGGTTCAGCCTGGAGTTGTTTTCGAAATGTATTGATTTGGCATGATGTCAAGCAAGAATGATTCCATTTCCTAACTTATCATGGAATGTTCGAGTGCTGAATTCTAAGTTTAAATGGGCATTGGTGTTTCAGTATTTAAAAAAATGATAACCCACATATGATATTACTGCAGGAGACACATTTGATGGGAGGGAAATTAATGACATTAAAATAAACCTGGATCTAAAAAACTTACCACACCACTTACTCCTCATATGATAGGGGGGTGTCAGTTTTAATTAACAAATCTTTTCCAGGTGTAATTGAGAACATATATACCGATTCACAGGGTAAATATGTTATCATATATAAAGGTATGTTATAGCAGCAATTTATATTCCCCCTCCTTTTTCTTCTGATATACTAAATGCAATGAAATGATAAGAAATGGCCACACACCACTGTAGATCAAAATCCTCTTTATGTGGACATCCCAAAAATGACAGGCATCAGAATGCTGGGTAGACGCATTTCGTACACTTCACGTGTGCTTAGTCACTACCATAGTAACAACTAAGCGCACGTGAAGTGTGCGAAACGCGTCTACCCGGCATTTGGGATATCCAAATAAAGAGGATTTTGATCCACAGTGGTGTGCGGTCATTTCTTCTAATTTCATTGTGTGTGGAGGCGAGCCGAGGTGAGCACCTGCTGGATCATTAGGCTTCCTTATCTCACCGGGAGCGGCGGGTTTTTAATTTTCCATTACTAAATGCAATATTAGCACTGTCCAGCAAAGTTACCTTTTACGGGAGATTTTAATTCTATTATATCCCCAAATTTAGATAGACCAAGGCCCCCTAGGCAGTATTCGGCAGGATTATAGAATTGGACACAAGCGGCAGGAGGAGTTACAGAAGTCTGGACATGGAAAAAATCCAACAAAAAGATCATATTCTTCCCCATCCTATAAAACTTCATCTCAGATAGATCTAGCTTTTGCAAATCCAGCTTTGTTGACAGACATTATAGAAGCCACATATCTACCGAGTAGGGATGAGCTGAACACCCCCCTGTTCGGTTCGCACCAGAACTTGCGAACAGGCAAAAAATCTGTTCGAACACGCGAACACCGTTAAAGTCTATGGGACACGAACATGAATAATCAAAAGTGCTAATTTTAGAGGCTTATATGCAAGTTATTGTCATAAAAAGTGTTTGGGGACCCGGGTCCTGCCCCAGGGGACATGTATCAATGCAAAAAAACACAGCGGGAGCCTCCCTCCATGCCATCATGCATGCGGAGTGGCCCGTGGAGAAGAAGGGAAGAAGACGCCGCGGATGAAGATGCAGGATGAGAACACCGGAGGAAGAACCAGAAGAACCAGAAGAAGATGGAGGAAGAAACCGAAGGAAGATAGAAGATAGAAGAAAGAAGATAGAAGATTGAAGAAAGAAGAAGCATTTAAATAAAGGAATTGTCAAAAACTGTCTCTTGTCATTTTTAACATTTTTGACAGTTTTTTTGTGAAATGGTAGGGGTACTTTTGTACCCCCTTACTATTTCACACAGGGGGGAGGGCCGGGATCTGGGGGTCCCTTTGTTAAAGGGGGCTTCCAGATTCCGATAAGCCCCCCGCCCGCAGACCCCCAAAACCACCGGGCAAGGGTTGTGGGGATGAGGCCCTTGTCCTCATCAACATGGGCTACCCCAAAGCACCCTCCCAATGTTGAGGGCATGTGACCTGGTACGGTTCAGGAGGGGGGGCGCTCTCTCATCCCCCCTCTTTTCCTGCGGCCTGCCAGGTTGCGTGCTCAGATAAGGGTGCGGTATGGATTTTTGGGGGGACCCCACACCATTTTTTTTTTTTTAATTTTGGCATGGGGTTCCCCTTATAATCCATACCAAACCTTAAGGGTCTGGTAAAGATTTTGAGGGGACCCCACACCATTTTTGAAAAAAAATTTGGCCGGGGTTCCCCTTAATATCCATACCAGACCTGAAGGGCCTGGTATGGAATTTAGGGGGACCCCCCACGTCATTTTTTTTTTAATGTTGAAAAAAGGAGGGGTTTGGAGGCGCCAACTGTGGTAGCTTGTTTATGCAAAAATAAAAGTTAGTGTAACAATTACACTTACTGGTTCACAGGGTGGAGGTGTTTCTTTGAGATGGAAAGTGTCCTGGGATGTGCTGTTATCTTGTTTCCGGCTTGGATTTCATTCCTTCAGGCGTCTGGGTGTGGAGTCTGTACACAGGCTGAACCGCTGCATCCAGTGCATGGAAAGCTCCACGCTGACCACTCTGGAGCGCGGAAGAGGAAATTACGTCACTGATGCACGGCAAACATCCAGGCTGGTGTTGGGGATGCAGGGATAGTACAGTACAGGCTACGCGCTCGGGGCTCACAGCTCCTTCTACTGGCCTTTTTGCTCCCTGGAGGAGAGCAGCTTGAATATATAGTGGAGGCAATTAGGTTAATTAGGTTAATTAGGTTAAGGTGTATGGGCTGGAGGTCTGTGGCTGTGGAACCACAACAGCCAGCAGACCCACAATCTTCCATAAAGCACAAAAAAGTTGAAAGTAAAGTATGAAGAATTAAAAATATGATGAATTGGGGGTAAGTTTAATAAATATAAGGATAATAATAGTAAGTGGAATTAGAGTTAAAACATTTATTTAGAAGATGAAAAAAATGTGGAAAAAAAAAATGAAATAAAAATAAATATAAACTAAAAACTAAAAAATAAAAAATAAAATAAAAAATAAAAATAAAAATGGTAAAAAACAATGAAAAATAGAAATAAAAATAAATAAATAAATAAAATAAATAAAAAAATACAAATAAAAATAAGTATAAAAATAAAAATAAATGTAAAATTAAAATAAGAAATAAAAAATTAGATTAAAAAGCACTGGGATACACATTATGAGGATGAGCTCAGGGGGGACATGAGGAAAGGGGGGGGGTGGAAAAAGGGGGTGAAGTTATATAGAACGGTGGAGTTGCTATCTGGGTCCATGGGGGGACAGCGGTCCCTCTGGTGACTGGATGATACGACAGCAAAGAACCATGGGGGTATTTTTATGTTGTAAGAAACTTCTACATGGTTTGTATAGTGATGGGCAAGGTGTATATATATATATATATATATATATATATATATATATATATATAATAAGAAAATGAAGAACGACTGTATGATTGGAAAGGGGAAGGGGGGAGGGGAAAGGAAAGTAAACTACAACAAAGAATGTGTTTCTAATTCTTCATTGAGTCCCCCTGGCAAGAGAGTAACCCAATGAATATATCCAGTAGGCCTCCTGCTGACACAGGCGTTTAAAACGTTCCGCAGCAGGAAGACCTCTTTGCATGGCCTCGATGACCCAGACTCTGAGGCCCACGGTAGATTTTTGGTGTTCCTTCAAAAAATGAAGAGGGACACTGTGTTTGTCCTAGCCCTTTTCTATGAAACGCCTGTGTTCGCCAAAACGTTGGCGTAGGGGGCGTATGGTCCTGCCCACATAAAAGAGACCACATGGGCAGGGAAGGCAGTACACCACGTATTCACTGGAGCAATTATAAAAGTCTTTTATGGTGTATGTTTTGTCTTTAACAGTGAAGTTTTTTTGTCCATGGTCAACAAATTTGCACGTTAGGCATAATTTTTTCCGGCATTGGTACATTCCCACTAATGGAATTAGGGGGATGTGTGAGGCTGGAGTGAGTGGGACTTTACGGATTTTACTGGGTGCTATCCTAATTTTAATATTTTTTGCTCTACGATAGGGATGAGCCGAACACCCCCCTGTTCGGTTCGCACCAGAACATGCGAACAGGAAAAAAGTTTGCTCGAACACGCGAACACCGTTAAAGTCTATGGGACACAAACATGAATAATCAAAAGTGCTAATTTTAAAGGCTTATATGCAAGTTATTGTCATAAAAAGTGTTTGGGGACCCGGGTCCTGCCCCAGGGGACATGAATCAATGCAAAAAAAAGTTTTAAAAACAGCCGTTTTTTCAGGAGCAGTGATTTTAATAATGCTTAAAGTCAAACAATAAAAGTGTAATATCCCTTTAAATTTCGTACCTGGGGGGTGTCTATAGTATGCCTGTAAAGGGGCGCATGTTTCCTGTGTTTAGAACAGCCTGACAGCAAAATGACATTTCGAAGGAAAAAACTAATTTAAAACTACTCGCGGCTATTGCATTGCCGTCAATACACATAGAAGTTCATTGATAAAAACGGCATGGGAATTCCCCACAGGGAAACCCCGAACCAAAATTAAAAAAAAAAAAAAATGAAGTGGGAGTCCCCCTAAATTCCATACCAGGCCCTTCAGGTCTGGTATGGATATTAAGGGGAACCCCGGCCAAAATTTAAAAAAAAAAATGACGTGGGGTTCCCCCTAAATTCCATACCAGACCCTTCAGGTCTGGTATGGATTTTAAGGGGAACCCCGCGCCAAAAAAAAGCCCCCCAAAACACCTTGTCCCCATGTTGATGAGGACAAGGGCCTCATCCCCACAACCGTGGCCGGTGGTTGTGGGGGTCTGCGGGCGGGGGGCTTATCAGAATCTGGAAGCCCCCTTTAACAAGGGGACCCCCAGATCCCGGCCCCCCCCTGTGTGAAATGGTAAGGGGGTACTTACCCCTACCATTTCACTAAAAAAGTGTCAAAATAGTTAAAAATGACAAGAGACAGTTTTTGACAATTCCTTTATTTAAATGCTTCTTCTTTCTTCCTTCATCTTCTTCTTCTTCTGGTTCTTCTGGCTCTTCTGGTTCTTCCTCCGGCGTTCTCGTCCAGCATCTCCTCCGCGGCGTCTTCTATCTTCTTCTCCTCGGGCCGCTCCGCACCCATGGCATTGGGGGGGAGGCTCCCGCTCTTCTCTTCATCTTCTTCTTCATCCTCTTCTCTTCTTCCTTCTTCTCTTCTTCTCTGTTTCTCTTCTTAATTTTCTTCTCCGGGCCGCTCCGCACCCATGCTGGCATGGAGGGAGGCTCCCGCTGTGTGACGGCGTCTCCTCATCTGACGGTTCTTAAATAACGGGGGGCGGGGCCACCCGGTGACCCCGCCCCCCTCTGACGCACGGTGACTTGACGGGACTTCCCTGTGACGTCACGGGGAATGCCACAGGGAAGTCCCGTCATGTCCCGTGCGTCAGAGGGGGCGGGGTCACCGGGTGGCCCCGCCCCCCGTTATTTAAGAACCGTCAGATGAGGAGACGTATATGTACGTGATCTGCCTCCCGCGGGTGGGGGGTCCGATCGGACCCCCCCGGTGCCCGAGGCAGTCCCCTTTTGTCCATCGGCGATCGGAGATGAGGGGGAGACCATCGGTTTGTGCCCCCCCCTCGCGATCGCCGCGGGCCAATCAGATCATTCCTATGCTGCTGTATGCTAAACAGCAGCAAAGGAAATTATGTCATCTCTCCTCGGCTCGGTATTTTCCGTTCCGTCGCCGAGGAGAGAAGACTGCAATGTGAGTGAAAACACACTACACACACAGTAGAACATGCCAGGCACACTTTACACCCACCTTTACCCCCCGATCACCCCCTAATCACCACTCCCCCCGTCACACTGACACCAAGCAGTTTTTTGTTTTTTTTCTGATTACTGCATGGTGTCAGTTTGTGGCAGTTAGTGTGTTAGGACAGTTACTGTTAGCCCCCTTTAGGTCTAGGGTACCCCACTAACCCCCCCAATAAAGTTTTAACCCCTTAATCACCCCCCGTCGCCAGTGCCGCTAAGCGATCATTTTTCTGATCGCTGTATTAATGTCACTGGTGACGCTAGTTAGGGAGGTAAATATATACGTTCGCCGTCAGCGTTTTATAGCGAAAGGGACCCCCATATACTACCTAATAAATATTTTGACCCCTTGATTGCACCCTAGTTAACCCTTTCACCACTGATCACCGTATAACCGTTACGGGTGACGCTGGTTAGTTAGTTTATTTTTTATAGTGTCAGGGCACCCGCCGTTTATTACCGAATAAAGGTTTAGCCCCCTGATCGCCCGGCGGTGATATGTGTCGCCCCAGGCAGCGTCAGATTAGCGCCAGTACCGCTAACACCCACGCACGCAGCATACGCCTCCCTTAGTGGTATAGTATCTGAACGGATCAATATCTGATCCGATCAGATCTATACTAGCGTCCCCAGCAGTTTAGGGTTCCCAAAAACGCAGTGTTATCAGGTTTAGCCCAGATACCTGCTAGCACCTGCGTTTTGCCCCTCCGCCCGGCCCAGCCCAGCCCACCCAAGTGCAGTATCGATCGATCACTGTCACTTACAAAACACTAAACGCATAACTGAAGCGTTCGCAGAGTTAGGCCTGATCCCTGCGATCGCTAACAGTTTTTTTGGTAACGTTTTGGTGAACTGGCAAGCACCAGCGGCCTAGTACACCCCGGTTGTAGTCAAACCAGCACTGCAGTAACACTTGGTGACGTGGCGTGTCCCATAAGTGCAGTTCAAGCTGGTGAGGTGGCAAGCACAAGTAGTGTCCCGCTGCCACCAAGAAGAAGACAAACACAGGCCCGTCGTGCCCATAATGCCCTTCCTGCTGCATTCGCCAATCCTAATTGGGAACCCACCACTTCTGCAGCGCCCGTACTTCCCCCATTCACATCCCCAACCAAATGCAGTCGGCTGCATGAGAGGCATTTTCTTTATGTCCTCCCGAGTACCCCTACCCAGCGAACCCCCCCAAAAAAGATATTGTGTCTGCAGCAAGCGCGGATATAGGCGTGACACCCGCTATTATTGTCCCTCCTGTCCTGACAATCCTGGTCTTTGCATTGGTGAATGTTTTGAACGCTACCATTCACTAGTTGAGTATTAGCGTAGGGTACAGCATTGCACAGACTAGGCACACTTTCACAGGGTCTCCCAAGATGCCATCGCATTTTGAGAGACCCGAACCTGGAACCGGTTACAGTTATAAAAGTTAGTTACAAAAAAAAGTGTAAAAAAAAAATATATATATAAAATAAAAAAAATAGTTGTCATTTTATTGTTCTCTCTCTCTCTATTCTCTCTCTATTGTTCTGCTCTTTTTTACTGTATTCTATTCTGCAATGTTTTATTGTTATTATGTTTTATCATGTTTGCTTTTCAGGTATGCAATTTTTTATACTTTACCGTTTACTGTGTTTTATTGTTAACCATTTTTTGTCTTCAGGTACGCCATTCACGACTTTGAGTGGTTGTTCCAGAATGATGCCTGCAGGTTTAGGTATCATCTTGGTATCATTCTTTTCAGCCAGCGGTCGGCTTTCATGTAAAAGCAATCCTAGCGGTTAATTAGCCTCTAGACTGCTTTTACAAGCAGTGGGAGGGAATGCCCCCCCACCGTCTTCCGTGTTTTTCTCTGGCTCTCCTGTCTCAACAGGAAACCCAAGAATGAAGCCGGTGATTCAGCCAGCTGACCATAGAGCTGATCAGAGACCAGAGTGGCTCCAAACATCTCTATGGCCTAAGAAAACGGAAGCTACGAGCATTTCATGACTTCGATTTCAACAGCAGGTCCAGGAGGAACACCCAGTACAGGATCGTCCGTGGGAGGAGCCGTCAGGAGGCCGTGACGGCCATCACCTTGAAGGATGTTGACGGCTGCAAGGTCGAAGGATGTTGGCGGAAGGATAGGTCCAGGGGGGTGGTCCGGCCCCCGACCTTGAGGAGCCCGAGGGGCTGAGGACGACAGCTGAGCAGGCTATAGAGCAGCCGTAAACCCAGGATGGAGGGCTCGCAGCGAGCGCAGCCCCATCCCCGGCGTGGCGTGCGCATCTCCCGCCCTACCGGGCACAGGGAGATGGTGGGGTTAGGCTGTGGCAGTGGGCATCCGGAAGGAAGCTCCAGCCCAGCCGGGCGCAGGGAGCTGCTGATGGTTAGAGATCAGTGATGATGGGGATGGGAGCCGGCGACCGTCAGCCATCCCCCGCCCAGCCGGGCGCAGAGAGATGTGAGACAGCAGGGGTCTGAGAAGCACTGCCATCCCCCACCCAGCTGGGTGCAGGGGGATGCATGAAGGCAGGGGTCAGCGGTGGGGGGTGAGCGGCATGCGCCGACCCGCCATCCCCCACCCAGCTTGGTGCAGGGGGATGCATGAAGGCAGGGGTCAGCAGTGGGGGGTGAGCGGCATGTGCAGCACCACCACCCCCCACCCAGCCGGGTGCAGGGGGATGCATGAAGGCAGGGGGGTGAGCGGCATGTGCCGCACCACCATCCCCCACCCAGCCGGGTGCAGGGGGATGCATGAAGGCAGGGGGGTGAGCGGCATGTGCCGCACCACCATCCCCCACCCAGCCGGGTGCAGGGGGATGCATGAAGGCACGGGGGTGAGCGGCATGTGCCGCACCACCATCCCCCACCCAGCCGGGTGCAGGAGGATACATAAAGGCAGGGGGGTGAGCGGCATGTGCCGCACCACCACCCCCCACCCCACCGGGTGCAGGGGGATGCATGAAGGCAGGGGGGTGAGCGGTAGGGTTGCCACATCATCCCTTTAATCCAGGACACATATTAATTACACAGGTTCTGAGGCTGATTTAATGCAGATAAGGCACCAAGTGAGTTTAATTACCACCTTAATCAGCCACAGACCCTGTGTAATTAATGTGTGTCCTGGATTAAAGGGATGATGTGGCAACCCTAGTGAGCGGCATGTGCAGCACAACCATCCCCCACCCAGCTGGGTGCAGGGGGATGTGGGATGGAAGGTTAGCGGCAGGGGTGAGCAGCATGCGTTGACCCACCATCCCCCACCCAGCTGGGTGCAGGGGGATGCATAAAGGCAGGGGTCAGTGGGGTGTGAGCGGCCTGTGCAGCTCCACCATCCCCCACCCAGCCGGGTGCAGGGGGATGTGGATGCACAGGGGACCTGGCAGAGGCTGTGATGCCTGGAGCTGAATTTGATTCTCCCGCCCAGCTGGGCGCAGGGAGATACGCCGGCTGTGACGCTCCGGCCGAATCATGCTGCACGGAGGAGGGAGGAGGACGGGCGGTCAGTGCCAGAGCTCCAGGCTGGCGTGCCCGGCATCTGACACCGCAAGACACTCTACATGCGCCCCCCCGCCGATCTCTGGCGGAGCGGGGGGGTGGGTGAAGGGATGGCAACAGGCTGCTGCTCCCGGAGGTGAGAGGCGGGGAGCGCAGCGGCAACCGCCCGAACTGACGAGCGGGAGCCAGAGGGGGGGAGAGGGGGGAGGCAGGATGCGGAGCCCAAGCAATGCCATGTGACTCTGGGGATCCTGGAGCGGGCCGGGCGAGAGGAATCCCGGCCCGTAGACAGATAGGGAGGTGGGGGGACCCGCCGGGGGGTGCTCCGGCAGCGGGGAGAAGCGGGGGGGAGGAAGGGGCCGTGGCAAACGGATCTCCAAGGGATGGGGGGGTGTGACATGAGGAAGGCCTCGAGGGACTGGGGCCGAGGAAGAGGGGGGGACAGGTACGTCTCATGGCCGAGCAGCCTGGGGCACCCGGGGGGTGGAAAGGGGGGGGGGCATTTCAGGGGCAAGAATATCAGTTACCATGTCCTTGGAGAGCCGGCTCGTGGACCCCAGCCAGCAGAAATTCAGTGTCCATAGCAGAGGTGCAGGGTCCACAGCAGCTCTTCCAACGACTCTTCCGAAAGACCCAGAATTCCCTGGGGTACACGATTTCCTGAGCTCAGGCCCATCCCATCCCCATGTCCCAACCAATCGTTCCCCTTGTCACACACCTAGCCATGCCCCCATCAGTCAAGGCTCTCTTTCCCTAGGGGGCTCAAGAGGCCTTCATCAGTTCTATCATTACTTTACTACCTACTAATGTCCTTACCTGGATTTACAAACACTGCAGTATAATCTAATTAAGCTAGCTAAAGAGGAAGAAGAAAAGAGACTTTGCCATTTCCTATACAGCACCACAACTTCGGGTTCACAGACCTGAGTAGTGTACTGAAATCTAGGGGGAGCCCTTGAGTACATTATATGGACAAATGTTTTGTATTTCACTGATGCATGATGCTTAATATTTTTCTACAGGTTTGGTGTGTGAGGTTGGAGTGAGAAGGTGCTCAATATCAGGGCTTTATCATATTGAGCATAAGTCTCACTTTTTCCCTTTCTGCATATGCTCTTAAAGTGATCATTAAGTTTTGGTTTTCGCATACACTTTGATTGTTATTACTGTCATTCTTTATATTGTAATGACCCCTGTGTCTAATGTGTTAAATTAGTTAGTTCAGTAAACTGTTTACGTGGTTAATGTACAACTTGTGCGAGACTCTATCTCTTACTACAGCTGGTGAAGTGACGCATACCAAGGTGACGGTAAATATACAGTGCAGGGTGATATTACTGTGTTTCTTCTTATCATTTGGCCTTACACTAACATTGCTTTACAGTTGTGCCAAGGGGGTCGGTTGAGAGGCAGAGTGCAGGCCCAATCAATTATCAGCAGCTCCTTAAGGGGTCAGTGCTACAGGGGGTTCATGCTGGGACTTGTAGTCCTTCACTTTTGTGGGGGGGTCACATCCCAGAATGAACACTGCCCTGATATCAAAGGACGTGGCCTCCTTCCATCCCCCCGAGGGTGTAATCTCATCTGTCAGTGTCCCCTCCTCTTCTGCAGACCCCTTATCTGCCAATCACCCTCTTATCAATGCTAGCTCCAGGCTGACACACACTAAGAGCTCCTGTGAAGTGCTGACAGTTCAGCACATGACCAGTGTAGATAAGATGTCCAACCTTCATAAGACTGCCACCATTATCGTACTCCAAAACCCGCCCCACTTATCCTTATCTACTTATTACCGAGACCACACTTGAACTGGAGTATAACTGGCCATAGCAGCCTTTTTATTCACAAAATATTGTAAATATATATAAAGATTTTAACCATAACATAAAATTCCAGAATATCAGTTGCTCCCCCAACGGTGGTCTTTGACGGCACTTCCCAACATAACTCCATTCCAATTCCACACTGCGGGCTTTTTGTATTAGGCCTCCAGCCGTGTCACACCAGTCCAGAGAAAAACCCATTCCCGCAGTGCCACCATTACCATCATCCAGTTAACCCGTGTTAACTGAATACACCGTGGGCCCATCCCACCGATGGGCCCCCCACACTTCCATCTCATAGGTTACTTGCCACCATCAAAGACCGCCACCGCTAACAAGGGTGACCCCTTACCCTTGGGAGCCCCTCCCCACTCTCAAAGCCTGCTGTATCCCATCCTGCAGTCCCAGGGACCAAAGATCAATGCCCACCGTTGATTGGTGAACCCCATCCCCTCTGAGATACAGCCCAACATCTCTCTCCAATTCCTTATGGCGGATCACCAAGCCCCCATTCCCAACCATGAAATGGCCCATCATTTTATTAACCTTTATGCGTTCTTTATTTAGTTTATCCACCGACCTAGCCAATCGCCAAGTCACCCTGGCTACAATGTCCGACCAAACGATCAACATGTCAGGGAAGGTCGTCCTCATCTGAAGGAATTCAAATGTAATGTCCTTAATCAACACCCAAATGGAATGCCCCCCCAAGTCATTACCCCAACGTGGAGAACTAAAACATCCGGAGGCCTGTCCAGGCATGCAAAGCGATGCACCTCTGGCAGAACCCTACTCCACAACATGCCCGGGTGGCCTAACCAACGTATACACGCCTCCCCCTGGGAATCCCCAGTTGCCTGCCATTAGGCCTAACGTCTGCCCTCCTGGCCCCCCAAAACATGTAGGAGTGACCCAATATCAGGACGAGGCGCATCTGGCTTCCACCTGAAACAAAGGAAAAAAACACAGGATAACCATGATACCACTACACACAATACTCACCCATCTTGAAAACTTGAATACATTCCCGTTCGGCAACACAAAAAACGCCCCCATGTCATACCTCAATCTGTGTCTTCTCCCCTTTACTCAACCACCAAATGCAGTCGGATCTATGTCCGGAATCTCCCTGATTTCCCTTTGACCGATCCGTTTTACAGCCGCCTCGTCAAACCCACATCACGCGGCCTCTGTTGTCGAATCTTGCATGAATCTTCCGTAGCCCTAAAATCCCTTGAATCTCCAACCTCAGTGCACTCAATTTCCCTTCCGGTAAGCGACACTCCATAGCTTCCGAGTCAATGACAATGCCCAAGAAGCTAAGAGTGGTAGTCGGGCCCTCTGTCTTGTCCTCAGCCAATGGGATCCCAAAAGCGTCCGCCATTTTTTGTAGTGTGGATAACAACACTGCACACACAGTAGACGACCGTGGACCCACACAAAGAAAGTCATAGGGGTAATGAATTATGGAATTCAGCCCGGAAATGTCCCTAACCACCCATTCTAAAAAGGAGCTGAATGTTTCAAACAACGTGCACGAAATGGAGCAGCCCATGGGCAAGCACCGATCAATGTAAAATTCCCCTTGCCAACAGCACCCCAACAGCCAAAAGCAGTCCGGATGAACCAGGAGCAAGCGGAAAGCCAATTTAATATTTGCTTTTGCCATCAGTGCCCCCTTTCCACAGTGTCGAACCCATCCCACTGCCGCATCGAAGGAAGTGTAAGAAACTGTGCATGATTCCAGGTCGATTGCATCATTGACCGATCCCCCCTTTGGAAAAGACAGGTGGTGTGTAAGCCTAAACTTATTCGGCTCCTTTTTGGGCACCACTCCCAAAGGAGAAATCACCAACTCCCCAATAGGCTGATCGCTGAAAGGCCCTGCCAAACCCTCCCTCAAGATCCTAGCGGCTGCCAGATCTGGATACCTAGTCAGAAAAATTAGCATTCTTTCCACCCTCACCAGCGTCCTCCCTTTTGTTGTTAAAATTAATAAGTCGTCCCTTGCTTTTCTTGAAACAGTGTGAACCGGGATGGGATCCCCCGCAGCCAGAGCACTCGTGTTTAAAACGACATGGTGGCTTTAGGTGAGCATCCAGCGGGCCCTCAAAACAGACGTATACCTCACATTTTGCTGCGTCCTTAATGCGAAACACATCTGTCTTGTCCCCACTTTCCTGTGACAAACCCACTTTTTCCCCCTCCACCGATGTTGGCGGCCCAGGAGGCGTGGACCCAGTCAAACCCCTATCGGGCTCGGCGAGAACCGCTGTAGGGGAGGTGACTAACCCGGGAGCCCCCGGCACCACCGTAGCCAAGGGAGCCGCGCCACTTGGCGGTACCCATGCCGCCGCCTGTTGCGCCTGCCCTCCGTCCCAACCGCAAACTATTGTACCAAGCCCTGCAAATCCTCCAGTAATGCCTGCAAGCATGTGTCAGACCCCGCGGGGGCGGATACCTAATCAGCCACCCGGGGGGCCCCCACTGCGGCCATTGGGGGATGTGTAGCCCATTGTGCGGCCCTTGAACCCCCTGCACCCGTTACTCCCGACAACCCCTGCATAGTGTTAGGTGTATACACAGAGTGCAGACATGGAGACATGCCGGGCTGACCAGGGGAGGGAGTCCGCTGACCAGGGGAGGGAGTCCCCGCCGCCGTTGCTCCAGACTCCACTGCCGCCTGACACTCCTGGACAACCTCCACATCTGACACTGACAGCTCTCCTTCTGATCCTTCACCCGACTGCTCCCGGGTGTCCGGATAACTCGCTGCAGGTGACACCGGCCTGGACCCCATGCTGTCCTGGCTCTGTTGGCCCCGCCTCCTGATGCTGGCTCTGCCTCCCGGTTGCTCTTTGTCTTTCTTGCGCTTTAACCCCTGCTGGTGTGTCTCCACTAACGGCGCCATGCTGCCCACTAGGGATGAGCCGAACACCCCACTGTTCGGTTCGCACCAGAACATGCGAACAGGAAAAAAATTTGTTTGAACACGTAAACACGGTTAAAGTCTATGGGACACGAACATGAATAATCAAAAGTGCTAATTTTAAAGACTAATATACAAGTTATTGTCATAAAAAGTGTTTGGGGGCCCGGGTCCTGCCCCAGGGGACATGGATCAATGCAAAAAAAAGTTTTAAAACGGCCGTTTTTTCAGGAGCAGTGATTTTAATAATGCCTAAAGTGAAACAATAAAAGTGTAATATCCCTTTAAATTTCGTATCTGGGGGGTGTCTATAGTATGCCTGTAAAGGGGCGCATGTTTCCCGTGTTTAGAACAGTCTGACAGCAAAATGATATTTCAAAGGAAAAAAAGTCATTTAAAACTACCCGCGGCTATTAATGATAAAAACGGCATGGGAATTCCCCACAGGGGAACCCCGAACCAAAATTTAAAAAAAAAATGGCGTGGGGTCCCCCAAAAAATCCATACCAGACCCTTATCCGAGCACGCAACCTGGCAGGCCACAGGAAAAGAGGGGGACGAGAGAGCGCCCCCCTCTCCTGAACCATACCAGGCCACATGCCCTCAATATTGGGAGGGTGCTTTGGGGTAGCCCCCCAAAACACCTTGTCCCCATGTTGATGAGGAGGGCCTCATCCCCACAACCCTGGCCGGTGGTTGTGGGGGTCTGCGGGCGGGGGGCTTATCGGAATCTGGAAGCCCCCTTTAACAAGGGGACCCCCAGATCCCAGCCCTCCCCCCTGTGTGAAATGGTAAGGGGGTACAAAAGTACCCCTACCATTTCACAAAAAAACTGTCAAAAATGTTAAAAATGACAAGAGACAATTTTTGACAATTCCTTTATTTAAATGCTTCTTCTTTCTTCTATCTTCCTTAATCTTCTTCTTCTTCTGGTTCTTCCTCCGGTGTTCTCGTCCAGCATCTCCTCCGTGGCGTCTTCTTCCCTTCTTCTCCTCGGGCCGCTCCGCATCCATGGCATGGAGGGAGGCTCCCGCTCTTCTCTTCATCTTCTTCTCTTCATCTTCTTCTCTTCATCTTCTTGTCTTCATCTGCTCCCGAAAAAACGGACGTTTTTAAAACTTTTTTTTGCATTGATACATGTCCCCTGAGGCAGGAACCAGGTCCCCAAACACTTTTTATGACAATAACTTGCATATAAACCTTTAAAATTAGCACTTTTGATTTCTCCCATAGACTTTTAAAGGGTGTTCTGCGGCATTCGAATTTGCCGCGAACACCCCAAATTGTTCGCTGTTCGGCGAACTTGCGAACAGCCGATGTTCGAGTCAAACACGAGTTCGACTCGAACTTGAAGCTCATCCCTACTGCCGACGCTGCCTGACGGTGGGGAGCGCTGGTCTGAGCCCAAAGGCAGAAGAGGGCCCGGCAGCCGTGACATTTCTTTTCCCATGCTTGGACCTCCCCCTTGCTGAAACATCCAGCAAGGGTATATCTGTCTTCATCTGCTGGCCCTGCCACACAGGCGGGGGTGAAGAGCATGTGCACGCCGAGGCCCCGTCCGTGGAGCTCAAGCTAAAGCTAAAAGGAGGTCAATATCCACCATTGCTGAGCAGTGTGAGGAACACAAACTGTTTCTCTGACACGATCCCCTGCAGTGTTGCCCGGGTCACCCCCCTTCCTCCTTAAATGAACTGAACCCCACCTATTCCCATTTCTCCTCCAATCAGGGGGGTAACTACCACCATAGTGACCCATGCGGGCGCTATGGGGCCCGCAGCCGAGTGGGGCCCAGTGAGGATGAGAGCACCACCGGTACAGTCTCCTAGCCAGGGGAAGAGAGAGGAGAGGAAGAGGTGAGCTGTCCGTATCAGCAGAGAGCTGAATTGCCCGATGTAATAGCTTTCATTAGAACTTCCAGTTTTCCCGGGGCTCACGTCACATAGCTCCACCTCTTGGCCCGACGCCTTTAATAGACAGAACGCCGATCCAATGCGGGACATGTGACGTCATCAAAGGCGTCGGGCCAAGAGGTGGGGCTATCGGACGATGAGCCCCGGGAAGACGGGAAATTCAAATGAAAGCTATTACAGCAGGCAATCCCGCTCTCTGCTGATCCGGGTGGCTTGCCTCTTCCTCTGCATGAGTGGGGCTGTATGGGGCACAGGCAGACCAGGCTGTATTGGGCACAGGTCACGCTGTATGGGGCACAGGGCACTCTGTATGGGGCACAGGTCATGCTGTATGGGGCACAGGCAGACCAGGCTGTATGGGGCACAGGTCACGCTGTATGGGGCACAGGTCACGCTGCATTGGGCACAGGTCACATTGCATGGGGCACAGGTCACGCTGCATGGGGTAAGGTCATGCTGCATTGGGCACAGGTCACGTTGTATGGGGCACAGGTCACACTGTATGGGGCACAGGTCATGCTGTATGGGGCACAGGTCACGCTGCATGGGGCACAGGTCACACTGTATGGGGCACAGGTCACGCTGTATTGGGCACAGGTCACACTGGATTGACACTAGGGCAGATGTGGGGGGGGGCTGTTTGCAGGGGGCCCCATACAACATTTTGCTATGGGGCCCTGCTATTTCTAGTTACGCCCCTGCCTAAAATCATTAGTGCCCCAATATTCTCACTATTTTGTTAACCCCCATGTTGTAACCTTATCACCTTGTCATGCCAGCCCTCTGCTAGTCCTTTTCATTCCCTCGCTTCAGGCTTCTCTGAATGCTGGCTGCTGGGGGAGAGCTGACTGAGGATTTGAACCCCGATCTGTCCATGGTGAGTGCTTTGGATTCACTTGCCTTTCTACAAAATTCATCTCTCCTTTGTGCACTTCTGCATGCTGCTGGCTGAATGATGCAGGGAGGAGGTGGGTGGAGCTAATCAGTAGGTGTGGAGGAGGAAGTTAAATCTTCCCCACTGTGAATGCTGGGGCCTCTGTCTCTCTCCTCCTCGTGATGTCACTGGTTGCTAGATGCGAGGCGGAGCGGCAGCTAGAAACCATTTGGGCACTGAGCCAGCGGCTCATGTAAAAGGGGTCTCGCCAGCCAGGGGACCACCACAGGCTGTCAGTGAGTGACAGCAGCTATGTGAGGGATATTTTAGAGGGCATCAGATCGGTCCAGGGCCAGGGGGCAATTCCGGGACACTGTATTGTTCTGGAATGAGGGTGCCTGGGACTCGGGACAGACCTGCTAATTGCGGGATTGTCCCGGGCAATCTGGGACACGTGGGCACCCTATTACAAGCAAGATGGTCAGGTAAAACTTAGAGTGCTCTCTGCCTACCAGGGAGCGTGATCTATTGGTTAGGTCTGCTCATTGTGCTCAGGTGCAGCTCAGCTTGTTCTGGCTGTCCCTCACTGGTCCAATAAGGAGGCATATTGGACAGTGGGAGGGGACCTGACAAGTGAGTGCAGAGGCTTTGGTACAGTCCTGGCAATTGGCAGAGAAAAAGGGCTGCATTGCATGCTGGGATACTGTATTAAAGCCCCGGGTACATGTGCCCAGAGTTAGTTGATCCGGGGAACAGAGTTCAGGAGGGAGGGCGCGGCTGCCCTCTCCTCCGCGAAGGAGGTCGTGCAGCTCTGGGTGGTCCATCCAGGGTCCTAGAGACAGAGAAGCTGAACCCAGAGGTCCTGCATAGCTGACTGGAAGGGAGACACCAGGAAGGATCTGATTCTGCCTACTGTAAGTACAGATCTGTGTCTTTGGGGCCTGTCGAGTGAGGGCTGCCCCCTTCAGGTAGAAGAGTCAGTTGACGGGTGTCAGTAAAGGGAATGCTAGAGAGTATCCTGAAGATAATGTAGTGCATCAAGTCTGCCGCTAGTGAGAGCAAGAAGACTTAATTCCTCCATACATGTGGCTGTATGGTCAAATCAGTGTGACTTCTTCTTCAAGTAATCCGGTGAGGCCAAGTGAGAGTCAGTTGGAGTATCCCACTAATCCCTTCTCCCATCCAAGTTCCAAAATAAAATACAAAACCCCAAATACCCTGGACTGGTCATTGAGTAATGAGCAAGTGGGAGTAATGGGGTATAAGTGGAAACCCCTAGCAACCAAGTGGGAACCCTTAGTACCCAGCTGCTGGTAACCAGAGAGGGGCCTAAGAAGTCAACACTCAGCAAGCCCTACGGGGACATTTCTACATAGTGTATGGGCAGCTCAACAAGGTGATGTTCCCGATGTTCTATGGCTTCTGTCATCATCAAAGAAAACAATGTGAGAATTCTATAGAAGAGAGCCTAACACCTCATTACACCGCACAACAGCGCCCCCACACTGCACACCAGAGAACACACATTATACACACAATAACATGGGCTGTGTGCTTTGACTGAGCTTAAATGTTTCCCCTCCCCCCTCCCCTGGAATGGTGCAATCCTGTCCTCTAATATTATAAAGGAGAGAGTGTATGCACTTCTTATTACATGTGATCTCACCACCCCTCCCCCATACAAAGCTCTTCTCTACTTCTCACCCCTCCCTTACACACAGCCCTTCCCTATTTTTCACCCCTCCCCCATACACAGCTCTCCCCGCCTTCTCACCCCTCCCCATACACAGCCCTCCCTGACTTCTCACCCCTCCCACATACACATCCCTCCCCAGCTTCTCACCCCTCCCCATTCACAGCCCCTCGGCTTCTCACTCCTCCCCCATGCACATCCCTCCCCCATACACTCCTCTCCCCCGGCTTCTCACTCCTCCCCCATGCACATCCCTCCCCTGGCTTCTCACCCCTCCCCCATACACAGACCTGAGTAGTGTACTGAAATCTAGGGGGAGCCCTTGAGTACATTATATGGACAAATGTGTTGCATTACTTTACTACCTACTAATGTCCTTACCTGGATTTACAAACACTGCAGTATAATCTAATTAAGCTAGCTGAAGAGGAAGAAAAAAAGAGACTTTGCCGTTTCCTATACAGCACCACAACTTCGGGTTCACAGACCTGAGTAGTGTACTGAAATCTAGGGGGAGCCCTTGAGTACATTATATGGACAAATGTTTTGTATTTCACTGATGCATGATGCTTAATATTTTTCTACAGGTTTGGTGTGTGAGGTTGGAGTGAGAAGGTGCTCAATATCAGGGCTTTATCATATTGAGCATAAGTCTCACTTTTTCCCTTTCTGCATATGCTCTTAAAGTGATCATTAAGTTTTGGTTTTCGCATACACTTTGATTGTTATTACTGTCATTCTTTATATTGTAATGACCCCTGTGTCTAATGTGTTAAATACGTTTCTTCAGTAAACTGTTTACGTGGTTAATGTACAACTTGTGTGAGACTCTATCTCTTACTACAGCTGGTGAAGTGACGCATACCAAGGTGACGGTAAATATACAGTGCAGGGTGATATTACTGTGTTTCTTCTTACCATTTGGCCTTCCACTAACATTGCTTTACAGTTGTGCCAAGGGGGTCGAGCCATTTTCTGGGATTGAGAGGCAGAGTGCAGGCCCAATCAATTATCAGCAGCTCCTTAGGGGGTCAGTGCTACAGGGAGTTCATGCTGGGACCTGTAGTCCTTCACTTTTGTGGGAGAGGTCACATCCTAGCATGAACCCTGCCCTGATATATAAGGATGTGTCCTCCTTCCATCCCCCCCGAGGGTGTAATCTCATCTGTCAGTGTCCTCTCCTCTTCTGCAGACCCCTTATCTGCCAACCACTCTCTTATCAGTGCTAGCTCCAGGCTGACACACACTAATGCCCTGTACACACCATAGGATTTTCTGATGGAAGCTGTATGATAGGACCTTGCTGTCGGAAATTCAGACCGTGTGTGGGCTCCATCACACATTTTCCATTGGAATTTCCGACACACAAAGTTTGAGAACTTGCTATAAAATTTTCCGACAACAAAATCCGTTGTCAGAAATTCCGATCGTGTGTACACAAATCCGACGCACAAAGTGCCACGCATGCTCAGAATAAATTAAGGGACTAAATCTATTGGCTACTGCCCCGTTTATAGTCCCGACGTACGTGTTTTACGTCACCGCGTTCAGAACGATCGGATTTTCCGACAACTTTGTGCGACCTTGCGTATGCAAGACAAGTTTGAGCCAACATCCGTCAGAAAAAAATCCATGGATTTTGTTGTCGGAATGTCCGATCAATGTCTGACCGTGCGTACAGGGCATAAGAGCTCCTGTGAAGTGCTGACAGAGCACATGACCAGTGTAGATGGGATGTCCAACCTTCATAAGACTGCCACCATTATCATACTCTAAAACCCGCCCCACTTATCCTTATCTACTTATTAACGAGACCACACTTGAACTGGAGTATAACTGGCCATAGCAGCCTTTTTATTCACAAAATATTCAAAATATATAAACATTTTAACCATAACATAAAATTCCAGAATATCAGTTGCTCCCCCCCGGTGGTCTTTGACGGCACTTCCCAACATAATTCCATTCCACTTCCACACTGCAGGCTTTTTGTATTAGGCCTCCAGCCGTGTCACACCAGTCCAGAGACAAACCCATTCCCGCAGTGCCACCATTACCATCATCCAGTTAACCCGTGTTAACTGAATACACCGTGGGCCCATCCCACCGATGCGTCCCCCACACTTTCATCTCATAGGTTACTTGCCACCATCAAAGACCACCACCACTAACAAGGGTGACCCCTTCACTTTGGGAGCCTCCTCCACACTCTCAAAGCCTGCTGTATCCCATCCTGCAGTCCCAGGGAACAAAGATCAATGCCCACCGCTGACAGGTGAACCCCATCCCCTCTGAGATACAGCCCAACATCCCTCTCCAATTCCTTATGGCGGATCACCAAGCCCCCATTCCCAACCACGAAATGGCCCACCATTTTATTAACCTTTATGCGGGCTTCATTTAGTTTATCCACCGACCTAGCCAATCGTCAAGTCACCCTGGCTACAATGTCCGACCAAACGATCAACATGTCAGGGAAGGTCATGCTCATCTGAAGGAAATCAAACTTAATGTCCTTAATCAGCACCCCAATGGAACAGCCCCCCAAGTCATTACACCAACGTGGAGAACCAAAACGTCCGGAGGCCTGTCCAGGCACGCAAAGCGATGCACCTCTGGCAGAACCCTACTCCACAACATGCCCGGGCAGCCTAACCAACGTATACACGCCTCCCCCTGGGAAGCCCCAGTTGCCTGCCATTAGGCCTAACATCTGCCCTCCTGGCCCCCCAAAACACGTAGGAGTGGCCCAGTATCCGGACGAGGCGCATCTGGCTTCCACCTGAAACAAAAAAAAAAACCACAGGATAACCATGATACCACTACACACAATACTCGCTCATCTTGAAATCTTGAATACATGCCTGTTCGGCAACACAAAAAATGCCCCCATGTCATACCTCAATCTGTGTCTTCTCCCCTTTACTCAACCACCAAATGCAGTCGGATGTATGTCCGGAATCTCCCTGATTCCCATCAACCGATCCGTTTTACTGCCGCCTCGTCAAACCCACATCGCACGGCCTCTGTTGCCGAATCTTGCCTGAATCTTCCCTAGCCCTAAAATCCCTTGAATTTCCAACCTCAGCGTACTCAACTTCCCTTCCGGTAAGCGACACTCCATAGCTTCCGAGTCAAGTGTAGTGTGGATAACAACACTGCACACATGGTAGACGACCGCGGATCCACACAAAGAAAGTCATCCAGGTAATGAATTATGGAATTCAGCCCGGAAATGTCCCTAACCACCCATTCTAAAAAGGAGCTGAATGTTTCAAACAATGTGCATGAAATGGAGCAGCCCATGGGCAAGCACCGATCAATGTAAAATTCCCCTTGCCAACAGCACCCCAACAGCCAAAAGCAGTCTGGATGGACCGCGAGCAAGCGGAAAGCCGATTTAATATCTGTTTTTGCCATCAGTGCCCCCTTTCCACAGTGTCGAACCCATCCCACTGCCGCATCGAAGGAAGTGTAAGAAACTGTGCATGATTCCGGGTCGATCGCATCATTGACCGATCCCCCCTTTGGAAAAGACAGGTGGTGTGTAAGCCTAAACTTGTTCGGCTCCTTTTTGGGCACCACTCCCAAAGGAGAAATCACCAACTCCCCAATAGGCTGATCGCTGAAAGGCCCTGCATGCGACCTAACGCCTCCTCCTTACCCAATTTTTCCCCCACTACCCCAGGGTGAAGCAAAGCCGATCGCAAATTCTTAGCTATCGGAGGGACAGCTGATAGAGAGCAAGGGATATGGAAACCCTCTGAAAAACCCTCCCTCAAGATCCTAGCGGCTTTCCAATCTGGATACCTTTTTAGAAAAATGAGCATTCTTTCCACCCTCACCAGTGTCCTCCCTTTTGTTGTTAAAATTACCAAGTCGTCCCTTGCTTTTCTTCAAACAGTGTGAACCGGGATGGGATCCCCCGCAGCCAGAGCACTCGTGTTTAAAACGACATGCTTCCCCGAACTTGCAGGTTCCGTCATTGTGCTGCCAGCAGACACCCCATTTTTTGGTGGCTGGCTGTCCTGGTTAGGTAGAACCCCTGCCCCCCCCCCTGGAAAAAACTGATTTAGGGCCCTCACCGATGACATCAGCTTCATCCAGAGGCTAATGTCCTTGTGATCCCATCTTAGGGACAGACGGACAGCCCTGCACTGTCTGAACTGTTTGTCATACCGCAGCCAGGCCGAACTCCCTTAGACTCTGTAGGCTTCCCCCACTGCATCCATGTATCGGAAAAGTGTCGAACAATGCTCAGGGTTCTTCTCACCTATCAAGCTTGCCATAATGGCAAACGCCTGCAGCCAATTGGTAAACGTTTATGGGATCAACCGGTATCTCTGTTTCTCCTGATCCTCCTTCTTGCTATCATCTGGTTTAACCCTGTCCAAATTAAACTTTTCCAGGGGAAATAGGGAAAATATCTCCACGTACTCACCCTTCACTATCGTTTCTCTGACATCCGGCTTCAGGTGAGCACCCAGCGAGCCCTCAAAACAGATGTATACCTCACATTTTGCTGCGTCCTTAATGTGAACCACATCTGTCTTGTCCCCACTTTCCTGTGACAAACCCGCTTTTTCCCCCTCCACTGCCATTGGCGGCCCAGGAGGCACGGACCCAGTCAAGCCCCTATTGGGCTCGGCTAGAACCGCTGTAGGGGAGGTGACTAACCCGGGAGACCCCGGCACCACCTTAGCCATGGGAACCGCGCCACTTGGCGGTACCCATGCCGCCACCTGTTGTGCCTGCCCCCCCGTCCCAACCACAAACTATTGTACCAAGCCCTGCAAATCCTCCAGTAATGCCTGCAAGCATGTGTCAGACCCCGCAGACAACCCCTGTATAGTGTTAGGTGTATACACAGAGTGCAGACATAGAGACATACCGGGCGTCCCTGCCGCCGTTGTTTCAGACTCCACTGCCGCCTGACGCTCCTGGACATCCTCCACATCTGACACTGACAGCTCTCCTTCCGATCAATCACCCAACTGCTCCCGGGTGTTCAGATCACTCGCTGCCACCAGCAAGGGTATATCCGTCTTCATCTGCTGGCCCCGCCGGGGGTGAAGAGCGCGCGCACGCCAAGGCCCTTTCCAGGGAGCTCCGCTGGTGGCAAGGATTCTGCCCTGGTCCAGTCCCAGCTAAAACCGGCTGGCTTTTTGCTGGGGGGCCGGACGGGTCCCGGTCCGGGGGGCTCCTACTGTGGTGCGCAGCTGTGGGGGAAGATCCTGGGGAAAAAGCTCCAGAGGCCGAGACCTCAGAGTGCGTGGGAGGTCCTCCTCCCCTGCCGATTCAGATGCCTGTTCTGTCAGGAGAGGGGCCAGTTGGCTCTGCAGCCATCCTGGGCCTTTGGAGGTGGCAGCCGCCCTCAGCTGAGCTTAAAGGAGGTCAATATCCAGCATTGCTGAGCAGTGTGAGGAACACAAACTGTTTCTCTGACATGATCCCCTGCAGTTTTGCGAGGGTCACCCCCCTTCCTCCTTAAATAAACGAAACCCCACCTATTCCCATTTCTCCTCCAATCATTAATCCCATAATCTTCTCACTATTTTGTTAACCCCGTGTTGTTCCTTTATCACCTTGTCATGCTGACCCTCTGCTAGTCCTTTTCATTCCCTCGCTCCAGGCTTCTCTGAATGCTGGCTGCTGGGGGAGAGCTGACTGAGGATTTGAACCCCGATCTGTCCATGGTGAGTGCTTTGGATTCACTTGCATTTCTACAAAACTCATCTCTCCTTTGTGCACTTCTGCATGCTGCTGGCTAAACGATGCAGGGAGGAGGTGGGTGGAGCTAATCAGTAGGTGCGGAGGAGGAAGTTAAATCTTCTCCGCTATGAATGCTGGGGCCTCTGTATCTCTCCTCCTCATGATGTCACTGGTTGCTAGATGCGAGGCAGAGCGGCAGCTAGCAACCATTTGGGCACTGAGCCAGCGGCTCATGTAAAAGGAGTCTCACCAGTCAGGTGTCCACCATAGGCTGTCAGTGAGTGACAGCAGCGATGTGAGGGATATTTTAGAGGGCATCAGATCGGTCCAGGGCCAGGGGGCAATTCCGGGATACTGTATTGTTCTGGAATGAGTGTTCCCAGGACCCGGGACAGACCTGCTAATTGTGGGATTGTCCCGGGCAGTCTGGGACACGTGGGCACCCTATTACCAGGAAGATGGTCAGGTAAAACTTAGAGTGCTCTCTGCCTACCAGGGAGCAGGACCTATTGGTTAGGTCTGCTCATTGTGCCCAGGTGCAGCTCAGCTTGTTCTGGCTGTCCCTCACTGGTCCAATAAGCAGGCATATTGGACAGTGGGAGGGGACCTGACAAGTGAGTGCACAGGCTTTGGTACAGTCCTGGCAATTGGCAGAGGAAAAGTGCTGCATTGCATGCTGGGATACTGTATTAAAGCCCCGGGTACATGTGCCCAGAGTTAGTTGATCCGGGGAACAGAGTCCAGGAGGGAGGGGGCGGCTGCTCTCTCATCTGTGGAGGGGGTCATGCAGCTCTGGGTGATCGACCCAGGGGCCTAGAGACAGAGAAGCTGAACCCAGAGGTCCTGCATAGCTGACTGGAAGGGAGACACCAGGAAGGATCTGATTCTGCCTACTGTAAGTACAGATCTGTGTCTTTGTGGCCTGTCGAGTGAGGGCCGCCCCCTTCAGGTAGAAGAGTCAGTGGACGGATGTCAGTAAAGGGAATGCTAGAGAGTATCCTGAAGATAATGTAGTGCATCAAGTCTGCCGCTAGTGAGAGCAAGAAGACATAATTCCTCCATACATGTGGCTGTATGGTCAAATCAATGTGACTGCTTCTTCAAGTTATATGGTTAGGCCAAGTGAGAGTTGTCCTTATCCATTGTACATAGTTCCAGTCAGTTGGAGTATCCCACTAATCCCTTCTCCCATCCAAGTTCCAAAATAAAATACAAAACCCCAAATACCCTGGACTGGTCATTGAGTAATGAGCAAGTGGGAGTAATGGGGTATAAATGGAAACCCCTAGCAACCAAGTGGGAACCCTTAGTACCCAGCTGCTGGTAACCAGAGAGGGGCCTAAGAAGTCAACACTCAGCAAGCCCTATGGGGACATTGCTACATATTGTATGGGCAGCTCAACAAGGCGATGTTCCCGATGTTCTATGGCTTCTGTCATCATCAAAGAAAACAATGTGAGAATACTATAGAAGAGAGCCTAACACCTCATTACACCACACAACAGTGCCCCCACACTGCACACCAGAGAACACGCATTATACACACAATAACATGGGCTGTGTGCTTTGACTGAGCCCCAATGTCCACCCCCTCCCCTGGAATGGTCCAATCCTGTCCTCTAATATTATAAAGGAGAGAGTGTATGCACTTCTTATTACATGTGATCTCACCACCCCTCCCCCATACACAGCTCTCCTCTACTTCTCACCCATCCCCCACACACAGCCCTCCCCTACTTCTCACCCCTCCCCCATACACAGCTCTCCCCTACTTCTCACCCCTTCCCCATCCACAAAGCATCCCACCCCCTCCCCCATGCACACAGATTCCCAAGCTCACCTACCACCTCCTATCACCTCCCCCCTCCCGACACACACACAGATATCAAAGTTCATGTACCCCTAACCCCCACAAAACACAGATCCCACACTTCCCCTGTACACATAAATCCCACATATTACGTACTTTTTACATCTAAACAAATAACCCATATAGACATGGGCCGAACACCCCCGATTGGCAGCAGGAATCCTAAGCAGGGGAAATGTTCTAACCTGAATGGCGAACCCCATTAAAGAAAAATATCTGGCCGCCCTCTATAATACGCTGCCTGCTGGGAAAAAGAAGGCTAAACTGTGGATTCTTTTCTCGTAGTCTCTTGCGGATCTCCGTGAAAGACTTGCGGTGTTGCTGAACTTCATGAGAATAATCCGGAAAAAAATAATAACGTGGTATTTTCAAAAGGTATGTCTTGTTTAGCCCTAGCAGCCGCCAGGACCCGATCTCCATCTCGACAATTCAGTAGTCATAATTAGAAGGGCATAAAAGGACCCCCCCCCCGGTTTAGGTTTATTTTCCTTCTAACATCCGCTACCGTTCTGAACCCTCTCCCTGGGAATGGACTTCCAAGCTGTATCTGGTTATTACTACCATCCAGGAGGGATTGCCAAATACTCGTGGTTACTTCAGAGGCTGGGGACTGTCTCATTGCTTGTGATTTTATCTCTGTGTATATCCCGTGGGCCCGGCCTGAGCCGGGGGCATTTTTTTCACTCCCTTTACACGCTTCACTGGATCCTGTAATATTGTTTTTATATTTTGGTTGGCTGTACACTTCATATCCACTCTCAGGCACATTATTTACCAAGACTGTTTAAACCTTCCCTGAAGAAGGAGCATATAGGACTCCGAAACATGTTGGTGTTTGGTTTATACACATATTGTACATTGTTTGGTGTTACTTTGTGCTTTGCAGCCACTGACCATTAATTCTATGTAACATTGTTGAAAGTACCAGATTTTTTATCAATACTTTTTAACTTTTGATTAGAATAAATACTTTGAATTTACATTTTGCCCAGCCTGCGTCTGTACAGTTTTTGAACCTTAAAAGTACAGACTGTTTTTTAGGGGGTTTCCTTCCAAACAAATGAGCTTTTCTCTACCCCCTGGCTACTCTCATTACGTCTCCCACCTGGGGTCCTATCAGCCACATCCACTTGGTACTCGAAATAGTCAAAGCTGAAGTCCTTACTAAATCTTCAGGGTCAGAATGCAGCAGAAAGCTAATGTGTTTTGGCTTACAAAGCCTTACTCATAGCTCTCTGATCTACCTCGCACTGCTGTAGGCCTGCTACTATTACCTTACAAAAATAAGGGTCATAGATGCTGTTATTTGCAACAGCAAATTTAATATGGCACTACAAATTGTTCTGCAGCTGTTGAACTGTTGTAAAGGCTGTAATTGTTTTTTGGAAAGGGTCCACCCTGACCTCTGGAGGAAGAACTGTGTTGGGTTACGGTGTTTGGGCATCGCCAACACCCAAAGCCTAATTTCTCCACAGATGTGTGACAATTGTGTCAAATTTTCAATGACCAGAGAAAAAAAATGACAATTTTTTTGACCAGAATCAAGCCTCTCCTGTGCAAAAATATCTGTGTTGGGTTACAGTGCTTTGACATTAATAATATCTGAAAAACGAAAATTGAATCCCAAATACTTACCACAATTTTTCTTCCCTGACGAGCTCCATGTCTGCCTACCACTGGACATGCCCAGCCCCATACCCACACCTGTCAGGACTTAACTCATAAATTTGACTCCCTCCTCCAGGCCGGTGTTATGAACCTAGAGATCCGCACCTGGGTAGGAGTTTGTACTGACATGGAGCTTATCAGGAGAGGAAAATTGCAGTAAGTATTTGATATTCAATTTTCAGTTTTCCTGACGACTCCATCTTAGCCTACCACTGGAAATTAGCTAGATAAAAAGGGTGGGATGATGCAGAAAACAAAATAAGTTTAATTGTGGCCTCTGGCTGAAGTTATAACAGTTTTATCAAATTTACCAAACAGATTTATGTGATGAAAAAAATGTGTATGGACGATCACGTTGCCGCCTTGCAGATTGTCTTTGGCAAGACTCTACAGGCATCTGCCTAAGAGGGTTAAAAGGCTTCTTATGGAGTGCGCTGGTATTCCCTCTGGAAGGGCCAACCCCCTATCCTTATACACCAGGGAGATCACTTTTACAAGCCAAGAAGCAATCACTCTACCCAAAGCTCTGGTCAGCTTTAGTGAACCTTTGGGAATCACAAACAGGCAATCTGATGACCAAAAGTCCAAGGTAGCATCGTTCCCCCTACATCCAAAGGACTAACTTCTCATTCATCTTCCAGAAGAAAAGTAGGCAATTCATGACTTAAAATGGAATCTTGAGACCACTTTGAGAATAAAGTCCAGCATTGGGAGCAGAACAACTGTCCGCCAGATAGGACGTACAGGGTTCTTTACACGATAGAGCGATCAACTCAGAAACCCTCCTGGTTGAGGCTACCGCTACCAGGAAAGCAATCTTTAACATCAAGTCCCATAGCAATACCTCCAATGCAATATTCCCAAAGCACACATTCCTGTAGAAATGGCTGTATTTATAATTGTGTGCTAAAGCGACCACCAGCTAGAATCGTATATAGTCATAGAGAGTAATGTCACCAGCACACCAGGATCTTCAAAAATGGGTCCAAAACTTTAATCAGCGATCACATAATTACAGCAGAAGACAACGTTTTGGAGCCACGCAGGACCCCTTCATCAGGCATGTGACAGCAATACCTTCCTTGAGAATTTGGAAACAGACAGGTAGTTGAGTATGATTGTGAGGTCCCAAGAAAGAAACATGGGGGTTCTGGGAGGCCTTAGTTTTACTACGGACTTAAAGAATTGAAGAATTAGTCTATCAGAGGTCCTCTGAGTCCAGGTAAAAGCTGAGATAATGGAGATGTGCCCTTTGAGCATGCTTATTCAGAGGCCAATGTCGAGACCTTCTAAGTAGATAAAGTCAGCAACTAGGTGAGGATTAGGGATGAGCTTTGAGTTCGAGTCGAACCCATGTTTGACTCAAACATTGCATGTTCAACCGTTCGTCGAATTTCGAACAATATGGGCGTTTGCGCCAAATTCGAGTGGCATGTCACAGCCCATAATTCACTGCGGCATCGCAGTGCATTGCTGGCTGATGATTGGCCAAGCATGCACTATAACCCACATGCTTGGCTAATCACAGCGCCGTCTGTACAGAGAGCCATAATTGGCCAAAGCCAGGGTGGCTTTAGCCAATTATGGCTCAGGGGGTTTAGTACATGCCCCACACTATATAAGGCTGCCTGCGTGGCGGTCTTGTGTAGTGTGTAGCGGCGGAGAGATAGACAGAGAGAGAGAGACACAGAGAGACAGTGTCATTCGATTTAAGTTAGATAGAGTAGGCAGGCGAGTCAGTTAGCTGCACCTACAGTGTATTGTGTATAAATATATATGCATCCTAGGTGTTGTATGTATGTATATATATATATATATATATATATATATATATATATATATATATATATATATATATATATATATATATATATATATATATATATTCTCTGTATTCAGTTTAGCTAGATCCATTCCTGTTATTCTCTTCCTACTGACAGGCAGGCAGGTGTTTTTACAGTATTTACAGCGACCTGAAGAAAATTGCTGGTGTTCTTCTGATCCTATTAGTCCTATTAGCTACAGTATTTACAGTTAGTGTAGTGTGTCCTCTGCACAGTGTGCACCTAAAGCTACCTGAAGAAAATTGGTTGTGTTCTTCTGATCCTATTAGTACCGCAGGCAGCTGGAGTATTTACAGTTAGTGTAGTGCGTCCTCTGCACAGTGTGCACTTAAAGCTACCTGAAGAAAACTGGTGGTGTTCGTCTGATCCTATTAGTACCACAGACAGGCAGCTGCAGTATTTACAGTTAGTGTAGTGCTTCCTCTGCACA
The DNA here is from genome assembly GCA_037952835.1 of Lithobates septentrionalis. Lineage (NCBI taxonomy): Eukaryota > Metazoa > Chordata > Amphibia > Anura > Ranidae > Lithobates > Lithobates septentrionalis. Next base: position 201,018 of record JBBDGP010001532.1, read on the forward strand.
GTGTGCACCTAAAGCTACCTGAAGACAATTGCTGGTGTTCTGATCCTATTAATACCACAGGCAGGCAGCTGCAGTATTTACAGTTAGTGTAGTGTGTCCTCTGCACAGTGTGCACCTAAAGCTACCTGAAGAAAATTGGTGGTATTCTTCTGATCCTATTAGTACCACAGGCAGGCAGCTGCAGTATTTACAATTAGGGTAGTGCGTCCTCTGCACAGTGTGCACCTAAAGCTACCTGAAGACAATGCTGGTGTTCTCATACTAATAATACTACAGGCAGGCAGTTGATTCTGCTAGCTGCAATATCAGTAAATATATACATCCCAGCTTTGTGCAGCTACATCTCACTGCAGGCCATTAGTATGTCTGGAAGGCCAACAAGGAGAGGCAGACAGTCACAAGCCAATAAAAGAGGGCAAGCAGGCTCCGTGTCTAGAGGCAGTGGTGCTGGTCGTGGAGACGGTGCATCCTCATCAGCATGTGGCGGTGGGACACGCTTGTCATTTTTTTTGGCAGCTGCCAACGTGGCCTCTTCCCTCGGCTCAATGGCATCAGTCACTCCTTCCCTAGCCCCACCATGTCCTCCTGAGGAGTCCCCCAAACTGTTTGACCACAGTGTTGGGTACATGCTCCAGGAGGATGCCCAGCGTTTGGAAGGCTCTGATGATGATACTGAGCTAGATGAAGGCAGTAACGTGAGCCCAGAGAGAGGGGGTGCCCAAGAAGGACAGCAATCTGGCAGTCATGTTCCCCCTGCTGCAGCATACTGCCAGGTTTGCTCCAGTGATGAGGAGGGAGGGGATGATGAGGTCACTGACTCCACGTGGGTGCCTGATAGGAGAGAGGAGGAGGAGGAGGAGGCACATCTCCAATGAGGCAGGATGCCCTCCAGGGGAGAGCTTAAGGGCAGCACACTGACTGCATCACACCGCAGAGCTCCGCATGTGCAGGGCGCTGCTGTCTCTGCAAGTTTTTCCAAAAGTTCTTTGGTGTGGGCCTTTTTTGAGACGAGTGCATCAGATCCCACCGCTGCTATTTGCAACATATGTCTTATGCGTATCTCGCGTGGCCAAAACATCACTCGCTTGGGCACCACATACTTGACCAGACATATGTCGACCTGCCATGCAGTTCGTTAGCAAGCGTACCTAAAAGACCCACATCAAAGAACAAAGAGGACCTCTCCTTGCTCCTCATCAGCTGGGATCTCCAACCCCACTATACCTTCAGTCCTCTCTGAGACCTGCACTGAGAGGAATGAAGGTGTAGAATTAGGTGTGTCACAGCCAAGTACTTGTGGGCAATCTGCTATCAGTACACCGACGTCAGATTGTACCAGGCAAATTTCCCTGCCCCAGCTGCTGCACCGCCGAAAGAAGTTCGCTCCCAGCCATCCACATGCCCAGCGGTTGAATGCTAGCTTGGCAAAATTGCTAGCACTTCAACTGCTGCTTTTTCAGTTGGTAGACTTTGCCCCCTTCCGGCTTCCGGCTCTCTACTGGCATGTGGAAGGCAATGTCTTGGCTTCGTTGGACAGGGCAGTGTGCGGTAAGGTGCATATTACCACTGACTCATGGTCCAGCAGGCATGGACAGGGATGTTACCTATCTTTCACCGCGCACTGGGTGACTCTTCTGGCAGCTGGGAAGTATGCAGGACAGGGTGCAGTAGTGTTGGAGGTTGTTCCGCCACCACACCTCCAAAATTCTACTAGTGGTGATTCTGCCACATGTCTCTCCTCCACCCCCTCCTCTTCTTCTTCCTCCATGGCCTCTTCCTGTGCTGATTTGTCTTCGGAACCAGCGGTGCTCTGTAGGCGTTCAAGGGGCTGCACAAGCACGCAGGCAAAAAGATGCCATGCGGTGCTTGAGCTGGTGTGCTTGGGGGACAGGAGCCACACTGGGGCAGAGATACTGTCAGCTCTGCAGGGGCAGGTTCAGAGGTGGTTGACACCATGCCAGCTCAAGGCAGGAATGGTGGTTTGCAACAATGGCACCAACCTCCTCTCCACCCTCCGACAGGGACAATTGACCCATGTGCCCAGTTTGGCTCACATCCTTAACTTGGTGGTGCAGCAGTTCTTGGGCAGGTACCCAGGCTTACAGGATGTCCTGAGGCAGGCCAGGAAAGTCTGTGTGCATTTCCGCAGGTCATATAATGCCAGTGCACAGCTGGCTGACCTCCAAAAGGAATTTAACCTGCCCAAGAACCGCCTAATCTGTGACATGCTCACCAGGTGGAACTCAACGTTGGCCATGCTGCAGTGGCTGCACATGCAGCAGAGGGCCATCAATGAGTACCTGTGCGACTATGGCACCAGGACAGGGTCAGGGGAGCTTGTTTTTTTTCCCCACGCCAGTGGGCTATGATCAGGGATGCATGCATTGTCCTGTCACCATTTGAGGAGGCCACGAGGATGGTAAGCAGTGACAGTGCATGCATCAATGACACTGTCCCTCTTGTCCACCTGTCTAAGCACACGTTGCATGGGATAATGGACAGGGCACTTGAGGCAGAACAGAGGGAGGAAGAGGAGGACTTCCTTACCTTTCAAGGCCCCCTTTATCCAGACAGTGTTCCTGCATGCCCGCCGATCACACAGGAAGAGGAGGAGGAGGAGGAGGGGGAGGAGGATTGTGTCAGTATGCAGGTGGAGCCTGGCACGCTGCATGGCCTCCCTGATCCTGCAAAGCCTGCAGAAGGATCCTCGTATTTGTGGTATCAAAGGGAGGAATGATTACTGGCTGGCAACCCTCCTTGATCCATGTTACAAGGGTAAGGTTGCGGACCTTATCTTGCCATTGCAGAGGGAGCAGAGGATGAAACATCTTCAGGAGGCCTTGCAGAAAGGTTTGTGCAACGTGTTTCCAGAGCCTGGGAGGTTACAATTTCCTGGTCCTCCTGGACAATGTGTTGCTGAGGCTTCGGTCACAGAAGGAGCGGTGGAGAAGGTGGCCATTTGACCAATGCGTTCAGACAATTTTTTTAGTCGGCAGCCCCAAGGTCTAACCGGTTCCAGCAACCATCGCCAGCGTCTGATTCACATGGTGCAGGATTACCTAGGGGCAAGATCAGACTTGGACACCTTTCCCACCGAAAATCCTCTGGGTTACTGGGTCTTGAGTATGGATCACTGGCCAGAGCTTTTTAGGACAATAACTTGCATATTAGCCTTTAAAATTAGCACTTTTGATTTTGAACGTTCGAGTCCCATAGAGTTTAATGGGGTTCCAAAGTTTGCGCAAACTTTCGGTCCGTTCGCAGGTTCTGGTGCGAACTGAACCGGGGGGTGTTCGGCTCATCCCTAGTGAGGATGAAAAAAAAATGTCTCTGTGTCAAGAAAATCCGAGGGCATGAAGACTTTCCTGGAGAAATCTTCTCTGAAGTACCATATTCTTGTCATTTTAGCCAGACCTTGTAGTAGACTACTTTTTTCATGATGCTCTTCTGTGCTCTTATGAGAGCATCTACCACTCTCATAGAGCAACCTAAATCTGCGAACCTCCGCCTCTCAAAATCCAGGCCAATAACTGGAGCTTCTCTGGAGCCAGATGGAGTACTGGACCCTGTGACAGAAGATTCGGCCTCATGGGTAAGGACAGAGGTGGCTGTATGCTCAGATGCAGCAGGAACGGATACCAGGGGTGCTTGGGCTGGTTTGGCACAACCGCTAGTATCTTAAAATTTTCTTGCATCACCCTGGTCAGAAAGGGCAAGATGAGACGTACTGGAGGAAAAGCATAAGCAATCTGGTAGGTCCACTTCCAGCTCAGAGCATCCACTAAGGCAGCTTGGTGATGATGATGTCTGTAACAAAATTTTGATAATATTTTCAATGTCAGGAGATGCAAAAAGGTCAACCTCTGGGCAAAAGGACCATTCCACTAACTGTTGAAACACCTGCAGGAGTAGCAATCACTCTTTTTGTCTATCGAGTACCTTGTAGATAGTCCACCTGGTAGTTTACCTGGCTTGGCACTTATACCACTGACAGGGAGGAGAAGGTTCTCCTGGGCCTAATTCATTATGGGCTCCACTTTTCTCAAGAAAGAATCTTTATGTCCCCCTGCTTCTTGGTGAAGGCCACCATCGTGACATTGTCCATCCTTAGGAGCATTGATCCTCCCCTTATCATAGGACTCAATTCAAGGCCTGATGTGCCGTCCACCCTCCATTTTGTAGGAGGAAATTCATTTCACCAAATGGGCCCATTGGCCCCGAGTTCAGTGACCTTTGAAAGTGGCACCCTAGCCTGTCTTGCTGGAGTCCAAGGTCACTACTTACCAGATTACCAGAGAAAAGAGTGACATTATAAGAGATTTCTGGTCTCCAACCAACATCAGAAGACCTTGTCTCACCCCTGGGGTTGTAAGAATCTTCTGACAAAGCCTCTGGGAGTCCCACTGATATAGTAAATCATTCTGAAATGAGCAAGAGTGCAAATGGGCTCACTTTATCATCAAAGTCATGGTCCCCAGCAGCTGCAGGCAACTTCTGGCTGGAAAGTGATTGGCTAAACGTACTTCCTTTACCTAAGCCAGGATGGAAGGAATGTTTGCTAATGGCAGATACCATGTTTTCCCGCATATCCAGCTTCACGTCCTGGTAGATTAATGTCTGGATTGGATCCAACTGACTCTTCTCCTAGTTTTTAAGTCATCCAAACTTTTGCAAAGTCGCCACCACTAAGAGCCCTTTAACAATGAGCCGCACCCCGACGTTAGTGGTAAAGCGCCACTAGCGTACGTAAAACGCTGCTAAAACAATGGTAAAGTGCCGCTGTTGCTGAAGCGCTTTGCAGGAGCTTCTGCAGCACTGCCCATTCATTCCAATGTATAAACCGCTCTCAAACCACTCCAAAGATGCTGCTTGCAGGACTTTTTCTGCAAGCGCACCGCCCCCAGTCAGGCTTTCACACTGGGATATCATGGAAGGCATTTTTTGGCACTTTACATTCGCTATTTCTAGCGCTAAAACGCCTGTAAAATGCCTCCAGTGTGAAAGGGGTCTAACTCATGATGATTCACAAGGTGATTTGTGTCCTGGTTCAGCAACAGGATATCATCCAAGTAATGGTGTATACAAAATCCATGTGTCCTGAACTAGGGGATTAGTGCCAACAGTACCTCGGAAAAGGCCCTGGATGAAATTGTTATCCTGAACGGCAGGCAGATGAATTAATAATGGAGCTGACCTACCGCAAACTTCAAAAACGTTTAAAAGTGTGGGGCTATAGGTATGTGGAAGTACGTATCCATCAGATCTAAGGAAAGGAGCCAGTCTCATCCAGTAATCTCAGTCATCTCAGTTATGTGTTATGTAGTCTCACTTCCCTAGTGGCAATGTACTGATCGCATGCAGTGCTTATCAATGCCAATTTTTGCTATCCCCCCCCCCCCCAGCTGCCTCGGCTCACAGTCCAGATATTTTTATTATGTTAATAAATAATTATATTAAATACAATTATTTTCATTTTCTTTTTTTGTCAACATTGTTTTGCTGTTTTGTTAATTTCCCAACAGCGAAGTATGGACAGCATGGATTCCCAACTGAGAATGTGCTTTGCCCTTTTATTGTGTTCTTTTCTTCTTTTGCCTTTTTTGTTTTTCTGCTTTTTTTTATCCAACTTTTCTTCGTGTTGTTTTATACTTTTCAGCTATTTGGACCGGCACCATCTAGTGTCTGCTCTCCATACTGCACCCTCTGTGTTAATCATTACTTTAGTGCTCCTCCCAAAGAGACAAATACAGGAAATACCAGTCTAAGAATGTACGAATCATCACTTTCTGCATTTTTTCCTGTTTTCAGCCATTTTTGATCCTGTTCCAGATGGTTAAACAGCTTCTCAGTCTTCCTCCTGAACACACGGCCACCATAGGAACAGCATGGGATCTCTTCCATGTCACATCACACAGGTAAGTCGGGTGGATGTCCTATTCATAGTACAGAGCTCCTGTCCCTGCTATAGACATATCAACCATCTGTGACCGGCTCTATCTCCTTGTGATGAATGACCTGGGTATATATATATATATATATATATATATATAGAGAGAGAGAGAGAGAGAGAGAGAGAGAGAGAGAGAGAGAGAGAGAGAGAGAGAGAGAGAGAGAGAGAGAGAGTTTTTCTACATTCAGTCTCTGTCACCTTGGTAAAGAGGGTCACTGCGCTCTCTAACCACTTCAATCCCGGGCATTTTCACCCCCCTTCATGCCCAAGCCAATTTTCAGTTTTCAGCGCTGTCACACTTTGAATGAAAATTGCACGGTCATGCTACACTGTATATGACATTTTTATCCCCCCCCCCGAATAGAGCTTTCTTTTGGTGGTATATGATCACCTCTGCGGTTTTAATTTTTTCGCTATAAACAAAAGAAGAGCGTCAAGTTTGAAAAAAAACACAATATTTTTTACTTTTTGCTATAATAAATATCCCATTTAACCACTGAGGATTTACGCCCTTCCTGACCAGAGCACTTTTTACAATTTGGAACGGCGCCGCTTTAACTGCTAATTGCGCGGTCATGCAATGCTGTACCCAAACAAAATTTGCGTCCTTTTGTTCCCACAAATAGAGCTTTCTTTTGATGGTATTTGATCACCTCTGCGGTTTTTATTTGTTGCACTTTAAATGAAAAAAGACCGAAAATTTTGAAGAAAAATGATATTTTCTACTTTTTGTTATTAAAAAAAATCCAATAAACTCAATTTTAGTCATACATTTAGTCCAAAATGTATTCAGCCACATGTGTTAGGTAAAAAAAAGTCAATAAGCGTATATTTATTGGTTTGCACAAAAGTTATAGCGTCTACAAACTAGGGTACATTTTCTGGAATTTACACAGCTTTTAGTTTATGACTGCCTATGTCATTTCTTGAGGTGCTAAAATGGCAGGGCAGTACAACCCCCCCCCCCAAATGACCCCATTTTGGAATGTAGACACCCCAAGGAAATTGCTGAGAGGCATGTTGAGCCCATTGAATATTATTTTTTTGTCCCAAGTGATTGAATAATGACAAAAAAAAAAAATTACAAAAAGTTGTCACTAAATGATATATTGCTCACACAGGCCATGGGCATATGCAGAATTGCACCCCAAAATACATTCTTCTGATTCTCCTGAGTATGGGGATACCACGTGTGCGACTTTTTGAGAGCCTAGCTGCGTACGGGGCCCTGAAAACAAATCACCGCCTTCAGGATTTCTAAGGGCGTAAATTTTTGATTTCACTCCTCACTACCTATCACAGTTTCGAAGGCCATAAAATGCCAAGATAGCACAAACCCCCCACCCCAATTGAGCCCATTTTGGAAAGTAGACACCCCAAGCTATTTGCTGAGAGGCATGGTGAGTATTTTGCAGCTCTCATTTGTTTTTGAAAATGAGTAAAGAAAAGAAAATGTATTTTCTTTTCTTTTTTTCAATTTTCAAAACTTTGTGACAAAAAGCGAGGTCTGCAAAATACTCACTATACCTCTCAGCAAATAGCTTGGGGTGTCTACTTTCCAAAATGGGGTCATTTGGGGGGGTTGTGCCATCTTGGCATTCCATGGCCTCCAAAACTGTGATAGGCAGTGAAGAGTGAAATAAAAAATTTACGCCCTTAGAAAGCCTGAAGGCGGTGCTTGGTTTTCTGGGTCCCGTACGCGGCTAGGCTCCCAAAAAGTCTCACACATGTGGTATCCCCACATTCAGGAGAAGAAGCTGAATGTATTTTGGGGTGTAATTTAACATATTCCCATGGCATGTTTGAGCAATATATAATTTAGTGACAACTTTGTGCAAAAAAAAAAATTGTCTTTTTCCCGCAACTTGTGTCACAATATAAAATATTCCATGGACTCGACATGACTCTCAGCAAATAGCTTGGGGTGTCTACTTTCCAAAATGGGGTAATTTGGGGGGGTTTGAACTGTCCTGGCATTTTATGCACAACATTTAGAAGCTTATGTCACACATCACCCACTCTTCTAACCACTTGAAGACAAAGCCCTTTCTGACACTTTTTGTTTACATGAAAAAATGATTTTTTTTTTAAAGAAAATTACTTTGAACCCCCAAACATTATATATTTTTTTAAAGCAAATGCCCTACAGATTAAAATGGTGGGTGTTTCATTTTTTTTTCACACAGTATTTGCGCAGCGATTTTTCAAACGCACCTTTTTTAATTTTAATGCACTAAAACACACTATATTGCCCAAATTTTTGATGAAATAAATAAGATGATCTTAGGCCGAGTACATGGATACCAAACATGACATGCTTTAAAATTGCGCACAAACGTGCAGTAGCGACAAACTACATACATTTTTAAAAACCTTTAAAAGCCTTTACAGGTTACCACTTTAGATTTACAAAGGAGGTCTACTGGTAAAATTACTGCCCTCGATCTGACCTTTGATGTGATAACTCACATGCATGGTGCAATTGCTGTTTACATTTGATGCCAGACCAACGCTTGCGTTCGCCTTTGCATGAGAGCAGGGGAGGGACAAGGGTGCTTTTTTTTTTTTTCTTTAATCTTATTTTTAAACTGTTCCTTTCATTTTTTTGTTTTTTTATCATTTTTATTGTTATCTCAGAGAATGTAAATATCCCCTATGATAGCAATAGGTAGTGACAGGTACTCTTTTTTTAAAGAAATGGGGTCTATTAGACCCTAGATCTCTCCTCTGCCCTCAAAGCATCTGACCACACCAAGATCGGTGTGATAAAATGCTTTCCCAATTTCCCAATGGCGCTGTTTACATCCGGCGAAATCTAAGTCATAAAATGCTCGTAGCTTCCGGTTTCTTAGGCCATAGAGATGTTTGGAGCCACTCTCGTCTCTGATCAGCTCTATGGTCAGCTGGCTGAATCACCGGCTGCATTCTCAGGTTCCCTGTTGGGACAGGAGAGCCAGAGAAAAACATGGAAGACGGTGGAGGGGGCATTCCCTCCCACTGCTTGTAAAAGCAGTCTAGAGGCTAATTAGGCACTAGGATTGCTTTTACACGAAAGCCGACTGCTGGCTGAAAAGAATGATACCAAGATGATACCTAAACCTGCAGGCATCATTCTGGTATAACCACTCAAAGTCCAGCAACATACCAGTACGTTGCTGGTCCTTGTTGGGCATATATTGTAATCTTTTTTTTTTCATGCAGCCTATGGGCTGAACGAAAAAAAGATTGATCGGTGGGTATGTCCACCATTAGAATACCTCCCTTCATCCACCCACTTCTAATGATGGGCATACATGCACCATTTATATATGCCGAAGCATGGTGGCATCCTCCCGCAAAAGGTAGGAGCAAATCGCTCCTCCGCCCCTGCTGCCCCCACGCTTCGGCATATATCACCTCCGCTGGAGTCACGGCTTTATGTATCGTGGGAGCAAACGCTGTTGCTGTCAAGATAAATAAATCCGCGCTGCAGCTAAATGGCATACCTGAAAACAAAAAAAATGGTTAACAATAAAGCACAGTAAACGGTAAAGTATAAAAAATTGCATACCTGAAAAGCAAACATGAAAAAACATAATAACAATAAAACATTGCAGAATAGAATACAGTAAAAAAGAGCAGAACAATAGAGAGAGAATAGAGAGAGAGAACAATAAAACAACAACTATTTTTGTTTTTTTTATTTTATATACAGTATTTTTTTGTTTTTTTACTTTTTATTTTTTTTACACTTTTTTTTTGTAACTGTAACTTTTATAACTGTAACCGGTTCCAGGTTCGGGTCTTTCAAAATGCGATGGCATCTTGGGAGACCCTGTGAAAGTGTGCCTAGTCTGTGCAATGCTGTACTCTACGCTAATACTCAACTAGTGAATGGTAGCGTTCAAAACATTCACCAATGCAAAGACCAGGATTGTCAGGACAGGAGGGACAATAATACCGGGTGTCACGCCTATATCCGCGCTTGCTGCAGACACGACATCTATTTTGGGGGGGTTCGTTGGGTAGGGGTACTCGGGAGGACATAAAGAAAATGCCTCTCATGCAGCCGACTGCATTTGGTTGGGGATGTGAATGGGGGAAGTACGGGCGCTGCAGAAGTGGTGGGTTCCCAATTATTAGTATTGACGAATGCAGCAGGAAGGGCACTATGGGCACAACGGGCCTGTGTTTGTCTTCTTCTTGGTGGCAGCGGGACACCACTTGTGCTTGCCACCTCACCAGCTTGAACTGCACTTATGGGACTCGCCACGTCACCAAGTGTTACTGCAGTGCTGGATGTATGACCGGGGTGTACTAGGCCGCTGGTGCTTGCCAGTTCACCAGAAGGAATAGCGGCACTAGTTCTGCTCTGCTCCATACGAGGGACCTGCGGTTCTTGCACCTCAACAACAGCAGAAGAAGAAGTTTGGGGTCTGGTACGCCTGACCTTGGCAGGGACCACAACTCCATCATCAGAGCTATCTGTCATGGAGCCGCTGTCGTCTACAGGATCGTATTCTGAGCCTGAATCTGACAGATGAGTGACTTCCTCTTCACTATCTGTCATGCTCAGAAACGTGTAGGCCTCTTCACTAGTGTACCTTCGATTTGCCATTTTGGGCTCTAAATTTAGTGGTACATTAGTGAGACTCACAGGAAAAAAAGCTCCTGACTGTTAGTGACTGATTCAAACGCTACCAAAAAAACTGTTAGCGATCGCAGGGATCAGGCCTGACTCTGCGAACGCTGCAGTTATGCGTTTAGTGTTTTGTGTCAGTGATCGATCGATACTGCACTTGAGTGGGCTGGGCCGGGCGGCGGGGCAAAATGCAGGTGCTAGCAGGGCTGATCCCGCTAACACTGCGTTTTTGGGAACCCTAAACTGCTGGGGACGCTAGTATAGATCTGATCGGATCAGATATTGATCCGTTCAGATACTATAGCACTAAGGGAGGTGTATGCTGCGTGCGTGGGTGTTAGCGGTACTGGCGCTAATCTGACGCTGCCTGGGGGGACGCAGACCTTATCTGACCCTAAAAACGTAACTTATATCACCGCCGGGCGATCAGGGGGTTTAACCTTTATTAGGTAATAAACGCCCTGACACTATAAAAAACAAACTAACTAATCAGCGTCACCTGTAACAGTTATACGGAGATCACTGGTAAAAGGGTTAACTAGGGGGCAATCAGGGGGTTAAAACCTTTTATTAGGTAGTATATGGGGGTCTCTGACGCTATAAAATGCCTATATATGTATACATGTCTAAACACATGCATACACATTAGATGAATATACGGTAAGAGATGTTAAAAAAGGAATAAAAAAAATATATTATATATCGCTCCACATCGCCATCTAGTGACTTCTCTATGTATTACATGTGCGCTCTACACCGCCATCTAGTGGTTACTCTACACCGTCATCTAGTGGCTTCTCTATGTATTACCTGTGCGCTCTACACCGCCATCTAGTGGTTTCTCTATGTATTACCTGTGCGCTCTACACCGACATCTAGTGGCTTCTCTAGGTATTACATGTCTGCTCTACACTGCCATCTAGTGGCTTCTCTATGTATTACCTGTGTGCTCTACACCGACATCTAGTGGCTTCTCTAGGTATTACATGTCCGCTCTACACCGCCATCTAGTGGCTTCTCTATGCATTACATGTGCTCTCTACTAGGGATGAGCCGAACACCCCCTGTTCGGTTCGCACCAGAACATGCAAACATGCAAACATGCAAACAGGAAAAAAGTTCGTTCGAACACGCGAACACCGTTAAAGTCTATGGGACACGAACATGAATAATCAAAAGTGCTAATTTTAAAGGCTTATATGCAAGTTATTGTCATAAAAAGTGTTTGGGGACCCGGGTCCTGCCCCAGGGGACATGGATCAATGCAAAAAAAAGTTTTAAAAACGGCCGTTTTTTCAGGAGCAGTGATTTTAATAATGCTTAAAGTCAAACAATAAAAGTGTAATATCCCTTTAAATTTCGTAGCTGGGGGGTGTCTATAGTATGCCTGTAAAGGGGCGCATGTTTCCCGTGTTTAGAACAGTCTGATAGTAAAATTACATTTCAAAGGAAAAAACCCATTTAAAACTACCCGCGGCTATTGCATTGCTGACAATACACATAGAAGTTCATTGATAAAAACGGCATGGGAATTCCCCACAGGGGAACCCCGAACCAAAATTTAAAAAAAAAATGACGTGGGAGTCCCCCTAAATTCCATACCAGGCCCTTCAGGTCTGGTATGGATTTTAAGGGGAACCCCGTGCCACAAAAAAAAACGGCGTGGGGTTCCCCCTAAAATCCATACCAGACCCTTATCCGAGCACGCAACCTGGCAGGCCGCAGGAAAAGAGGGGGGACGAGAGTGCGCCCCCCCTCCTGAACCGTACCAGGCCATATGCCCTCAACATTGGGAGGGTGCTTTGGGGTAGCCCCCCAAAACACCTTGTCCCCATGTTGATGAGGACAAGGGCCTCATCCCCACAACCCTGGCCGGTGGTTGTGGGGGTCTGCGGGCGGGGGGCTTATCGGAATCTGGAAGCCCCCTTTAACAAGGGGACCCCCAGATTCTGGCCCCCCCTGTGTGAAATGGTAAGGGGGTACTTACCCCTACCATTTCACTAAAAAACTGTCAAAAATGTTAAAAATGACAAGAGACAGTTAAGCCCCATAGACTCTAATGATGTTCGTATACATTTTTTGCCTGTTTGCAAGTGCTGGTGCAAACCGAACCGGGGGCGTGTTCAGCTCATCCCTACCAACAACCACAACCCAGGGTTGTTGAGAAGAGACCCTTGTCCCCATGAACACCCATCCCCCCATGTGGAGGGCATGTGGCCTGGTATGGTTCAGGACGGGGGGGCGCTTGCTTGTCCTCCCTTTCCTGACTTGCCAGGCTGCATGCCCTGATAAGGGTCTGGTATGGATTTTGGGGGGACCCCACGCTGTTTTTTTAAATGATTTTGGTGTGGGGTTCCCCTCCAAATTCATACCCAAAATGTCTGATATGGATTAGGGGGTCCCTACACTTTTTTTTTCTTAATTTTTTCAATAGCAGGGCGCCGGAAATTGTAACCGTGAGTCATTTTAAATGGGATTTGACTCATTTTTTTCGTTGCAGCATGTTTTATACATGCTACAGATGCGCCACTTTACATGCACATTAAGGGCCCCCCCAGGCACTATATTTTCATTTTTATTGTTGCACTTTAAGTTGAATTAAAATCACTGCTCCTGAAAAAAACATTATATATATATTATATATAAAATGTGTGTACCATAATAAAAAAAAATGTTGTCTTGTCAGCTTTGCCTGTGTGTCTGACTTACCAGAAGTCACAGGTGTTCTTCAGCAAGTCATGTTTCGTTGCCTCCCTCTTGGTACACTCGTCCGCAGCAAGCGGACTTCGGTGGGTGTAAAAAGATGTCCGCTTGCCGACTTCTAAGTCTAAGCCTTACTGCGGACGAGAGTACCAAGATGGCGGTGACGGAACGTCACTTCCGTGCAGTCCCTCCTCTCCAGGAAGTGACATCTCGCTGGCCGAGACGGACGGACTCCGGCAGTAACTTCAGGTCCGTCTCTGCCAGCATTCGCGACCCCCTGGAGAATGGGCAATCGACCCCCCAGGGGGTCGCGACCCCCAGGTTGAGAACCGCTGCTCTAGAAGGTTATGGGGTGAGGGCACCAACAGAACCGAAAGACCAATTTTTACACACCTGTTACTTCTATCCAAATTCTGCAAATGAGACACCAGACTTTATCTAACAAAACTGTTATGCCCCGTACACACGGTCGGATTTTCCGATGGACAATGTCCGATCGGAGCGTGTTATCGGAAATTCCGACCGTGTGTGGGCTCCATCGGACATTTTCCATCGGATTTTCCGACACACAAAGTTGGAGAGCAGGAGATAAAATTTTCCGACAACAAAATCCGTTGTCGGAAATTCAGATCGTGTGTACACAAATCCAACGGACAAAGTGCCACGCATGCTCAGAATAAATAAAGAGATGAAAGCTATTGGCCACTGCCCCGTTTATAGTCCCGACGTACGTGTTTTACGTCACCACGTTCAGAATGATCGGATTTTCCGACAACTTTGTGTGACCGTGTGTATGCAAGACAAGTTTGAGCCAACATCCGTTGGAAAAAATCCTAGGATTTTGTTGTCGGAATGTCCGAACAAAGTCCGACCGTGTGTACGCCCTATTACTCTTGCCCTGAATGTACTATAATTTGGCTTCTTCACATAAGGCTTGCTCACTAAGGTGCAAAACTTTGTAATTTCCATTCAAAGTCTGCTAAAGAGACACGAGAATTTATCCCACAAATCTCTAATCTTGTCCTGAGTGGACTTAATTGTGGTCTCATCCTACAGACTGGCTCCCCAAACCGTTGTTTACAAAATAAAGAAAGCTTGCAGGGAAAATCAATTTAAATGTAATTTTGTTTTTTTTTATAGATGGCAGTTTTGCTGCAACAGGTTCTATACAGTACAGGTGCACCACTTTACAGGCAGACTAAGGGGACCCCCGGGGACTATATTTAAAGGATTTTTTTAATTTCTATGGTTTTCTTCCATTACTGGTTATTACATCTACTGTAAATAACATTGTTTTTTTGTCTGGCTGGGAGAAAGCTCCAATAATGAGAGACAGGAGTCCTTGTCTTCTTATATCAGGTACTCATTATTAGTATTTTGTGTATGTTTTTTGCTTTCTATGTTAGCATTTGATTAAAATATATCTTGAGCAATTGGCTTGAATAAAATAATTTTTCCTGCTAGATACCTCTAGTATATACTCGAGAAGCCCATTAGATGCTATGAACAAAAGTTTGTTTTCTGCCCTGTTAAACGTTTGAAACCTGGCCAGTAGCTGTTATGCAGGTATAATGCTCTTCATGTTTGTTCTCAATTCTCTAGACATTGAGTTGTAGTTTCTGGAGCTTTGGGACATTATCCCTTTGCTTTTTGCCCCCCTGGTGGGCCCCACTCTGTGGTCTTTTTCTCTCCCACTTCCCTAACTTTGGCATATACTGGGCAGTTGGGTCTTTAGGTCATATAGGTGCTTCATGATTATAATATATGTAAAGTATATATATATATTCTTTTTCTAGATCTTCTCAGAAATACATTGCATGAATGATTACAAGCTGGAGAATCATATTGGTTCTAGTAATGACTGTTTATTTCTAGGATTTCTGGAGACAGAGGTAGCAGAGGAACTGTCTCCGTTAAAGCTTAATAAAGAAATGGGCCTTGATGGTATTCATCCCAGAGTTCTAAGAGAACTTTGAGATATAGTTGTTGGACCATTAACGGCTCTTTTTAATCAATCTCTTCTAACAGAAGAAGTTCCCCATGACTGGCGGACAGCTAACATTGTACCTATCCACAAGAAGAGCAGAAAGGTAGAAGCTGGCAATTGCAGGCCAGTGAGTTTAACATCAATTGTAGTCACGTTAATGGAATCACTCCTGAAAAGAAGGATCATTGATCACCTAAAAATACATAGCTTGCTGGACCCAAAGCAGCATGGCTTTACTGAAGGAAAGGTCATGTCAGACTAATCTGATTGAATTTTTTGACTATATTACCGGTGTTTTGGACCAGGGTGGTGCTGTGGACAGCTCAGCATATCTTGATTTCAGCAAGGCATGTGATGCAGTTCCACATAATGATCTAATGCAAAGTTGTACAAGCTAGGACTTAACCCTTGGGTGGTTCAGTGGATATGCAGTTGGATAAAGTATAGATACTAGAGTGTGGATGTAAATGGGGTTCACTCAGAACAGATATAATATGTGTGTCACCAGCACAAATTATAAACAATCATTAATAATAAGTATATCAGCTGCAGCTAAAGTACTTCACTACACAGTGAAAATATTGAATAACAATGCTGTAAGTGGATAGCTGCGCTAATATGTAAAATGAAAATCCCCTTTTTGGACAAATGAGTCCAGTAATACAACCTATGTGCAGATAATAGTCCACTTGTGCAAGAAAAATAAAAAAGTTGTATCACAAAATCACATATAGTCCGTGAAAACTCCTTAGTTATTCTGATTCAGTGCCAAAAATTATATTTCACACCACTGTGAGTGAATCCTTCACCATAAATACCACTCACTCACCAGAACTCAGAACAGAGACCAATCACTAGTGGTTTACCACAAGGCTCTGTACTGGCTCCTGTTCTATGTAATCTATATGTAAGTGATATAACTAAAGGGTTGTTGGGCAAGGTATGTATTTTTGCTGATGATACAAAGGTGTGTAATAGTGTTGACATCCCTGGAAGTGTCTGTAACATGAAACATGATTTGGCATTGCTGGAAGATTGGTCAAAGCAGTGGAGACTGCATTTCAATATTTCTATGTAAAATAATGCACCTAGGGAAAAAGAATTCCCTGAGAGAGTACAACATTGGAGTACAGTGTTAGCCAGCACTACAGGGGAAAAAGATTTGGGGGGGACTCATTTCAGATGATTGCAAAATGAACAAACAGTGTGACCAGGCAGGTGGGAAAAGCGAATAGAATACTGGGATGCATCAATAGAGGGATCACCAGCAGGAGGAAGGAGGTCCTGATTCCCCTATATAGATTTTTATATCACTAGAGGGATCACCAGGGGGAGGAAGGAGGTCCTGATTCCTCTATATAGATCTTTATATCACTAGAGGGATCACCAGCAGGAGGAAGGAGGTCCTGATTCCTCTATATAGATCTTTATATCACTAGTAGGGATGAGCCGAACACCCCCCGGTTCGGTTCGCACCAGAACCCGCGAACGGACCGAAAGTTCGCACGAACGTTAGAACCCCATTGACGTCTATGGGACTCGAACGTTCGAAATCAAAAGTGCTCATTTTAAAGGCTAATTTGCATGGTATTGTCCGAAAAAGGGTTTGGGGACCCGGGTCCTACCCCAGGAGACATGTATCAATGCAAAAAAAACTTTTAAAAACGGCCGTTTTTTCGGGAGCAGTGATTTTAATGATGCTTAAAGTAAAAAAAAAAGTGAAATATTCCTTTAAATATCGTACCTGGGGGGTGTCTATAGTATGCCTGTAAAGTGACGCGTGTTTCCCATGTTTAGAACAGTCCCTGCACCAAATGTCATTTTTAAAGGAAAAAATCTCATTTAAAACTGCTTGCGGGTTTAATGTCATGTCGGGTCCTGGCAATATGGATGAAAATCAGTGAGACAAACGGCATGGGTACCCCCCCAGTCCATTACCAGGCCCTTTGGGTCCTGTATGGATATTAAGGGGAACCCCGCACCCAAATTAAAATAAGGAAAGGCCCTATATACTCTGAACAGCAGTATACAGGCGGTGCAAACAAGACAGGGACTGTAGGTTTGTTGTTAAGTAGAATCTGTTTGTAATTTTGAATGGGTACATTTTTAACGTGTTTAGCTCCAGCCAAAAAATCTTTTTTAAGCTTTTTGGAAAACATAGGGAAGGGTTATCACCCCTGTGACATTTGTTTTGCTGTCTTTCCTCCTCTTCAGAAGATTTCACCTCACTTTTTTGTCCCAATGAAAAATGTTTTTTGAAAATTTGGGTTTTTTTGTGGAACAAGGATTGGAAAGCATCAGTGGAAAGGAGAAATTGTTTTCCCATATTAACTCTTACAGGAGAGAATTTCCCTTCCTAGGGGTAGATTTCATCTCACTTCCTGTTGTCTCCTTCCGTTTGCAAGTAGGAGTCGTTTGTAAGTTAGATGTTTGAAAGTAGGGTCCTGCCCTATATACTCAGCAGAAATTTGGGCCTTAGGTGTTGCTGTGGCCACAACACTGTAAGCCCTCACAGGGCCCTGCTGTGAAATATTAGATCAAGAATTGTAATTACATGCCCCTGTTGAACAGGAGCTGAAAAATTAGGCCTTAGGCACTGGTGCTGGTGCCACAACACTGCAACCCCTCACAGACACTCTAGTTGGAACGCAGGAACGAGCCCTGCTGCAAAGTATTGCATCAAAAATTGTAATTACACGCCCCTGTTAGACAGGGGCAGAAAAATTGGTCCTTAGGCACTGGTGCTGGTGCCACAACACTGCAACCCCTCACAGACACTCTAGTTGGAACGCAGGAACGAGCCCTGCTGCAAAGTATTGCATCAAAAATTGTAATTACACGCCCCTGTTAGACAGGGGCAGAAAAATTGGGCCTTAGGCACTGGTGCTGGTGCCACAACACTGCAACCCCTCACAGACACTCTAGTTGGAATGCAGGAACGAGCCCTGCTGCAAAGTATTGCATCAAAAATTGTAATTACACGCCCCTGTTAGACAGGGGCAGAAAAATTGGGCCTTAGGCACTGGTGCTGGTGCCACAACACTGCAACCCCTCACAGACACTCTAGTTGGAATGCAGGAACAAGCCCTGCTGCAAAGTATTACATCAAAAATTGTAATTACACGCCCCTGTTAAACAGGGGCTGAAAAATTGTGCCTTAGGCACTGGTGGTGGCGCCCAGAACCAAAAATGTTCTTACAAGCTATCAGCGTGATGATTGAGGAGGAAGAGGATAATTACTCAGGGATAGTCACTCAGCATCAGCATAGGCAGTCTTTGAAGGGATCTGAAAAAAATTATTCAGTTACATCAGCATCAGGTGCTTGGTAGCTGGTGGTGATCCAAGACTGATTCATTTTTATGAAGGTCAGCCGATCGACCGAGTCGGTGGACAGACGCACCCTGTGATCGGTTACCACGCCTCCAGCAGCACTGAATGTGCGTTCCGAAAGAACGCTGGATGCAGGACAGGCCAGTAGCTCAATTGCATACTGTGCAAGCTCTGGCCAGTGATCCATCCTCAAGACCCAGTAACCCAGAGGATTTTCGGTGGGAAAGGTGTCCAAGTCTGATCTTGCCCCTAGGTATTCCTGCACCATGTAAAACAGACGCTGGCGATGGTTGCTGGAACCGATCATACCTTGGGGCTGCGGACCAAAAAATTGTCTGAACGCATCGGTCAGACGGCCACCTTCTCCACCGCTCCTTCTTTGACTGACCAAAGCCTCAGCAACACGTTGTCCAGAAACAGGAGTTTGTAACCTCCCAGTCTCTGGGAACGCGTTGCACAGACCTTTCTGCAAGGCCTCCCGAAGATGTTTCATCCTCTGCTCCCTCTGCGATGGCAAGATAAGGTCAGCAACCTTACCCTTGTAACGTGGATCAAGGAGGGTTGCCAGCCAGTATTGGTCCTTCTCCTTGATACCACGAATACGAGGATCCTTACGCAGGCTTTGCAGGATCAGGGAGGCCATGCAGCGTAGGTTTGCTGAGGCATTCGGTCCGGAGTCCTCTGGGTCACTAAGGACAACAACGTCCGCAGCCACCTCCTCCCAGCCACGTACAAGTCCATGTGTTCCTTGGGACTGATCCCTTAAAGACTGCTGATGCTGAGTGCCAGGCTCCACCTCCATACTGACACAATCTTCCTCCTCCTCCTCCTCCTCCTCGTCCTCTTCCTGTGTGATCGGCGGGCACGCAGGAACACTGTCTGGATAAAGGGGGCCTTGAGAGCTAAGGAAGTCCTCCTCTTCCTGCCTCTGTTCTGCCTCAAGTGCCCTGTCCATTATTCCACGCAGCGTGTGCTCCAACAGGTGGACAAGGGGGACAGTGTCACTGATGCATGCACTGTCAGTGCTCACCATCCTCGTGGCCTCCTCGAATGGTGACAGGACAGTGCATGCATCCCTGATCATGGCCCACTGGCGTGGGGAAAAAAAACCAAGGTCCCCTGACCCTGTCCTGGTGCCATAGTCGCACAGGTACTCATTGATGGCCCTCTGCTGCGTGTGCAGCCGCTGCAGCATGGCCAACGTTGAGTTCCACCTGGTGGGCATGTCACAGATTAGGCGGTTCTTGGGCAGGTTAAACTCCTTTTGGAGGTCCGTCAGCCGAGCACTGGCATTATATGACCGGCGGAAATGCACACAGACTTTCCTGGCCTGCCTCAGGACATCCTGTAAGCCCGGGTACCTGCCCAATAACCGCTGCACCACCAAGTTAAGGACGTGAGCCAAACAGGGCACATGGGTCAGTTGTCCCTGTCGGAGGGCAGAGAGGAGGTTGGTGCCATTGTCGCAAACCACCATTCCTGCCTTAAGTTGGCGTGGCGTCAACCACCTCTGAACCTGCCCCTGCAGAGCTGACAGAACCTCTGCCCCAGTGTGGCTCCTGTCCCCCAAGCACACCAGCTCAAGCACCGCATGGCATCTTTTGGCCTGCGTACTTGCGTAGCCCCTTGAACGCCTACGGAGCACCGCTGGTTCCGAGGAAGAGGCCATGGAGGAAGAAGAAGAGGAGGGGGTGGAGGAGAGAGGTGTGTCACAATCAGAATTTTGGAGGCGTGGTGGCGGAACAACCTCCAACACTACTGCACCTTGTCCTGCATCCTTCCCAGCTGCCAGCAGAGTCACCCAATGCGCCGTGAAACTTAAGTAACGTCCCTGTCCATGCCTGCTGGACCATGAGTCAGCGGTAATATGCACCTTACCGCTGACCGCCCTGTCCAGCGAGGCATGGACATTGCCTTCCACATGCCGGTAGAGAGCCGGAATCGCCTTCCGTGAGAAAAAGTGGCGTTTGGGTACCTGCCACTGAGGAACCGCACATTCCACAAACTCACGGAAGGGGGCAGAGTCTACCAACTGAAAAGGCAGCAGTTGAAGTGCTAGCAATTTTGCCAAGCTAGCATTCAACCGCTGGGCATGTGGATGGCTGGGAGCAAACTTCTTTCGGCGGTGCAGCAGCTGGGGCAGGGAAATTTGCCTGGTACAATCTGACGTCGGTGTACCAAAAGCAGATTGCCCACAAGTACTTGGCTGTGACACACCTAATTCTACACCTTCATTCCTCTCACTGCAGGTCTCAGAGAGGACTGAAGGTCTAGTGGGGTTGGAAATCTCAGCTGATGAGGAGCAAGGAGAGATCCTCTTTGTTCTTTGGTGTGGGTCTTTTAGATATGCTTGCCAACGAACTGCATGGCAGGTCAACATATGTCTGGTCAAGCATGTGGTACCCAAGCGGGAGATGTTTTGGCCACGCGAGATACGCTTGAGACATATGTTGCAAATAGCAGCGGTGCGATCTGATGCACTCGTCTCAAAAAAGGCCCACACCAAAGAACTTTTTGAATAACACGTAGAGACTGCAGCGCCCTGCACATGTGGAGCTTTGGGGTGTGATGCAGTCAATGTGCTGCCCTTAGGCTGGCCCCTGGAGGGCATCCTGCCTCGTTGGTGATGTGCCGCCTCCTCCTCCTCCTCCTCCTCTCTCCTATCAGGCACCCACGTTGAGTCAGTGACCTCATCATCCCCTCCCTCCTCATCACTGGAGCAAACCTGGCAGTATGCTGCAGCAGGGGGAGCATGACTGCCAGATTGCTGTCCTTCTTGGGCACCCCCTCTGTCCGTGCTCATGTTACTGCCTTCATCGAGCTCAGTATCATCATCAGAGCCTTCCAAACGCTGGGCATCCTCCTGGAGCATGTACCCAACACTGTGGTCAAACAGTTCGAGGGAATCCTCAGGAGGACATGGTGGAGCTAGGGAAGGAGTCACTGATGACATTGAGCTGAGGGAAGAGGCCGCTGCTTTGCCAGACAAAGCACCCTGGGCATGGGTGAGAGAGGATGAGGAGGATGAGGACGGCTTGGTCATCCACTCGACCAAGTCTTCCGCATGTTGCGGCTCAACACGGCCAGCTGCCGAAAAAAAGGCCAAGCGTGTCCCATGGCCACGTGCTGATGAGGATGCACCGTCTCCACGACCAGCACTAGACACAGAGCCTGCTTGCCCTCTCTTATTGGCTTGTGACTGTCTGCCTCTCCTTCTTGGCCTTCCAGACATACTAATGGCCTGTAGCTGCACTAAGCTGGGATAGAACACCTGTAATTTTCTTCAGGTAGCTTTATATACTGTAACCAGACAAGCCTGCCTGTCAGTGGGAAGATAACAGGAACAGATCTAGCTGAACACTGTGAGCAGGACGCACTGCACTAAATGTAAATAGCAGGAACGGATCTAGCTGAACACTGTGAGCAGGACGCACTGACTGCACTAAATGTAAATAGCAGGAACGGATCTAGCTGAACACTGTGAGCAGGACGCACTGACTGCACTAAATGTAAATAGCAGGAACGGATCTAGCTGAACACTGTGAGCAGGACGCACTGACTGCACTAAATGTAAATAGCAGGAACAGATCTAGCTGAACACTGTGAGCAGGACGCACTGACTGCACTAAATGTAAATAGCAGGAACGGATCTAGCTGAACACTGTGAGCAGGACGCACTGACTGCACTAAATGTAAATAGCAGGAACGGATCTAGCTGAACACTGTGAGCAGGACGCACTGACTGCACTAAATGTAAATAGCAGGAACGGATCTAGCTGAACACTGTGAGCAGGACGCACTGACTGCACTAAATGTAAATAGCAGGAACAGATCTAGCTGAACACTGTGAGCAGGACGCACTGACTGCACTAAATGTAAATAGCAGGAACGGATCTAGCTGAACACTGTGAGCAGGACGCACTGCACTAAATGTAAATAGCAGGAACAGATCTAGCTGAACACTGTGAGCAGGACGCACTGACTGCACTAAATGTAAATAGCAGGAACGGATCTAGCTGAACACTGTGAGCAGGACGCACTGCACTAAATGTAAATAGCAGGAACAGATCTAGCTGAACACTGTGAGCAGGACGCACTGCACTAAATGTAAATAGCAGGAACGGATCTAGCTGAACACTGTGAGCAGGACGCACTGCACTAAATGTAAATAGCAGGAACGGATCTAGCTGAACACTGTGAGCAGGACGCACTGCACTAAATGTAAATAGCAGGAACAGATCTAGCTGAACACTGTGAGCAGGACGCACTGCACTAAATGTAAATAGCAGGAACGGATCTAACTGAACACTGTGAGCAGGACGCACTGACTGCACTAAATGTAAATAGCAGGAACGGATCTAGCTGAACACTGTGAGCAGGACGCACTGCACTAAATGTAAATAGCAGGAACAGATCTAGCTGAACACTGTGAGCAGGACGCACTGCACTAAATGTAAATAGCAGGAACAGATCTAGCTGAACACTGTGAGCAGGACGCACTGCACTAAATGTAAATAGCAGGAACGGATCTAGCTGAACACTGTGAGCAGGACGCACTGCACTAAATGTAAATAGCAGGAACAGATCTAGCTGAACACTGTGAGCAGGACGCACTGCACTAAATGTAAATAGCAGGAACAGATCTAGCTGAACACTGTGAGCAGGACGCACTGCACTAAATGTAAATAGCAGGAACAGATCTAGCTGAACACTGTGAGCAGGACGCACTGCACTAAATGTAAATAGCAGGAACGGATCTAGCTGAACACTGTGAGCAGGACGCACTGCACTAAATGTAAATAGCAGGAACAGATCTAGCTGAACACTGTGAGCAGGACGCACTGCACTAAATGTAAATAGCAGGAACGGATCTAGCTGAACACTGTGAGCAGGACGCAGTGACTGCACTAAATGTAAATAGCAGGAACGGATCTAGCTGAACACTGTGAGCAGGACGCACTGCACTAAATGTAAATAGCAGGAACGGATCTAGCCTAATCTATCTAACTCAAATCAAATGACACTGTGTGTCTCTCTCTCTATCAGCACACCGGAACACACTACACAGGGCTGCCGTGCAGGCGGCCTTATATAGTGTGGGGCGTGTACTAAATCCCCTGAGCCATAATTGGCCAAAGCCACCCTGGCTTTGGCCAATTACAGCTCTCTCTACTGACGGCGCTGTGATTGGCCAAGCATGCGGGTCATAGTGCATGCTTGGCCAATCATCAGCCAGCAATGCACTGCGATGCCGCAGTGAATTATGGGCCGTAACGCGCCACACGAATTTGGCGCGAACGGCCCATAACGTTCGCAATTCGACGGACGGTCGAACAGCCGATGTTCGAGTCGAACATGGGTTCGACTCGAACACGAAGCTCATCCCTAATCACTAGAGGGGTCACCAGCAGGAGGAAGGAGGTCCTGATTCCTCTATATAGATCTTTATATCACTAGAGGGGTCACCAGCAGGAGGAAGGAGGTCCTGATTCCTCTATATAGATCTTTATATCACTAGAGGGGTCACCAGCGGGAGGAAGGAGGTCCTGATTCCTCTATATAGATCTTTATATCACTAGAGGGGTCACCAGCAGGAGGAAGGAGGTCCTGATTCCTCTATATAGATCTTTATATCACTAGAGGGGTCACCAGCGGGAGGAAGGAGGTCCTGATTCCTCTATATAGATCTTTATATCACTAGAGGGGTCACCAGCAGGAGGAAGGGGGTCCTGATTCCTCTATATAGATCTTTATATCACTAGAGGGGTCACCAGCAGGAGGAAGGAGGTCCTGATTCCCCTATATAGATCTTTATATCACTAGAAAGGTCACCAGAAGGAGGAAAAAGGTCCTGATTCCTCTATATAGATCTTTATATCACTAGAGGGGTCACCAGAAGGAGGTAGGAGGTCCTGATTCCCCAATATAGATCTTTATATCACTAGAAGGATCACCAGAAGAAGGAAGGAGGTCCCGATTTCCCTATATAGATCTTTATATTAGAGGGATCACCAGCAGGAGGAAGGAGGTCCTGATTTCCCTATATAGATCTTTAGTGAGACCTCATTTAGAATACCGTGTCCAGTTCTGGAGACCTCACTTGCAGAAAGATATTGATAAGATAGAATGAGCCCAGAGGCAGGTAACAAAAATGGTGAAAGGTTTGGGGATAAAACATATCAAGAGCGACTGCAGGAACAGACTGTACAGTCTGCAGGAAAGAAGGGGAGACATGATTGAAACCTTTAAATACAGCAAGGGAGGAATAAGGTTCAGGAAGGCGGTCTTTTAAATAAGAAACTAAAATCAAGAACATAGGGACATGACCTCAAACTAACTGGAGGAACGTTCAAAACATCAATCTACAATGTTTGAACCCTTATGCCTCGTACACACGATCGGACTTTCCAGCAGACTTGGTCCGACGGTCTTTCCGCCGGACTTTCCGGTGGACTACCTGAACGGACAGACTTGCCTACACACGACTGGACTTTCCGGCAGGCTAGGTCTGCCCATGTTTCCAACGGACTTTCGCCAGAGTTACGGCGGACTTTCAGAATGAACGGACTTGCCCACACACGGCCAAGTCCATTCATTTTGAACGTTACTCAGGTACGATGGGACTAGAAAAGGAAGTGAACCTCACCGCTTTTATCGGCAAGATTGACACCTTGCGAGCCCCGTCGCGGGGCATACCAGGCCCTTAAGTCTGGTATTGATTATAAAGGGAACCCCCTACACCGAAAAAACAGCGTGGGGTCCCCCCTAAGATCCATACCAGACCCCGATCCGAGCACGCAGCCCGGCCGGTCAGGAAAGGGGGTGGGGATGAGCGAGCGCCCCCCCTCCTGAACCGTACCAGGCCACATGCCCTCAACATGGGGGTGGGTGCTTTGGGGGAGGGGGGGCACCCTACGGGGCCCCCCCCACCCCAAAGCACCTTGTCCCCATGTTGAGGAGGACAAGGGCCTCTTCCCGACAACCCTGGCCGTTGGTTGTCGGGGTCTGCGGGCAGGGGGCTTATCAGAATCCGGGAGCCCCCTATAATAAGAGGGCCCCCAGATCCCGGCCCCCCACCCTATGTGAATGAGTATGGGGTACATGGTACCCCTACCCATTCACCTAGGGAAAAGTGTCAATAATAAAACACACTACACAGGTTTTTAAAATAATTTATTAGACAGCTCTGGGACGGTCTTCCTCCGGCTTCGGGGGTCTTCTTCTGGCTTCCGGGGGCCCTCCGGTTCCTCTTCTCCTGGCGTCCGGTTGGTTCTTCTCCGCTCTCTCTGGTCTCTTCTCCCGGTGTTCCAGTTCTTCTGCCGGCTCCTCCGCTGTCTTCATGCCGCTCTTTTGCCAGTGGAGGCCCGGACTTCTGGCTTCTTGTCTTCTTCCCTCTTCTCTTCTCCAGATGTTGACACGACGGTCTCTCCGGCTGGACTACTCTCTGAGTGCTCCGCTGTGACTTATATAGGCGGAGACCCCGCCCCCTTATGACGTCACAGTCCCTGGGCATGCTGGGACTGTGACGTTTTAGGGGGCGTGGTCTCCGGGTGATGTAGACCACGTCCCCTAAAACGTCACAGTCCCAGCATGCCCAGGGACTGTGACGTCATAAGGGGGCGGGGTCTCGGCCTATATAAGTCACAGTGGAGCACTCAGAGAGCAGTCCAGCCGGAGAGACCGTCGTGTCAACATCTGGAGAAGAGAAGGGCCCTGAAGAGGGCCCCTGAAGCCAGAGGAAGACCCCCGAAGCTGGAGGAAGACCCCGAAGCTGGAGGAAGACCCCCCGGAGCTGTCTAATAAATTATTTTAAAAACCTGTGAAGTGTGTTTTATTATTGACACTTTTTCCCTAGGTAAATGGGTAGGGGTACCATGTACCCCATACTCATTCACATAGAGTGGGGGGCCGGGATCTGGGGGCCCTCTTATTATAGGGGGCTCTCGGATTCCGATAAGCCCCCCGCCCTCAGACCCCGACAACCAACGGCCAGGGTCGTCGGGAAGATGCCCTTGTCCTCATCAACATGGGGATAAGGTGCTTTGGGGTAGGGGGGCCCTGCAGGGCGCCCCCCTTCCCCCAAAGCACCCACCCCCATGTTGAGGGCTTGCGGCCTGGTACGGTTCAGGAGGGGGGCGCTCACTCATCCCCACCCCCTTTCCTGACCGGCCGGGCTGCGTGCTCGGATCGGGGTCTGGTATGGATTTTAGGGGGGACCCTACGCCATTTTTTCGGCGTAGGGGGTTCCCCTTAAAATCCATACCAGACCTAAGGGCCTGGGATGCCCCGCGCTTGCCGCAATAGGAAAATGTTTTTTTTCTATTGCAGCGAGCGTGAGATGCAGCATACAGGTGAACAGACTTTCCGTGAGGAACGGAGTCCGGCGGACTAAGATTTGAAACATGTTTCAAATCTAGGTACGGCGGACTTTTGGGAAAAAAGGTCCGCCGGAGCCTACACACGATCGGATTGTTTGGTGGACTCTGGTCCGCCGGACTAAGTATGCCAGAGAGTCCGTTCCTGTGTACGCGGCATTAGACGCACTTGCTGAACGTACCTACAAATCGAACCCAAGCACATTCCTCCATCACTATGCAGCACAATGCTCTGAATTCGAAAAAAAATATGAAATTCTCCAGCAGAAAATTGTGATATATTCCTTCTATATATTAGATATATTTAATGATTGACTTTAAATATAGAAATCAATATTATTTAGCCCTGTATATAGAATTATTTCTTTCATTTTTTCTGCACAGGTGGATTGATGAACCAAGTTGATCTTCATACAACTAAGTCACATGGGAAATGATCCATAGGGGTGTCTTAAGTGACTGAAAGTCTTAATTGCAGTTCACTGGAGGATTCACACAGGACACAAGTCATATCCATTTTCAAAATGTTATAAATGTTTTGGTTGCTCTTCAACATTGATCCAGCCTCAGACTACAGCAAGAGAGAAGTAATTACAGATGTTATAAAGTGACAATGGCTTTACACTAAAGTCCAACCCATGTATACATAAAATAAATCATTTCAGAATATATTTCTTGTTTGGAACGTGACAAAGGTTTTACAATGGAGGCAAAATGTATCACACACCAGAAGGTTCACACTGTAGAGAGACCATATCAGTGTTCTGAATGTGGCACAGGTTTTACATTAAAGTCAAATCTTATCAGGCACCAGAGGATTCACACTGGAGAGAAGCCATATAAATGTTCTGAGTGTTGTAAAGCCTTTACATTGAAGGCACACCTTATCACACACCAGAGGATTCACACTGGAGAGAAGCCATATAAATGTTCTGAGTGTTGTAAAGCTTTTATATCCAAGCCACACCTTATCATACACAACATGATTCACACTGGAGAGAATCCATATCAATGTTCTGAATGTGGAAAAAGTTTTACAAAGAAGGCTAACCTTATCAGACACCAGAGAGTTCACACTGGAGAGATGTCATATCAGTGTTCTGAATGTGAAAAAGCTTTCATAGAGAAGTCAGATCTTATCATACACCAGAGGTATCACACTGGAGAGAAGCCATATCAGTGTCCTGAATGTGATAAAGCTTTTACACACAGAAAACAGTTTATCATACACAAGAGGGTCCACACTGGAGAGAAGCCACATCAATGTCCTGAATGTGGAAAAATGTTTGCACAACGGGCAAACCTTATCACGCACCATAAGATTCACACTGGAGATAAGTCATATCAGTGTTCTGAATGTGATAAAGCTTTTACAAAGAGGCAAAGCCTTATCGGACACCAGAGGTTTCACACTGGAGAGAAGCCTTATCAATGTTCTGAATGTGATAAAGCTTATACAAAGAGGGAAAGCCTTATCAGACACCAGAGGAATCACACTGGAGAGAAGCCATATGAGTGCTCCAAATGTGAAAAAACTTTTAAAACCAAGGAGGCTCTTATCAGACATGGGAGGATTCACACTGGAGAGAAGCCATATCAATGTTCAGAATGTGGAAAAAATTTTACACAGAAGGCAAACCTTGTCAGACACCAGAGGGCTCACACTGGAGACAGGCCATATCAGTGTTCTGAATGTGACAAAACTTTTAATGCCAAGCAGAAGCTTATCATACATGAGAGGATTCACTCTGGGGAGAACCCATATCAATGTTCAGAATGTGATAAAGCTTTTAGACAGAGGGAAAGCCTTATCAAACACCAGAGGATTCACACTGGAGAGAAGCCTTATCAGTGTTCTGAATGTGACAAAGCTTTTACACAGAAGTCAAACCTTATCGCACATCTAAGGATTCACACTGCAAAGAAGTCGTTTTAATGCTCTGAATGTGACAAAGCTTTTACGGTTAATGTTGAGCAAATCTATCACTAGAGGATTCACAAGCTTCATCTGCAGACAGGAAACTGAAAGAAGGGGGATGTTAAAGGGGTAGCAGCTAAACCAGAAGGAAAGAGTTGCTGGTATTTCATTAGTTTCACACCTCATGTCATCTCACAAGCTAGTAAAAAAGTGAAAAAGTATTCTATGCTACTTTGAAAAATAAACTAAAGTCTGTGAGCAAACAGAAATGTAATGGACAGATGTATTGAGTTTATGTCCACCAGGCACACACTTAGAAAGTCCTTTGCGATTTTACCTTTTGACCATTTTTTTCACATAAACATCATTGACTGAACTATGTTTACTCACAATTTTCATCTTTTTTTTTGGAGCTTTGACCGAACATATAATGCATCTCCAAGATTCACTAACTGAGCTGTGTTCCCAAGTGTTTTCTTCTTGTCTGATCCTGACTTAATACATTTACAACACTGCCTCTGTACCAAGACTGGGTAGTGGTCAACCCTCTGAATCCTACGTGGGAGAGTCCATTCCAGGCTCTGCTGACTATTGCTATATCAGTCAAGCTTGAGGGCTTCAGCTAAGCCTGACCTGTCCACTCCCCCCATTACATGTTAAATATGCCCTCCCATCATCCATACCCATTGTTCACACTCCACCTCCTCTCATGGATGACAGCTTTGCTTGCAATTTGTGATTGGGAGACCTTGTGTCGGCCTTCCAACAGTGAGTTGCTGCTGTTTTATGGTGGGTGTTCAACAGTACCACTTAATCCTGGCTGTCCACTTGTGTTTAATCTAGTTCTGCCACAAATCTAAGGGAATCCATTAGGTGAAGATTGGATGTTCTTATTATCTTGTTTCTCTGTACAGCTATTGCTCATCTTCATAGACCAATCACACAGTACAACTGCAAAAGATCTGAACTACAAAGTGGGAGACTGAATGTCCTCTGGGGTTCTCTTTATTGACTCTGCATGGACAGGTCTGTTTATTGAGTAAACTTTGTACAATTTATGTAATTATTGATTTTATTGATTTTTCTTCACAATCTGTCATTAACCAATTTAGACCCTGTGGCCTTTCTCTCCATAAGCTCCCAGAGCTTTTTATTTTTGTTTTTGCCGTTGTTTCTGTTTTTTATACTGCACCTTTAACATTTGTTGTTTACTCAGATGTTTTATGCATTAATTTTTCGGACAGATAGCTTTCATTTGATAGCAAATTTTGGATTCATTGTTATTTCCTTGTTTTTTTTTGGAGAATCAATTTAAAAAAAAATAAGCATCTTCCTGTAATTTATCCCAATGTAGCATTTTTGTAATTTTGTGCATCCCTATATTTTTACTCAAAAATATAATCAACAATGTCTGTTGATTAAAACAATGTCACATTGGTGCAATGTTTATGTAATGGAGGGAAAAGGTAAAGCTCAAGGTGAATGTCTGCATTTTACTTTTGCAGAGTTTTATTCCCCTTTCTACACTACAACGTGATGCACACAATGGTTATGTAAACTGTTATGCCGTGTACACACGATCAGATTTTCCGACAACAAATGTTGGATGTGAGCTTGTTGGCGGTAAGTCCGACTGTGTGTATGCTCCATCGGACATTTGTTGTCGGACTTTCCGCCAACAAATGTTGGCTAGCATGTTCTCAAATTTTCCGCCAACAAATGTTTGTTGTTGGACTTTCCGATCATGTGTACACAAGTCCGATGAACATTCATGACGTGGCAAATTATAAAATCTCCAAATGCAGCGCACGATTCTCTTCTTTAATGTGATAATAATGAAGCTGCTTTGCTGGTGATACTGATGGAGTTATTGCAAACAAATTTTCAAAGGCTTTTTTTTCTAGTGATATCAAGAATATTATTATTATGTTTTTTTTTATTTGGGCAACTTACCACAACACCATTATCCCGTAGTTTTTAAGATCAAAAATACAACTATGCTGGTGTCCCCTGTTAATTTTACATTGTATTTTTTTAGAATGTAACTGCCGACTCCCAAACTGTCATTTGAAGTAAAACACAAAGCCAAATATGATTCTACCCAATTTTTTTAATGTGCATTAAAAAAATAAAACAAATAAAATTAGACATGCTATCATTATTCAACCAAAAAAATTATGTCAAAGCAATAACTCCAAGGCCAATAATAAATAACACGTTATCTCCTCCGATGTCTGGTTGACGAACGGCCGTTCAGAAATGAACTTAAAAGCGAGAAATGAAAAACGCAAAAAGAAAAGTGCGAATCAACACTCACGAAACTTCTACTAACATGAAATTAGCAGAAGGAGCCCAAAGGGTGGCACTAAAGAGCTGAAAAAACACATAGTGCATCTTGTAATTGTTGGCCAACATTTGTGTGACCGTGTGTATGCAAGACAAGTTGGATCCAACACCCGTCGAACAAAATTCCATGGTTTTGTTGTCAGAAAAAACGATCGTGTGTACAGGGCATAAATGTAACATTAAAATGATGTTAAAGCCTCATTATTTTTAATTAAAATGTTTCTTCTTTTTATCATTATTATACAGGATGTATAGAGCACCAACAGTTTGCGCAGTGCTTTACAACATGAGGGTAGAGGGTACAGTTACGATACAATTCTATACAAGAAGAATCAGAGGTGGGGTGGTGGAGGTTAGGTGGAGGCAGGATAGGCTTCTCCAAAGAGAAGGGTTTTCAGAGAAAAGTGGACAGAGTAGGAGATAGTTGGACAGATTGAGGTAGGGAGTGCCATAGGATGGGTGTGGCTCTGGAGATGTCCTGGAGGCAAACAGGGGAGGAGGTGACTAGGTAGCTAGAGAACAGGAGGTCTTGGGAGGAATGAAGAGAACTATTTTGTATTTTGAGAGAGAAAATTGAGCACTGTCTGTGATACTTTTTTTATTTGCACTAACATACAATTTTTCAGGACAAGCTTTCGGGGTATGTCCCCTTCTTCAAGGTCCAAGCAGTACTGATTCACAAATTTTTTAGCAGAATGTTAAAGAAGAAAAAAAAGAGAAAAAAACAAATGCATACAAATCAATGGTAATAAAGATAGCAGCAGAGTAGTGAGATAAGACAGAGGGAGAGCTATAGAATGCAGGGGGGATACTAGTCACAGAGGGGGTCATAAAACTTTAGCATAATGTGTAAGGAAACCAATATCTAAATTCAGGTCATTATTTTTCGTGTCAAAAAGAAGTATCATTCTTAGTTCAAACGTATTTCTTTCCTGGATAGTTCTGAAATTCCCTTTAAGAACTAAAACATTGACAATTTTCTCTGTCACAATTGCACTAATACGGCTACAATCAAATCAAGTATGGTCTTTTGAGAATAGGTAAGTCATGTACAGTAACTCGGGGCTGAGATGTGGATGGCTTTGTAACTTGTTTGTTTTTTTAATCAAATTTAACTTAATTTAATGGGTGAGTGGCAGACAATGGAGCGATTGGCAGAGAGGGGTAGTGGACTCTGAGCAGTTTGTAAGGTGGATGAGTCTGGCAGCAACATCCATAATGGACTGAAGGGGAGATGTAAAGGTGTAAAGCCTATGTAAAGGTAAGCCAATGAGGAGGGAGTTGCAGTAGTTGAGGCGAGAGATAACCAGGGAGTGAATTAGGAGCTTTGTGGTGTCATTAGTTAATAAGGGACATATTTTGGAAATGTTGCAGAGGTTGAGGCAGCAAGATTTGGACAATGATTGGATGTGGGGCTGAAAGGATAGTTCAGAGTCCAGGATTACACCTAGCACCCTGGCATGGAGGGACAGGCTGATGTCTGTGCCATTAATCTAGACAGAGCGATCAGGGGATGAGGTACTTGTGGGAGGAAATATTATGAGCTCAGTTTTGGATAGATTGAGATTGAGGAAGGGGTGTGACATCCAGACTCCTATGTCTGTTAGTAAATAACTGATGCTTGAGGAGACTATTATAGGGCGTACACACGGTCGGACTTTGTTCGGACATTCCGACAACAAAATCCTAGGATTTTTTCCGACGGATGTTGGCTCAAACTTGTTTTGCCTACACACGGTCGCACAAAGTTGTCGGAAAATCCGATCGTTCTAAACGCGGTGACGTAAAACACGTACATCGGGACTATAAACTGGGCAGTGGCCAATAGCTTTCATCTCTTTATTTATTCTGAGCATGCGTGGCACTTTGTCCGTCGGATTTGTGTACACACGATCGGAATTTCCGACAACGGATTTTGTTGTCGGAAAATTTCATCTCCTGCTCTCCAACTTTGTGTCGGAAAATCCGATGGAAAATGTCCGATGGAGCCCACACACGGTCTGAATTTCCGACAACACGCTCCGATCGGACATTTTCCATCGGAAAATCCGACCGTGTGTACGGGGCATTAGAGTGAGCTGAGGGGTAGAGATATATCTGGGTGTCATCAGCATAGAAATGGTATTGGAAGCCATGGGAGGCTATCATTTAACCCAGGGAGGTGGTGTATATGGAAAATAGGAGAGGTCCAAGAACAGAACCATGAGGGACCCCAACAGACAAAGGAAGAGGAGAGGAGAAAGTAGAACTGTAAGAGACACTGAAGGTGTGGTGGGATAGGTAGGATGAGAACCAGTGAAGAATACAGTCATGGAGGCCAATGGAACAGAGTTTTTTGAAGAAGAGGGGGTTGTCAACTGTGTAAAAGGCAGCAGAGAGGTCCAAGATTAGGAATATAGAATAGTGTTCATTGGTTTTAGACATTAGTAAATCATGTGCGAGTTTTAGTTGAGCAGTTTCTGTGGCTTGTTTAGGGCAAAATCCATACTGAAGAGGATAAAAAAGGTTATTCTTAGTGTAATGGTTTCTTGGTTGGTTCTAGACCAGATTTTAAGGAGTTTGGTGTTAAAGGCGAGCAAGGAGATGTGGCGTAGTTTAAAATTTGTGAGATCCAACAAGGCCTATTTAACCTGTTCCCGCTCACACTATAGCTGAAAGACGGCTACAGCATGGGCTTATAATGCTGGGAGGGTGTCCATGGAAGTCTTTCCAATGCTCGCGTTGCCCCCCCCCCCCACAGTGTAAGAAGTGCACTCTTTTGTCTTTTGGACACAGCTCATCACAGATCGGGGTAAAGGGCCAATCACAGTGGCCCTTTACCACGTGATCAGCTGTCAGCCAATGACAGCTGATCACACGATGTAAGCAGAAGTAGGTTATCGGCTTTTTCTTTTTCGCTAGCAGCATGAGGAGAAAAGCATAAAGCAGATGACTAGCTTCTGTTAAAGGGACATCATTCACAAAATTTGCCCAACATTTGCCCACATGTACAGCTAATCAGTGCCCACCAGTGCTGCTAATCAGCACCCACCAGTGCCAGCTATCAGTGCCCATTAGTGCTGCCAATCAGTGCCTCACCATCAGTGTCACCTATCAGTGCTGCCTATCAATGCCACCTATCAGTGTTCATCAGTGCTGCCTCATCACCACACATTAATAAAGGAGATAAATTACCTGTTTGCAAAATTTTATAACAAATTATGATTTTTTTTTTTTTTTTTCAAAATTTTTGGTCTTTTTTGTTTGTTTAGAAAAAAATAAAAACCCCAGCAGTGATTAAATAACACCAAAAGAAAGTTCTATTTGTTTTTTTTTTTAATGATAAAAATGTCATATGAGTACAGTGTTACATGACCGCCCAATTGTCATTCAAAGCGTGACAGCGCTGAAAGCTGAAAATTGTCCTTGGCAGGAAGGAGGTAAAAGTGCCCGGTAAGCAAGTGGTTAGGTATTAAACGATCTATTGCTGCAGGGAGAGGGAGGACAGAGCTAGAACGGATCTGTTCCTGTCCTTTTACTTTTACTTAATAAGTGTGGCCTGACATCAAGTGGGAAGAATCTAGTTTTATTTTGCTTTTACGGTGTGTTCCTATACAGAGGTTTGTAAAATCATTGAAAGTCCAGGAGGTGATCATTTCAGCTTCTGGGCATAGGTTGGATGCCAGCTGTCACAGACCCGCCATAACCCGCAGGAGCTGCTGAGACCAGGTGACGTTTTAAAACCACACTGGGACAAATGGCCGCTATCCCAGTGCCACTTTAAATGAACAATGGGGGCTCAAGTGGTTAACAGCTTTTGTTTTTCTGAGTCTCCTGTAACATTTTCACAAGCTGTCAATCAAATATGGCAGTTGGAGGGGTCGGGACACACCAAATAACACTGCCAGGGGTGCTTACAACTGCCAGATTTTATTAATATGGTTTAACCCCTTTTTTACAAATCAAACTGTTGGGGTAACTGATTTAGAAGTGTTAGCTGAAGTTGGGGTTTACTTTTTTGTCACTTTGTTAACCATTTGAAGACCGGCATGGTAAACCCCCTTCCTGTCCCGGCCATTTTCTGGTTTTCAGTACAGAGACATTTACTCAATCATACAACACTCTACTCAAATGGATTTGATATCATTTTTTTGAGACACATAGAAACACCTTTTGGTGGTATTTAATCACCACTGAGTGTTTTACTTTTTACTATATAACAATTTTGGAAAAAAAGAGCCCGTGTCCTTTTAATTTTTGCTTTAAAGCTTTGTAATTTTTTTCTTCATAATTCTTTAAAATGTGTTCTGCTAAATTGCTTTGCTTAAAAAAAAAAAAATCAGTGTATATCGTTTAGTCTGCATGAAAGTTATAGAGACCACAGACTATATTATATTTATTTAATAATTGACCAATCCTGATGTACTGACTGCCTATCTCATTTCTTGAGGCCCTAAAATGCCGGGATAGTACAAATACTCCCAATGACCTCTTTTTTTAAAATAGGCAGTCCAAGATATTTAGTAGACACGTGCAATTCGTTTTTGTCCCGAATACAAATTCAGACACATTTTTGGTTATTCCGAATCACCGAATGGAATAGTAACGAATAGTAACTAATTTCATTGAAATCCTTTAACATTGGTTTTGTTTATTCATTTTCTAACAAATACCAACTTTTCAGAAAAATTAGAATTTGGATCGTTTGACCGATTTGAATTTTGTGTGAAGAAATAGCTGGTTGTTAAGCAGCGGGTTGGGAAGCCAGCCGCCGCGTCCTTAACAACCATGAGTCATCTGTCAGTGGGCTTCCCCACTGACAGATGAATGTAAAGAAAAGAATGCCGGCAATTGCTCTGCAATAGAAAAATGTAAAAGAAAAATGGCATCGCCCCCCCCCCCCCAGTCCATACCTAGCCCTTTGGGTCTGGTAAGGATTTTAAGGTAAACCCCATGCCAAAATAAAAAAAAGCGACGTAGGGCCCCCAAAAGCCATACCAGACCTTTATCTGGGCATGCAGCCCGGTCAGGAAAGGGGAGGGGACGAGTGAGCATCCCCCTCCTGAATCACATGCCCTCAATATGGGGTTGGGTGCTTTAAGGCAGGGAGGACTCTGTCCCCCACCCCAAAGCACCTTGTTCCCATGTTGATGGGGACAAGGGCCTCTTGTCAACACAGGCATGCTTACACTTATACCCCAAAACACTATCTTCTTCTACTCCCCTTGAGTATGGTGATACCACATGTGTGAAACACTTCAAGCTGCCTAGATGCATAGAAGGGACCAAAATCCAAGGAGTATCCTCAGGCTTTAAAGTGGGACGTCTGTCAAAAATAAAAAAAATACCCTTTATTTATTTGAACAATATAATTGACATTTATATTACCACTTTCTGGATTGCTGAATGCCTGAATGGAAACAAATTTCCAATCCAGACATTTAACAATCCTCTCCTCTTCTACTGACAGCATCTGCTCTCTGCAGCCAAATGTGTCTGCAGACCGGTACTTCCTCATTCTGTTGTCGGTGTTTGCTCTCTAAACCCTGCTCCATCCCTCCCCCTTTCATGACCTTGCATGCTTTCTCCTAAATAAGGACACACAGGTAAGAGCTGTGTGAAGTTGGCACCCCATTTTTGTAAAACCGGAATAAAAATATACCATTCGTTTGTGCCGCGTTTGTGCTGATTTGTGCCGCAAAAATGAGCGTTTGTGCCGGTTCGGTTTCGGAGATATTAAACATTCAATTTAATGCAAGCTCTGCCCACTTTGCACCCCATATTGCCGAAATTTAAAGACAAACACGTCATTCGTTTGTGCCACGTTTGTGCTGGTTTGTGCCGCAAAAATAAACGTTTGTGCCACTTTGGTTGCGGAGATATTGCGCGTTATATTTTCTGAAACCCCGCCCACTTCGCACCCCATATTGCTGAATTTTAAAAACAAATGCGCCATTTGTTTGTGCCGCAAAAATAAACGTTTGTGCCGCTTTGGTTGCGGAGATATTGTGCGTTATATTTACTGAAACCCCGTCCACTTCGCACCCCATATTGCTGAGTTTTGAAAACAAACGCGCCATTCGTTTGTGCCGCGTTTGTGCTGGTTTATGCCGCAAAAATAAACGTTTGTGCCACTTTGGTTGCGGAGATATTGAGTGGTATATGTTGTCAAACCACACTGACTTTACACCTAGTTATTAAATCTTACATACAACTAGATTTATTTGTTCGCGGTTTGTGCAGATTTTGTGGATATTGTACATGATGTTTTACTTCACATGCGTAGTTTTGCCACCCCCACAGGGATCCCCCCCTTCTGATTCTCTAGCGCTAACTGGAAGAACAGACGGAGGAGGAAGTCTGGGGAAGGGGCGGGCACAGCTGGCTCTGGCTCCAATGAGGCAGAGCCAGCTGTCAATCAGGCAGCAGGGTGGATCTCGACAGTATTGTCGGGATCTGTCCCGGCTGCAGGGTGGCTCTGCGCTGTCAGGATATAGTGGGCAATAACACGCCACATGCACATGAGTTTTTTTGTCACAGGAGAACATACTATATGTCATCTTGTGAACAAAAATAAAACTAAGGCCAAAAAAGGTTGGGCCATAGTTCTCTTTTAACAAAAGTTTAAACCAGGTGTTAACCAAGCAAAACAGCACTCCAGCAAATTCTCTTATACAAGTCACTTCTTTTTTTAATTGCTTTTTTTGAAAAACATCTATGTCAGTAAACATTCTATTCCTGACAGACTCCATGGCAGACTACGTGTGGGTTAACCCCGCCTCCTCTCCAATGCTATAGGACCCCACTCCCATAAATTTGAGCTCACCACTAGGGACTGCGTTCCTTTTTTGTCCTTCTCATTGAACCTATAAGTCAATGCACTTATGTTTACGGATGTCCAAAATTGATCGTGGAAGTTGATGCCAGGCAGTTTCAAGATAGTCCAGGGCCCAGCCATGGGTGGGTGTGTGGCTCCAGGCCCCTGTGTCCTGTGGTGGGGATGACCTTTGTATGCCCAGGCTCAGTGGAACGGCTGGCAGGTCTGAAGATTCTCCATGGCAGCAGTTTTTGTATATAAAAGCTCCCTGTTTGTTTTTCCCTCATGTGCCTTGCTGTCTTCTTTTTCTTTTTGCTTCTATGGTGCCTGGAACGCAAGTGCATTCCAGGGTTCGGCTCCCTCTTCCAGGCCGCGGCTCCGGCTCGCTACTGCGCATGTGGGATCCTCAGACGAAGCCGAGGCTTGGTTTCGCACATGCGCGGTGCGGCAGGGGACCCGGCGGCTGTACAGGCGCTGTACGGCAGGTGGCAACTGCGCAGGCGCAGTTCGGGCATGGTGGTGACATCATTCCGGTGGGGATGTTTGAATCCCTGAGAGCCCTGTCATTCTAATGCCCTGTACACACGATAGGATTTTCCGACAACAAAATCCATGGGATTTTTTCCAACGGATGTTTGCTCAAACTTGTATTGCATACACACGGTCACACAAAGTTGGTCGGAAATTAAGAACGTCAAGAACCCGGTGACGTACAACACGTATGACAAGCTGAGAAAAATTACGTTCAATAGCCAGTGCTGCTCTTCTGCTTGATTCCGAGCATGCGTGGCACTTTGTGTGTCGGAATTGTGTACACACGATCGGAATTTCCGACAACGGATTTTGTTGTCGGAA
The DNA here is from genome assembly GCA_037952835.1 of Lithobates septentrionalis. Lineage (NCBI taxonomy): Eukaryota > Metazoa > Chordata > Amphibia > Anura > Ranidae > Lithobates > Lithobates septentrionalis. Next base: position 239,900 of record JBBDGP010001532.1, read on the forward strand.
AATTTTAGAACCAGATCTCAAATTTTGTGTGACAGAAATTCCTATGGAAAATGTGTGATGGAGCCTACACATGGTCGGAATTTCCGACAACAAGGTCCTATCACACATTTTCCATTGGAAAATCCTATCGTGTGTACAGGGAATTAGGATTACTACAGGCAGCTTGCGTCAGCTCCTCAGGCCCCAGGTTCCCAGATCATGGTCAGCTTCAGCCAGGGAAGGGGGGCTAAGATCTTAAAGGGGAAGCTGCACTGCTATTTGTACTCCTTTGTTCCAGGACGTGTGAGTGTTCCTACAAAGCCGCAGGATCGCCTCCTATTTGTCCACCAGGGTGCCATGGACAGATCATCACCTCCGTGTGGCCAGCTCTCATGCTCTAGGTATGTGGGGCATGAAAAGGGGAGGGCCAGGTCCACGTGCAGATGGACTGATTCCCTAGTTGTCACGTTCTCCCTTTTTTAGCCCTTCCAGGTCAGACCATCAGCTTACTGTCCAAGATGACAGGGACCTTTCCAGGCTGCAACGCCCACCTTCTTCATCAAGGTCCAGACGTGACTCTCCGTCTAGGACCCAACATCAGAGGAGATGTTCCCCTTCCTCCTCCCAACAGAGGAGATGTTCCCATTCCTCCTCCCAACAAAGGAGATGTTACCATTCCTCCTCCAAACACCACACCCACCGCCACGACAGCCGTTTTGATCACAGATCCTGCTGGGGTTGTGGGACCCGGGTCCCGGAAGTCAAGTCCTCATGTGACCCTTGTTATGCCAAGACGGTAGGGAAAAAGATGCTGAAAGCTGGTAAATGTAGACACTGGTCAAACGGATGGTGAAACAATCCCACAAAGAGTGGAGTACATTTTACACGTGGAGCCAGTCTACCACATTATCTGGCTCCCTGGCTGATGAGGCACAGGAGCCCATTCCAGCCTTATTATTCCTCCCCTGATTCCTCGCACAGCGAGATGGAGGGAAATTAGTTTGTCGGAGGCTTCAACTTCACCCTGGTTTCTCCAATTAAAGCGGTCAAAGAGGCCCTTAAGTGGGAAGACTCTTCTACTCCCCCGGCTAAACAGAAGATAATCTTTAAGCATCTGGAGAAAGAACATTCCAATTTTCCACTCCTTTCTGAATTAAAGGATATTATTGACGAGGAATGGAGCAAGGTAGATAAGAAGACCTCTATGTCAAGTAGGACCTCCAGGTTATACCCCTTCAAGGCTGTGGAAGTAAAATATTTGGAAAATGCTGCCCTCGTAGACGCAGCTCTGATGCGACTAGCTAAACACGTCCCTCTTCCTCTGGTAGATGCGGTATCCTTCAAAGACGGGCTTGAGATAAGAATAGATCAAGATCTTAAAAGGATTTACGGGTCAGCCGGGATGGCTTGCAAACCCGCCTTGGCCCTTGCGCCATGTCCAAGGCCATGGAGGTCTGGATGGAGAATGTAGACTCCATGATCAGAGGAGTCTCAGAAGAACTAGCCAGGGGCTCAGTAATCCAGGAGCTGAAGCTAGCGGTAGCTTTCCTGGGGCAGGCTTCAATCGACCTTATCCGCCCATCGGCCCGGACTATGCTGTCCTCAGTCACGGCCAAGTGGGCCTTGTGGTTGTGCCCCTGGCTCGCTGACCCAGCATCCCCTTGAAGGGTCCTCGCTGTTTGGTGACAAACTGGATAGCACCATAGCCCAGGCCACAGGTGGGAGGTCGGGCTTTCTGCATCAGGTTAGGCATCTGTTCAATCAGAAAAGGCCTCAGCACAGAAGACATAGTACTGAGCGTTCAAGGGAAGCACGCTCTTACAGGCCCGGCCGAGATATCAGAAGGAATTGGAGCAGAAGACAGGCATCCTTCCAGAAGCCTGCTAAGAGCCAGGCTAAGCAATTTTGAGTTTGGGCCTGCCCAAGCGGGTTGGGTGGGGGCGCGTCTGCTTCTCTTCCAGCACGTCTGGGAAAAAGCAATCTGGAACCAGTACAGTGCCTGATATACTGTACTTAGTTCCACATGATAGAAAGTTCGATCTCTCTCCCCATGGAAAATATTCCAGTCATTCAAGGAAGAATTTTACGAGCTCCAAGCTCTTAACACCTAAAAGCCTCGCAATGCTTAAAGATTATCGGCACAATGGTCTCTACAACCCTCATGGTCATGTGGTCTCTGGAGAGATTATGCTCTTTTCAGATAGGGTTTCTTCAACAATGGAATTCGGGGGACGACAATCAGTCCATTCACATAACTTCAGTGATGAGGAACAGCCTCTTCTGGTGGCTCCAGTGCAGAAATCTGCTCACCTGCCACTCCATCGCCCCTGTCTCGTGGGTCACGGTCTTGACCAATGCCAGTGGTGCTGGTTGAGGAGCCCTTTGTGGGTCAGAACTTGCTCAAGGCAAGAGGGGTGCCCGTCTTCACAACCGAATCTGGCCAATATTTCAGCAGTCTTCGTCCCTGGAGTCTAGAATGTCCAAGCGGACTTCCTGTCGCGCACTCAGCTGGACAACAACGAGTGGTCACTGTATGCTCAGACGTTTGAGTGGATCCTGTCCTTGGGAGTCAATCCCGAAGTAGATTGATTTGCATCCCCCTGCAACTTCAAAATCAAGAAGTATTACACTCGGGGCTGTTGCAGCCAGGCCTTCGGAATAGACTCCCTGACAGATCAGTGGAAGCTCCAACAGGGCGTACACCTTTTCCCCGTTCCCGATTATCCTCAGATCCTTACGGAGGCTTCAAGCAGAGGCGGTCGAGGTGGTGATGATAGCACCTTACTGGCGGAACAGGCCATGATTTCCCCTCCTGACCCAGCTCAGCTTCCGGAACCCGCTATCTCTTCCTCTCAGGCCGGACCTTCTTTCTCAGGGGGGCAGTCCTGCACCCTTGTCCGGCATTATTGAGACTGATGGTCTGGTTCTTCAGAGGGAAAGGCTGGAGTCTCTTGGGTGTGCTTCAGGATTAATTTCCACCCTCATTGGCTCGAGAAGGGCAAGCACGAATAAAGTCTATGAGAGAATTTGGGCCAAGTTTGTCAAATTCTCATCCTCTACGGGCAGATCATTCAGGGACCCAGGAATCCCAGGATATTCTCAGATTTTTTCAATCCGGTCTAGATCTGTCTCTGTCCATCAACTCTCTCAGGGTCCAAGTCTCTGCCTTGTCGGCCTTCTCTGGTACATCGTGGGCTGTTCACCCTCTAACTCTGTAGTTTTTCTGTGGGGCAACAAGACTCAGGCCCCCAAGAAGACGAAGATTCCCCAGATGGGATCTTCCCCTGGTCCTCGACTCACTGTCTGGACTAAGCACCGCGGGATCTTTTTATTAAAAGACTTTTCTGCAAGAGCCGCCTTTCTAGTAGCCATCACTTCGGCTAAAAGGTTTTCTGAGATTGGGTCCTTGGGTCATGAAGAACCATTCCTGACTTTCTTTCCGGACTGGGTGGTCCTCATCCCTATGCTTGGCTCAAATCCGAAGACTTTTCAGTGTTCCATGAGGACCAAGAAATTGTCCTACCTACATCCGGCAACAACAAGGGGAAACGGACTTCGTCCAGAATGATTGTGACCTGGATCGTCCAGTCTATCTAGCAGGCTCATAGGGCTAAGGGCCTGGCTCCTCCAGAGTCGGTGACAGCACACTCTACCAGGGGTATGGCGGCTTTGTGGGCAGCAGCCCTGCATGTGGCTCCTGATGTCATCTACAAGGCGGCCTCATGGGCCTCCATTAACACCTTTATGTCACACTATTGCATAAAACCCGCTTCTCTATCCTGTTCGATCTTTGGTTTAAGAACCCAGTCGGTTGACGGGGAGAATTAAACTTCTTTTTATCAGCATACGTTATTTCCCACACGTATTCTGCCATGAAATCTGTCAGGAAAACAGAAAATTTATTGTCAAATAGTTACCGTAATTTTCCTTTCATGATGGACTCCATGGCAGACGGAGTTCCCACCCTTTGGTCATGAGTTGGCTTATTACGGAACAGTCTCTAGTGGTGAGCTCAAATTTATGGGATAGGGGTCCTATAGCATTGTAGAGGAGGCGGGGTTAACCCACACGTAGTCTGCCATGGAGTCTGTCAGGAAAAGAATGTTTACTGACATAGATGTTTTTCAAAAAAACTATGGCCCAACCTCTTTTGGCCTTAGTTTTCTTTTTGTTCACAAGATGACATATAGTACGTTCTCCTGTGACAAAAAACCCATGTGCATGTGGCGGGCTATTGCCCACTATATCCTGACAGCGCTGAGCCACGCTGCAGCCGGGACAGATACCGACAATACTGTCGAGATCCTCCCTGCCGCATGATTGAAAGCTGGCTCTAGCTCAATAGAGCCAGAGCCAGCTGTGCCCGCTCCCTCCCCAGATTTCCTCCTCTGTCTGTTCTTCCAGTCAGCGCTAGAGAATTGGAAGGGGGGGATCCCTGTGGGGGTGGCAAAACTACGCATGTGAAGTAAAACATCATGTACAATATCCACGAAATCTGCACAAAACGGCGAACAAATACATCTAGTTGTATGTAAGATTTAATAACGAGGTGTAAAGTCAGTGTGGTTTGACAACATATACCACTCAATAGCTCCACAACCAAAGTGGCACAAACGTTTATTTTTGCGGCGCAAACCAGCACAAACGCGGCACAAACGAATGGCGCATTTGTTTTTAAAATTCAGCAATATGGGGTGCGAAGTGGGCGGGGTTTCAGCAAATATAACACACAATATCTCCGCAACCAAAGCGGCACAAACGTTTATTTTTGCGGCACAAACCAGCACAAATGCGGCAGAAACGAATGGTGTGTTTGTTTTTAAAATTCAGCAATATGGGTGCGAAGTGGGCGGGGTTTCAGCAAATATAACGCACAATATCTCTGCAACCAAAGCGGCACAAACGTTTACTTTTGCGGAACAAACTAGCACAAACGCGGCACAAACGAATGGCGCATTTGTTTTTAAAATTCGGCAATATGGGGTGCGAAGTGAGCGGGGTTTCAGCAAATATAACGCACAATATCTCCGTAACCAAAGCGGCACAAACGTTTATTTTTGCGGCACAAACCAGCACAAACGCGGCAGAAACAAATGGCGTGCTTGTTTTTAAAATTCAGCAATACGGGGTGCGAAGTGGGCGGGGTTTCAGCAAATATAATGAACAATATCTCCGCAACCAAAGCGGCACAAACGTTTATTTTTGCGGCACAAACCAGCACAAACGCGGCACAAACTAATGGCATGTTTGTTTTTAAAATTCAGCAATATGGGGTGCGAAGTGGGCGGGGTTTCAGCAAATATAACGCACAATATCTCCGCAACCAAAGCGGCACAAACGTTTATTTTTGCGGCACAAACCAGCACAAACACGGGACAAACGAATGATGCGTTTGTTTTTAAAATGTCTATTGACGTCGTCCCGTGTACGAGCAGCCTGCGCGCCCCCTGCAGGGCGCGCGCGGCACGCTCGTGATCAGCGAGTCTATGAGACTCGCCCGATCACAGATCAGAGTAAGGGGTCGGTCCTGACCCCTTACCACATGATCAGCTGTCAGCCAATGACAGCTGATCATGTGATGTAAACAGAGCCGGTAATCGGCTATTTTTCCTCCTCGCGCTGACAGCGTGAGGAGAAAAAAAAAATGATCACTGATGTCCCGATCACGGTGATCATCTGTGCCCCCTGCTAGTGACACCTAGCAATAGGAGCAGTGCTGCCTACCAGTGCCCACCAGCGTCACCCATCAGTGTGCACAGTGCCATCCATCTGTGCCCTCAGTGCCCACAGTGCCACCCATCAGTGCCCACAGTGCCACCCATCAGTGCCCACAGTACCACCCATCAGTGCCACCCATCAATGCCACCCATCAGCGCCCACATCAGTGCAACAACAGTGCTGCACATCAGTGCCACCTATCAGTGCCCATCAGTGTCACCTACCAGTGCCGCCCATCTCTGCCCATTAGTGCCCCCCATCAGTGCCGCCTATCAGTGCCCCCATCAGTGGTACCTATCAGTGCCCATCAGTGCCACCTATCCGTGCCACCCATCCGTGCCACCCATCCATGCCACCCATCAGCGCCCATCAGTGGCCATCAGTGCCGCCTTATCTGTCCCCATCAGTACCGCCTTATCTGTCCCCATCAGTGCTGCCTTAACCGTGCCTATCAGTGCTGCCTTAACTGTGCCTATCCGTGCCCATCAGTGCAGCCTATCAGTGCTGCCTCATCAGCGCATATCAATGAAGGAGAAAAATTACCTGTTTGCTAAATTTTATAACAAACTATTAAACATGATTTTTTTTTTCAAAAATTTCCATTTTTTTGGTTTGTTTAGCAAAAAATAAATACCCCAGCTGTGATTAAATACCACCAAAAGAAAGCTCTATTTGTGGTAAAAAAAATGATAAAAATTTCATCTGTGTACAGTGTTGTATGACCGCGTAATTGTCATTCAAAGTGCGTCAGCGCTGAAAGCTGAAAATTGTCTGGGCAGGAGGGGGGTTTAAGTGCCCAGTAAGCAAGTGGTTAATCTCAGAAACTGAACCGGTGTCTTGCCGAATAAGTTCCTTCGGCGGATAAGTTCCCCCCTGTACTGCTTGTTTGTTCGAGAGGAAGGGTATGTGGGCTCGATTGACGATCTTAAGTTGGGTTTCCCTCCAGGATTCGTTGGGCACCAGTTTGTGAATAGTGTTGAGGCCTTGAAGTAGTTTGTTGACCAAGTCGGCATCCGGGAAGTCTTTTGCCCAGTTAGCTGCTGATGAGGTCTCCAGTGAGGGAATGACTTTTAGGAGGAGTGGCTGGTATATGTCTGAGATTTTGTAGGAGCCCTTTAAAAGAAGAGAGTCCGATAGAGACGTTTTAAATCTTTTGTGATCGTCTCTGCAAGCATTTTTGAGAAAGCTGATACATTGACCATAATGGAACATGTGTGACTGTGGAAGTTGGAATGTCTCCGCTAATGACTTGAAAGGGATGGGGCGGCCAGACTCTGAATCACAAAGCGAAGAAAAGTTGGAGATGCCTTTCTGTTGCCAGGTGGTATATGGCTGGCGTTCCAAACCTGGGGGAAAGCTCGGGTTTCCTTGTATTGGGAGGTGTCTAGAAATAAACGGTGAAAGTTTGAGGCTTTTCCGGATCTCCCTCCAAGCAATTGCTGTGTCCCAAAGTAGTAGGTTGTGTTGAAGGGGCGGAGGAATGGATTTCCATTTGCAGTGGAGGAGAGCTACCAGGGAGTATGGGTTGACCATTTCAGTTTCCAGGTAAAAGTTGGAGTAACGAGATGTTTGCGCTACCCAATCTAAACTTATCCTCAAGAGGCAGGCTAAATTATAGATCCTGACATTAGGGAGACTAATACCCCCTTCACGCCTGGGAAGGTAAAGTTTAGTGAATGCAATTCGTGGTCGCTTATTTCGCCATAGAAATTTGGATATTGCCTCGTTGAGAATTTTTGTGTCTTTATGGTGCAAGAGTAAGGGAATGGTTTGTAGTGGATAAAGTAGGCGGGCGAAGCTGACCATTTTCACTAGATGACATCTTCCCAGTAGCGAAAGAGGCAGATCCATCCAGTTTGTTAGTTCTTGAGAGATTTTTTTGAGTAAAGGTGGGTAATTGAGGTGATAGAGAGAGGAGGGTAGTTTTCCTATTCTTATGCCTTAAGTAGGTGATGTGGGATTGTGCTACCGAGAATATGGAGTTCTGTGTCCAAGGAGGGTTGGATACGGTGCCTAGGGGGAGGATTTTACTTTTGTTGTAGTTTATGCGAAGGCCCGAGCATAATCTAAATTGGTCAAAGATTAGCTTAATCGTGAGCATGTCAGATGAGGGGTTTGCTGTGAATATAAGGACATCGTCCGCAAAGAGTGAGGTGCGAAGTTCCCGTTTGCCGATAGGGATGCCGTTTAGTGGGGCTACGTGTGAAAAATACCTAGATAGTGGTTCTAATGCAATGTTAAAGAGGAGTGGTGATAAGGGGCAACCCTGCCGAGTTCCTTTGTGTAGGCGGAATTCCTCTGATAGGAGGCCTGCCGCCACCAGTCTAGCAGCTGGGGCGGTATACATGGTGTTTATAAGATGTGAGAAGGAACCGGAGAATCACATTTTATTCATGACCAGAGAAAGCCATTTGAAGCTGACGTTATCGAAGGCTTTCTCCGCGTCTAGGGTGATGATAGCGTACTTTCCCTCTGAGTTGCATTTGGCATGTTCCAGGGCCATCATTACCTTCCTGATGTTCATGGTGGCAGTTCTGCCTTTCACGAACCCTGATTGGGCAGGGTGTATCAGAGAGGGTATGATGTCTGCTAATCTTGTGGCAATAATTTTAGAAAGGATTTTGACATCCAGGTTTAGAAGTGAGATTGGCCTATATGAGCCTGGTTCTTGGTGGTCTTTACCTTTTTTGGCTAGTAATTTGATAGTGGCTTGGTTGCCCGTGGGTAAGTATGTTCCCCCTGACCATATATGCTGATATACTTCATAAAGTGTGGGTTCTAAGAGTGGTTGTAGGGACTTGTAGAATTCTCCCGTGAATCCATCAGGACCTGGGGCTTTCGAAGGAGCTAGGTTTTTAATTGTAGTGGATATTTCATGGAGGGATATTGGGGCGTTTAGAGCTTCTAACTGTGAGGGTGATACTTGAGAAAGGGTTACCTTCTCAAGAAAGGATTGTGCTGTCGCAGGGTTTATGGGATCTGGTCCGTATAGGGATGAGTAGTATTGTAGCATGGTTTTATTTATGTCTTTTTGGGTGGTTTTTATGTTACCCAGAGAGTCACGGAGAGATGAGATGTGTGTCAGACGATAGGGTCCCCTACATAAATTGGCGAGGAGTTTACCTGCCTTGTTGCCGAATTTGTGGAGGGTGGCCTCCATGTAGGCTTTTTTTGTTTGTTCTAGGGTTTCGGCCCATGTATCAAAGGATTGTTTTGCTGATTGCCATGCCTTCCTGTTATCATTGGAGTTGTTTATGTATAGTGATCTTTGGGCTAGGTGCAGTCGGGAGCTTGCTTGTTTGTATTTTTTAAGTGCGTTTCTCTTAAAGGATGCTGCATAGGAGATTATACGGCCTCTGAGGAATGCTTTTCCTGCTTCCCAGAATAAATTGGGGTTGTCAGAGTGTTCAGCATTGTTCGAAGTGTATTCTGACCAGACGTTTTCCATGTATTGTCGGAAGTCAGAGTTGTTGTGGAGATAGGAGGGGAAACGCCATATTTTAGGATTCGGGTGTAAATCAGGGTTATCAATCGTGGTCGAGATTGGTGCATGGTCGGATATGGCAATGTCATGGATGTCGGCATCGGATATCAGTGGTAGAAGGTCGTCTGAGCAGAAGAGATAGTCAATTCTGGTGAAGACGTTGTGGGGATTGGAGTAAAAAGTAAAATCTCTGTCAGCTGGGTGCCGGAGTCGCCAAATGTCGTGTAGATGGAGGGATTCCATCGTTGAGGCTAGTAAAGTTTGTGAATCGAGATCTGAGGGGAGAAATGTGCGCTTAGAAGTGGATCTGTCATCTAACGGGTGAACTGTGGAGTTAAAGTCTCTGCCGGCTATATGCGGGAGGGTCGGGTTGCTAAGGAGCCATGATGAAAGTTCACTATAAAATTGTTTTGTGGGGTTATTGGGGGCATAGATGTTTGAGATTATCATTTCCTTGGTTCCTAATTTGATGTGGGCTGAAATAAGGCGACCCTGTGCATCTGCTTTGATAGATAGGACCTCACATGACATGTTTTTGTGAATGAGTATCAGGACTCCTGCTTTGCGTCCATTGGAATCTGAGCCTAGTACTGTGCCTACCCATAATTTTTTCATTCGGTGGAAATCAGAGGTGGAGAGGTGGGTTTCTTGGAGTAGGGCAATGTCGGTTTTGAGTCTTTTAAGGTGACGGAGGATTTTCATTCTCTTATTGGGTGAACGAAGCCCTTTAACATTCCAGGAGACTAGTTTCATATAGGAGGGGTCACTGGGGGGGATATGTGAAGATATTGTATGATTTTCACCTGTTAATAGGTGGTGGTGTGATGTGAAGGTAGGCTGGGTTCTAGAGGGGGTTGTTTTGTTTGAACGAGGGTTTGTGTAACCGCTAAGGGCGTGTGTACCATAAGATGGGGGTGCGTAGTATAGGGAGGGGTGTGGAAGGAGGGGGGTAGAAAAGAGAAACAATAAAACATAATCAATAAACTTCGCTTTTTTCCGCATGGAGTCGACTGTGTAGACCAACTCCCATCGCAAGACCCAGATACTGCTTTATTTGAGAACCCGTAATTTAGGGGGTGAAGAGCATTGGCAGCTTGGGTTGTGCAATAATTGACGGAGGAGTTGGTTACACAGGAGAGCCAGGGGAGAGATTCAACACCTTAGTTGTAACAAAATCAAATTTACCAGTTAGTAAAATGTAAACAGTATGTAAAAAACATAAGAGAAACTGCTTGGCCTACCAGTAGCTGATTTGCCTGGTGAGGGAGAGAGAACAAGCTTGAGAGAAAGAGAAATTTTTTTTTTTTAACTTCGCCTCTTGATTGGGATATCCCATTAAGAGTTAGGCCACCATAGCCGTAGGGGCTAGGCGGTATGGAGTAGCAGTGTGGGACCGTGCTTGTGGTCCTCAGTGAGGTGTGGAGCGGTGTTGGTCCGGTGCCGAGGCTCTGAACCGTTTTGGAGAGTCTTTGCGTGGGCTCCTTTGGTCTAGAGCACGGTTGACAGGAGCCGCTCTAGGAGAGGGGCTGAGGTTGGGGCCTGAGTGTAGCGATCGTAGGAAAGCCTCAGCTTCTTTTGGGTCATGGAAGGAGAGTTGGTCGCCATTTGGGGCTTTAAGTCGGAGGGTAGCTGGAAAAGCCAAAGTGAATTTGAGTTGTTGATGGTGCAAACCTGTTGAAAGGCTTTCCTCTTCTGGGACACTTCAATAGAGTAATCTGCGAAAATCAGGATTTTCATGCAGTCGATTTTGAAGGGATCTAGATTGCCTGAATTTTTGCAAGATGTAAGCTTTATCCGAGTAATTGAGGTATTTAGCGATTATGGGACGGGGCAATTTGCGATCTGAGTTGAAGGTTCCCATGCGATGTGCCCGTTCTACTGTGCAGGGACCTGGCAGGCCTAGTGCTTCAGGAATGTGTCTAGCGCATAGATCTGTGAGGGCTGAGGGTTGCAGCGATTCTGGGATGCCCACAAATCGCAAATTGCTCCTTCTGGATCTATTTTTCAAATCGTCCAGCTTTTCAAGAATATATTTGTTGGTTTTATCTTGGGCCTGCATTGTGGATTGAGAGTGGTATAGTTCTTCCTCAATATTAGCTATGCGGTGCTCAGTTTCATTCAGCCTGGAGGCATGTTCCCCTAGCTGGGCCTGGAGCTGTTGCATGCCTGCGCTGACAGCCTTCTCCACAGAGGCTGTTATCATTGGGGAGAGGAGAGCTGCCACAGCCTGTGCTATCCTTTCTGTACTGGATGAGCTGGATGTACTTGTGGGTTGTGCAGTTGCATCTGCAGATGGGGAGGGGGCCGCAGCACCGCTTACCTCCATGTCAGGCTCAGGCTCTGTGGGAGGCTCCGTGTAGGCCGAAGCCGGGGCCTCGATTTGCGGCTGTGGGGTCCGCGCCGCCGCGGCCGCGTACGATTGCGTTTTTTTTTCAATGAATCGGTCCATCCTGTGACCGGGGATGGCGTGGGGTGGGTGCCGGTGTTTTTAGCGGGTTTGCCGGCTTTATATGCAGGTTTTGGAGTCGAGCTGCGGGAGCTGATGAGGAGAGCAGCTACTCCATGTGGCACCGGAACCGGAAGTCTTAACAAATGTTTTAATATTATGTGTGCTTACTCACACACATTTTATGTATACCTGTATTCCAGTTGCTATATAATTTATGTTATCACCATACCTAGCGCCGCTGTTCACCCCTGTTTTTGATGTGCAACAAAAAGTTGTTCTGATTGATCCTTTGTTCTCTCTACAATGGACCTTCTCCCTTGTGTGTTACACACCACTTTGATGTCTCACACACCTACCAGAAGATGTGGACCCCTTAAAAGGGGTTGTAAACCCTCAATGTTTTTCACCTTAATTCATTCTATGGATTTATTCTTCTATAGTACAGCACCCCCCAAAAAGATCTTTCCAGCGACGAGAATGAGCACCCCAGCTCCAGCCGGTGTCTCGGTCCTCATTGGATAGATTGATAGCAGCAGAAACTATTGGCTCCCGCTGCTGTCAATCAAATCCAGTAACACGGGGGGCGGGTCCGAGTCCTGTTGTATGTGTCAATGGGCACTCGATACGGGGAGGAGCCAGGAGCGCAGCTGGGGGACTCCAGGAGAGCAGGATTAGGGCCACTCTGTGCAAAACCCGTGCACAGAGGAGGTAAGTATAACATGTTTGTTATTTTTTTTTTAAACCGAACATTTACAACATTTATGTTAATCTGCCCGGGATCACTGCACTCTTCTGCTCCATCCCCTCCTCCGGGACATGGGACCTCTCACTTTATCTGGCTGGATAGTGACACTCCTTACCTCCAGCAATTCATTACAATCATAATATACAAGTATATAACAATGCACTCTGTCTACAGTGTAATGTGACTGGCACACCTTTTCTGCCCCCCAGAGCCTGCCTGAGTATCTCCAATATCTTTGTTTGTCCCTAATAGCTTTTGTGACAAAGAAGAGGTTGGACGTTCATCCTCAGTATGACAGCAGTGTGCTTCTCTTTGTCCTTCTATGGTGTCACCAAACAGAAGCAACAGTAGGTGGTGCTGTTGAGCTGTTATCTGGTGGCACGAAGGAAGTACAAGGGAGTGGTGTGTGGGGGAGCTGTGTGTGGGAACCGCGCTGGACCAGAATCCCCCCCAACAGAGACTTGGACGGAGAGGGGCAGTGGGTAACAGTGAGCGGTGACAGGTGTGGACATTGGGACCATTGAGCGGGAGTGACTGAAGACAGCCCCCTCCCAGTGACTCTATCAGAGGAGGCAGACTGGGAGACCGAGGGGAGAAAGAGTAGCAGGGAGAGGCGGTGGTGGGTAAGTGAAAGCCGTGGACCAGAGGGGGAGGGTGTCAGGTAATACCAGGGAAGCGGCGGGTGTAGTGACAGACAGGACTGACCGAGGGAGACTGTATGCTGTGAGATTGCAAGGTGGCTGAGCAGGAGCTGAGGGGACACAGGGCAACATAGTTGATAGATCTGACTGACTGAGTGTAGTGGAGATGCTAGCTGAGGAGGTGTAGAGTAAGGCACTGAGTAATGCTGAATATTGTGGTGTGACTGTTTATTGTGGGTAACAGAGTACTGTTGAGTACTGTGGTACTACTGAGTACTGTGGAGTAGTTGAGTACCGTGGTACTACTGAGTACTGTGGAGTAGTTGAGTACTGTGGTACTACTGAGTACTGTGAAGTAGTTGAGTACTGTGGTAATACTGAGTACTGTGGAGTAGCTGAGTGTTGTGGTATACAGTAATTGACTACTGTTGCGAGTGCTGAGTGTTGTGAGTACCCGTGTACTGTAAGGGCCCATGTACTGTGGGTGACGGGGGCTGTGAGTGCCTGAGTACTGCGATTGCCCGTGTGCTACGAGTGCCGTGTACTGTGGGTGCACTAAGAGTAGAGCGCTGTGTATAGGGTAGGTGACAAAAAGTCTTACTCAATATCCCCAATAGGGATGGGCCGAACCATGTTGATGGGGACAAGGGCCTCATCCCCACAACCCTTGCCCGATGGTTGTGGGGGTATGCGGGCGGGGTGCTTGTCGGAATCTGGAAGCCCCCTTTAACTGAAGGCAAGGAAGGCCTTGTGAAACTGGGCCTCCTGGAACCTTAGAGTGCGCCGAGGCTCCTTTCAACTCCTCATCCAACCCCAATCTGGGCTACACCATCACCTCAAAGTGACAGGAGGAACCGCCAAGGCAACAGAGATCAGGTTGCCTGATTATGGCTGGTCAGAAGTGATTGACATGCGCCCTACACACGGAGGATGGTTGGAATTCCAGTACAGTTTGTTTAATTTTTTCTATTATTTACTATTTTTGACATTGAACTTAGCATTTTGATCTCTTACGCCCAAGCAAGTGTCTCTTCTCACCCACTTGAACAACCCCCCACCCACAGCCGCTCTTATCAAGATATATATCTCTCCCACATTTTATCTGAAGGGGGAGGGCCCCAGGTTTACCCACTTACCTTCCCCCTCATCCCCCCTTTTTTTTTCTGCTCCCTACAAGTGGGAATTCAAGCGTACATGGAGTATTGGACTAGATAGTCTGCTGAACTTGGTTATTCAGGCCAGGGTGGTCTCCCCATCCTGGTCCCTTGGAGTTTGGTTACTTACTACTGCTTTAAGGTTTTTGTTTTATATGTTTTTTTTCCATGTTGCTGAGCTAATAGAGATGATTACCAGTACTATTAAGGAATACTTACATATGTGTTATAAGACACGCAGGCGAGCAGAGCAACGTTCCCCGGGTTTCCTGGCAGCCCCCACAGTGTTGGATTCTATATCTATATATATATATATATATATATATATATATATATATATATATATATATATATATATATATATATATATATATATATATATATATAGTTAGGCCAAACTTTTGGCCCGGTGAGCCCAATGGACTATCACACTTAAACTATCAGAGATATTACAACTAGGATGGGTCTGCGCATAGCTCACAATGTGAGAGGCTTTAACTCCCCATAAAAGGAGAGGAAGGCCTTTAAGTACTATAGAAATATAGGGGCAGATATCACTCGGATGCAAGAGACCCACTTCTCCTCTACTACTCACCCAAAATTCTTTGATAAATCCTATAAACAACACTTTTTTTACAACTTTTGAGTCCAAAACTAGGGGAGTTGCAATCTTTATCAAAAATACCATGTAATTTGATATTAAGCATATATACAAGGATCCTGCCAGCAGGTTCCCAATCCCTCAGGGCAAGATACAGAGACGTGCACTAACTATTGCAAATGTCTATGCCCCAACAACTCACAAAGCTCCTTCTTCAGATTCTTTTTTCAGGTGCTGGATAGGTACAACTCAACACACGTGTTGGTTGGAGGAGACTTTAATCTAGTAGCCCACTCAAGCTTGGACAGGAGTAAAGTGGTAAGCATGGCTAACGCCATCCCCAAGTCCTTACTGAGATCACTAGGGACTCACAAACTAATTGATACACGGAGGGCCTTAAATACAGGAGCGAGGGAGTTCACTCATTACTCGCACCCACATGACAGCTAAGCCAGACTAGATTATATCTTCAGCTCCCCAATCCTACTCGCTAACTCGTTCTCAGCTGCTATACACACACCTGCCTCTGGTCAGATCACCATATGGTGTCTTTCCATACATCCCATATAGGGCTCTCCCCCATGACAGCCTCCTGGAGACTGAATGATTCCCTGCTTGCGGACCCTGAGATAACCTCGCAAGTAGCGGATCAGTTAGAAGAATATTTCAGGCTAAATGATGTGGATGAAATAACAGCTGCCATATTATGGGCAGGTCATAAGGCGGTCCCTTCGAGGCCAACTTATAGAATTAGCCACCTTTAAGAAACATCAAAAGACAACCAAAATTAAAACCCTTATCAAACAACTAAGTAAACTATTACATTTTCATATTCAATCTCAATCACCAAAAATACTACGACAGATTAATCAAAAAAATAGTGGAATTGGATACGATCCTCTCAGAACAAACAGGGAAATCCATACGCTGGTCTAAGGCATGGTTCCTTCTCCATAGTAACACTGCCTCACCCATGTTCACACGCAAACCTCATCAATTCCTTAAGCCGACACCTCAACTAATTTGGTTCCAGCTCTAGAACCTCTGCAGGATGATGGGTGGGTGCGAGTGTGAGTAAGTGAGTGCTCCCCCCCCCCCTCCGTAAACCCAGGCTAATGGACAATCACTCGCAGACAGCTGAGATGCGGTGTATGTGAGAGAGGGCTCTGCCGACTCGCCTGTCCTCAGCCACCTCCGTGCAGTAAGCAAAGACACGCCGGCATTCAAGAGGGAGAAGGGCGACTGCTATCACTGGCTACTTCCCCCCTGTACCCTCATCTGTTTCCAGTCTCCCGGTATAGTAGAGCAATCACACACTGGCGCTCCCCTGACAGCAGACGAGCGGCCAGTGCAGCGAAATAAGGCAAAGAAGGACAGAAAGCTGACAGCTGAAAAGCAGTGTATGGGAGAGAGCCTGTTTATCTGTCTTCAACCTTTCTGTGTAACAAGATAGACACACGCCGGCGTTTTCCTGGATAACAGATGGGCTGCCAGCTGAGGTGGAGAGAGAAAGATCCCCTGCCTGCAACAAAGTAAACATAAGTAAATACAAAGTAAATACACACCGGCATATACAAATAAGGAGAGTCAGCTGAGGGTGAGTGTGTGTGAGTAAGTGCTCCGCCACCCCCTTGTGTTCCTGGACCGAAGCTGCAATCAGAGGAACACAGCAGAGCACAGATTATTGCTGGAATGCCGAATTGTTAGCTGCTGGAGACGCTTTGTGCATTGTGTATGATGCTGCAGCCGGATGAGAACAGCTGATCGCTGAACCGCTGAGCGCCGAGTAGCTGACACACTGCACTCTCTCTCCCCTCCAACACACCCGGCCGTGTACGAGAGAGTGCCCCGCTCCCCCCCCCGAGCTCCTGGGCAGATATTACAAACAGCTGTACATAGCAAAGCAAAGGCAAGAAGGCCAAACCGCCGAACCACTGACAGCTGGAGAGATTCCACTCTCTCTCTCCTGTTCTTTCGTGCTGTGGATGAGCAACTGTTTCACCTCCCCCCCTCCTGTGCTCCTGGGCTGTATCCCACAGCAGAGCCAAGCTGAACACTGAACCTCCAAAGGTTGATCCACTTACAGTTGGATACACTCCATTCTCCTTCCTCTTCTGAGTGCCTGGCTGTGTAGGAGTAAGTGCCCGCTCCCACCGCCCCCCCCCCCCCCCCCGGGGTGACACTATAATAAGCTGTGTATAGTAAACTTGGCTGAACACTGAACTGTTGAACCATTGACAGCTGGAAACCCCCCACCCTTTTTTCTGTACCCCCGAATTGTGGATGAGTGAGTGTCTCACTTCCCCTCATGTTCCCTGGTTAAATTGATAATTAACTAGTGCACAGCAGAGCAGAGCTGAGAGTTGAATCGCTGAATCGTTAGTAACAGGAGATATTACACACCCTTTGCGGTGCTTATAGGTCAACCTTACAATTTGATGAGAACAGCGGAGTCCGGAGTCGCATTGCAGACAGCTGAGGAGATGACCACACGCAGACAAGTCGCTATGCTACCGGCTGGACGAGGTAGAAGTTCAGCAGATGGTATAAGAGCCTACATGTCCCCTCGTGCCGCTGATGGAGGGGGACGACAAGCAGGGGGGCAGGACACAAGGAAACCCAGCGGTCCTACAGAAGGGTCAGCACGCGGGACTCCAGGGAAAAAGAAAACGGACATCCCAACAACAGAAGGCGGCACCACACTGCACGGTAAGGGATCTCCGTCTACAGGAAGGGGGAGGAAAGTTGTGGAAGAAATTAGCCCGGGTGGTGGAGGGAGCCCCATGAGCATAAGAGAGGAAGTAGGGGCTGGGGGACAAGAGTGTATAAACCCCGGAAGAAGAATCTCAACAGCCATTATAAAGAAAGGGGATTTAATTGTACAGGATGAGGAGGCACCTGAAGGTACAGAGGTAAATGAGGGGACAGTAGAGGTCCTACAGGCTACGGAGATGATATTCAGGACAAGAGGAGGAGAACCGACCCCTAGCAATGGCATAGTTGAGATACAGATCCCACAAACAAGGCCAGATACAGATCCTGGACAACCTCTTTATGACTATGACGATTATGACCATATTTCACTCCCCAAACAGCAGAACCCCCAAGATGGAAGAAATGGGAGCCAGAGGGGGAACAAGCAGGGTGGAAACCGGGAAAAAGATATGTGGGACCTATTGAGAGCCCTACCTACAAAAAATGATATGCAACAATTAATTAGTGTGGTGGAACAGTCATGCTTACAAGCAGTTGAAAGTCTGAAGGAGGATCTCTGGGGTTTGGGGCATAGAGTGGAGAAAATAGAAAGCGATCAAGAGGCCATAATGCACAATGTAGCAGACATTCAGGAAGTACTTAAGAAGCATGAAGATGTATTAAATGGGTACAGGGACCAATTGGACGATTATGAGAACCGGGATAGAAGACAGAACATCCGTATAAAAGGAATACCCGAATCAATCCCAAAGGCGGAATTAATCCCCACTACAATTAAGATATTCAGACAGATTTTAGGGGACCAGGCCCCAGAAAACATAGAAATAGACCGGGCGCATCGGGTGTCATACCCGAGTAACAAAGCTGAGACAACAAGGGACGTTATCTGTAAAGTGCATAAATATAGAATAAAAGAAAATATAATGAGAATGGCACGCACCAAACCCACAATTCTGCTTGAAGGACTGAACATAGCACTATACCCCGATATATCACGGCGGACCCTGTACCAGCGTCGAGCAGTGCGACCCCTGTTAGAAGCGCTGCGTGCGGTAGATACTAAATATCGTTGGGGATACCCATTTAGCTTGACAGCTTCTAGAAATGGGAATACAGCAACACTACGAACTAAAGATGATTTAGAATCTTTTGTGCAAAAGTTGGATCTACCTATGGTGGACTTTGTAGATTGGAGAATAAATCTCATAGGACCCCCACTACAACGGCCAGTGCAGTGGCAAGAAGTTAGGGCAAAGACTAATAGGGACTTGGCCCGAAGAGGACCTAGATAGTGGAAGAAAGGACTGAGTAGCAAGAGGTCCTGTTTCTGCCCCCTTATAAATTTTTTATTTTTTTTTTTTTTTTTGGGAGATGAAGCTGTGCTGTTCATTTCCCCCTTTTTTTTTTTTTTGTGTGTTGTGTTTTACCATAATGGGGAAAGAAGTATAGATAAGGCCTGGGGGGAGGGGGGGGGGGATGAAGGAGTGTGGTGGTGTATGGAGACCATTTTTTGGTCGGTAGGTCAACCCCGAGTAAGGGGCTTAAGGAACCTGCTAACAGCAGGGAAGGGAGGGGACCTGTGCTTGTGGGACGCACATCTACACAGGCCTCCACCTGGGTTAGTAAAGGTACTCCAGGGGGGAGTATCATGGTGTAGGGATGGGGTATGTATGGTTTTTTACATGGAACAAGTAAAAAATGTAATTTTTAATTTTAATAGGGGTTGTTCTAGGGATATGTGGGTAGGTAGGGTCAGCGAGGATGGAATAAACAAGAATAAGGTCAGGGAGAAAATAATGAGGGGCAGATGCCGGGAGCCTATAAGGGAAACTTAAAGAATGGCAACAACTCTGAAAATCATCTCATATAACGTAAGGGGGTTAAGCTCACCGAACAAGAGAAAGCGCCTGTGGATTGAGCTGCAACATTATGGAGCGGACATTGTCTTTTTACAAGAGACCCACTTTAAGGGTGATTCTGTCCCTAGCTTACCCCAGAGTACTATGAACCAATGGTACCATGCAGTGTCCCCAGTCGCAAGGGCCAGAGGAGTCACAATGTCTTTTAAGAAGTCATGTCCATGGAAAATGGAGACAGTTCAGAGTGACCCTGAGGGACGCTTCTTATTTGTGAAGGGTACACTGCATGGTGCACGATATACATTTGCGACGATTTACGCACCAAATGAAGGGTCAGTAAATTTTTTTGTTAAAATATTTAAGAAATTGGAACAATTTAGAGAGGGCTGTCTGATGATGGGCGGAGACTTTAACCTGGTGCTGGATCCCAATATGGATACATCAACAGGAAGAACTGCCTTGTCATTTAGAGCCCTAAAACGAATTAAACAACTTATACGCTCTCAACATCTGGTGGACTGTTGGCGGGTATTACATGCAGGAATCAAAGACTTTAGCTACTATTCAAAAACACACGACATGTACTCGCGTCTAGACCTTCTCCTGGTGGACCAGTTCCACCTGGAGAATGTCATTTCATGCACAATCGGTCCCATCACTACATCAGATCATGCCCCAATAGCATTAACGTTCCAACTAATTCAGATGGGGGGTCTGGAGCGAACATGGCGTTTGAATGAGTCGCTATTGGATAGGGAAGAAATAGTAGAGAAATTAGGAGTTAAAATAAAAGAGTACTTTGAAATAAACAAGACAGGGGAAGTATCTGACCAAATGGTGTGGGAGGCCCATAAAACTGTCATAAGAGGGGATTTAATAGCATATGGCTCGTATATAAAAAAAGAAGGGAAAAAAGAGATAAAAGACCTATTAGATAAAATCAGTGAACTGGAGGGGAAGCACAAGAGGAAGCTTGACCCTACAGATAATAGGCGCCTAGAGGCCTTACGAACGGAGCTCTCACAGTGCCTAGAACAAAAAGTTAGAAATAAAATTAGGTTCTTCGCAAATAGGGCATATGAACAGGGTAATAAGTGTGGGCGGCTACTAGCTAAACAGCTTAAAAAGCAACAGGAATCCAGACACGTCCATAGTTTACTGGTTAGAGGTAAGAAAGTAGTTGGAACGAAAGCCATAGCTGCAGAATTTAGTAAATTTTATGAGGCATTATACAATATTTCCGAAGTAGATAATGAAAGCCCTGAGAGAAAAGAGATACAGGATTACATCAATGAAGCAGCAATGCCTAGGCTGTCTAAAACAACTACAGAAGAGTTAGAGCGCCCAATCACAGTAGAGGAGCTGGAAAGGGTAATAGCAACATTGCCATTAGGGAAAAGCCCAGGCCCAGACGGGTTGACTAATATATATTATAAAAAATTCCTTCCAGTATTAAGAGAACCATTATGTAAATACTTCAATTCAATTAATGCGTCTAACCCATTACCACCAGAAGCCCTTCTGGCGCATATAACAGTATTGCCAAAAGGAGGGAAAGATCCCCAGATTTGCGCAAACTACAGGCCTATTTCCCTTCTTAATTCGGATACTAAACTGTTAGCAAAGATCTTGGCTCTGAGGCTCCAGGGACACATAGGGGGGTTGATACATCTGGACCAGACTGGGTTCATGGAAGGGCGTGAGGCGAGAGATAACACTATTCGGGCGCTTAATGTCCTCCACTGGATGTAGTCTGGTCCAGATAGGGCCCCAAGGATCATTCTGTCAATGGATGCCGAAAAGGCCTTTGACAGGGTGAATTGGGGCTTTATGAGAGAAATGTTGAAGGGAATAGGCCTGGGGGAGCGGATGATGGGATGGATAATGTCGATGTACGCGGGCCCTAAGGCAAGAATTAAAGTAAATGGAACGTTGTCAGAAAGCTTTAGTATCCAAAATGGTACGAGACAGGGTTGCCCATTATCACCCTTAATATTTGCAATAATATTAGAGCCATTCTTATGTAAAATCAGAAATAACAGAGAGATAAGTGGGACACAAATAGGACAGGTGGAACATAAGGTCGCAGCATATGCTGATGACCTACTCTTTTTTCTCTCGCCCCCCCAGACATCGTTAGCTGCACTTATGCTGGAGGTACAAAAGTTTGGCTCCTTATCTAATTTTAAAATCAATCTGGGGAAGTCAATTATCCTTCCTATCCATGTCCCAATGGGACTGGAGATGACGCTGCGACATACGTATGCATTTGTCTGGGAGAGAGAGTCCCTGACGTATCTGGGGGTACGTATTAGTGTTGAAATGAAAAGACTATATGAAGTCAACTATGGCATACTACTGACGGAGATAGCGGAAGAGTTAAAAAAATGGAAAGACCAATATCTAACTTGGTTTGGGAGGATTAATGCCATAAAAATGAGTATACTCCCTAGATTAATTTATATGTTGCATACAATACCAATTAAGGTACCGGGGTCTTTTTTCAGACAGGTGCGTAGGATGTTTGTGGCGTTCGTATGGAACGATAAAAGACCCAGATTAGCCCACGACCTTCTGAGAAGAAATAGGGCTGAGGGAGGATTGGGAATACCGGATATAGCCTTATACTACAAGGCTATGAGTCTAGTCCGGATTTTGAACTGGCACCATGATACTCATAAAAAACTTTGGGTTCAAGTAGAAAATGCAATGGCAGGGAGGAATTTAGCAGGAGCACCTTGGATTCAGAGCACGTCAAGAGGGTTATCTCAATGGGTGTCACCATTAACCCAGAATACATTGGAAGTTTGGGACAAGTTGAATAAGAATGGGGATTACGCCCCCTGGATATCACCTCTGGCTCCTCTGGAGGGATTCACATGGTTCCCCCCGGGGGAGGAGATGGGGTATCTGGGGGCTTGGGGTGGAGGTGGAGATTCCACCTGTGGCAGGTTTGCTCCGGAGGGAGTTTGGTTATCTCTGACAGAGATGGTGTCTAGATATGGGACAGTGCATATGGCAGAGTGGAAATACAATCAATTAGTGAGTTTCTTTAATAAAAGCAAATCATCAATAAGACCTATGAACTCTCTCACTATATTTGAGAAACAATGTGTGCAGAGATCTAGTCCCAGGAACGTGCTGTCGCAAATGTATAAAGGGATACTTAAGGGACAGGAAGGTACAACTCCATACTATATAAGGGAATGGGAGAAGGAATTGGGACAGGTACTGACTAACAATCAAATTAAAAGGATGATTACACTAACACATTCCTCATCCATCAGCTCAAAGGTACAAGAGATGGCGTACAAGTTCCTGTCAAGATGGTATAGGACCCCAGTCAAATTGGCACAAATGTTTCCAACCATAAGTGATAGATGCTGGAGGGGATGTGGACAGAAAGGCACATTTCTCCATCTGTGGTGGACATGCCCAGTAATTAAAAGATTCTGGGAGTCGGTGTCTCCATGGATCAGGAAATTGACGGTGGGACACCTGGAATTTCAACCACTACATTATTTGTTCCATGGGATGCCGGGCTCTAATAGAAAATATCGGGAGGGCATAACACCCCACCTATTAAACGCAGCGAAAAAAATAATACCGAAATTTTGGAAACAGATAAAGGGTCCCTCAATATTAGATTGGAGAAAGGAAGTGAGCTTAATAATGGAAGCGGAAAGATGGGTTCATATGCTAAAGGGCCAACAAAGGAAATTTGAAAAGAAATGGGCAGGCTGGAAGGAATGTTTAGTTGAGATGGAAAAAGAAGACGGAGATGATTAAAATGAGAGGGAGGTGGAGGTACAGCCCTTGTAAATATGTAAAATAAAAGAGACTGACCTATGGAGGGAAGAAAAGAGGGAAAAAAAGGAAGAGGAAAGAAAGATGAAAGGAATATTGGAATTAGTTCGCTGGCCCAATATGTAGAGGAGGGCTGGGAGGGGGTGGGGTTGTGGTTCTCCTGTGTTTTTCCTTTCCCCCCTTTCCCTTCCCCTTTTTTTTTTTTTTTTTTTTTTTTAGGGGCTTTTTTTCGATGGGTAAAGGGTAACAACACTTATAGTTTGGCCATGGAGGGCCTCCTTTCAAAAAATTAAAATAATGACAACATGGTGTTTGGGGTGGGTTTTTTTTTTTTTGTTGTGTTTTCTGGTGTTTTGATGGGTAAAGGGTAATAACACTTACTAGACAGTTTGGCCAATGAGGGCCTCGTACACAAATACAAATTGATAAACACGCACACCCCTTTTTTTTTTTTTTTTTCACTTATGTACACTTATGCACTTTTATGTCCCCCCCCCCCCCCCCTTTTTCTCTTTTTTTTTTTTCTTTTTTTTTTTTTTACGATGGGTAAAGGGTAACAACACTTATAGTTTGGCCATGGAGGGCCTCTTCTCCAATTAAATATAATGACAACATGGTGTTTGGGGTGGGGTTTTTTTTTTTTTGGTGTTTTGATGGGTAAAGGGTAACAACACTTACTAGAATAGTTTGGCCAATGAGGGCCGCGTACACAAATACAAATTGATAAACATGCACACTTTTTTTTTTTTTTATTTTTTTTTCTTTCTTCCTCTCTCTTTCTCACGAAGGGTAAGAGGTCTTCTTGCACAAAGAGAGGAGGGGAAAGGAGTAACTACAGGATTACCAAGTGGTTTGGAAAGGGAGGGAGGGATAAGATTTAAGCAAATGTGGTAGTAGAAATGTAATAAGGGTCTGGGGTGGGTAAGGAGGGGTTTTTCTTTTTTTTTTTCTGTTTGTAACAATGTATGAAGATTGTTGTATTGTAAAATGGAAATAATAAAAAATTTTGATTATAAAATTCCTTAAGCCGACACATGTTTATAAGTTAAGTAATAGATCAGGCCAAATGGTATAGCATCCTAAGGAGGTCATCTCTTGAATCCCCCCCCCCAAATGGCCTGGATTCATGGCCGAGTTCTCTATCCCTCCCATCATTATTGGAGGAGCAGTTACACAGCCTGAATGCCCCTTGTACAGAACAAGATATCATTTCAATCATAAAATCCTTAAAAACCACTAAGACCCCAGGCCCAGATGGATACGCCTCATTATATTATAAAAATTTTGTAGGCACGCTTGCCCCTAAACTAACAAAACTTATTAACCATATTCTACAATGTAACAAACTCCCAGATGACATGCTCTTCGCATACTCTTGGGTTTGGGTAACTCATCCCCTAACCCAATAAGGACCATACCCTCCAACAAAACTACAGACCAATATCTGTTCTCAATAATGATCTTAAAATACTCGGCCGAGTATTAGAAGATCGTCTAGCACCCATTATCTCTACACTAATAGGCCCAGAACAAACTGGCTTTATCCCCACAAGACAAATTACAGATAACATTCACCTAGCTGCTAATATAATCCAGGACGCAAAAGTACTGATTCTAGGCCTAAACATACATAAAGCTTTTGATAGTGTCCTCTGGTCTTATATTGACACTGTTCTTGCTAAATTTGGGTTCTCTGGAGAATTTGTAAATGGATTTAAAGCCTTTTATCATAATCCCCACACCCGAATAAAGCTGCCTGGCTGTTCCTCTGAGTATTTCCCCCTGGGCAGGGGAACAAGAAAAGTCTGCCCTCTGTCTCCTCAGATTTTAGCCCTTGCAATAGAACCTTTGGCCAGGACAATTATCACAGACCCAAGCATTAAAGGCTACCAGAAAAAAAGAGGAAGAATTTAAAATGAGTTTGCATGCAGACAACGTACTTATGTTTTTACCAGACCCAGTGGCGTCTCCCCCTAACCTGCTATCTACCTTACAGAAATTCCACACCCTTTATGGGCTGGGGATCAATCTGGCAAAATGCTCCACACTCCCAATGAACATCCCACAACGTATAACGGAAGCCCATAGGCTTGGTTTTGGTTTATATATATATATATATATATATATATATATATATATATATATATATATATATATATATATATATATATATTATATATATATTACAGTATGGACACATTCAATTCTTTTCAGCTTTGTCTCTCATCTCAGCACAACTCTGTTACCTCCTTTAGTTTTCCTCTTTCATTTTTGATTCATTTATCCTTTCTTTTTATTTTCTTTGTATTAATTGTAATGGGATGCACCATGGCACGGTGCCAAAACCCAGATAATATACTAATAATAATAATTTTGTATTGCCTTCTCATATTCTCAAATAAAAACATTTGTATTAAAAAAAAGAAATGTAAAAATGCAATCAGGATGGCTAAACAAGATTACGAGAGACACCTAGCTGAAGAGAGTAAAAGTTACCCAAAACATATTTTTAGCTATATTAACAGTAAAAATACAATATCGGAGCACATTGCACACTAAAGGAGTTTGTAAAGGCAGAAGGTTTTTTTTTATCTTAATGCATTGTATGCATTAAGATATAAAAAGCCTTCTGTGTGTAGCAGCCTCCCCAGCACCCCCTAATTACCAACCTGAGCCCCTTCTCTCTCCAGTGGTGTCCACGATCCCTTCAGGCATCCAGTACACTCCTCTTGATTGGCTGAGGAAGAGCAGCTGTGCCATTGGCTCCCGCGGCTGTCAAAGTCAATCAGAGGAGAGAGGGCAGGTGCCCCCTGTAGTAAGCTGCTGGCTGAGGGGGCACTCAAAAGGAGGGAGGGACTAGGAGCAGCAAAGAGGGGCCAGAGAAGAGGAGGATCCAGGCTGCTCTGTGCAAAACCAACTGCACAGAGGAGGTAAGTATAACATATGTTATTATTTTTTTAAGAGCCTTTACAATCACTTTAGAAGATAAGGATGGGAAGATGGTTACTAATGACACAAACAAGGAAACTGTACTAAATGTCTTCTTCTTCACAGTTTTTACAAAGGAAAAATAAGGGTTTACCGACAGCGACTGTAGTGTTAGTAACAGGATAGATAATGTATATAAATTAAGTGACAAAACCTAAGTAATGTAATTTTACAATGATGCTTACAACATAAGAGAAATAATTAATAAAAATATAAAAGGTGGTCAAAAAAGTGATAAGTGCTCCAAGGTGCTCCAAATAAAGTGCAAATGTTCTCCAAAAAAGATGACTGGTGCTGTGTGCCACACTCCCCTTTGTGACCCCACTCACCAGAGATCATAGACCACCAGCTTCACAGTCTGGGGTCAAACAGGCAATGATCAATCAGATCTAGTATAAGCCTGATGATTGGGTGCAGGAAAATCCTCTAGAAATATATTCTGGGGCTTGCGGAGTAGGTAACCAAGCTCAAATGATGGGGAGAGAAGAAAAGGACTGATAGTGAAGTACGATTATATATCACGCTTCTCAGGCGTCACTTATATACGAGTGATGAAAACAGGCATCGGTACAACCAAGAAACACCTTTTTTTCACTTTCAGAGTCAATGAAAGCTTTAATAAACTTATCACAAATACAGTAAATTACCAGGATCAGATGGCTTATACCTGAAAGTCCTCAGAGAACTCAGTCAAATTATAGCCAGGCCATTACTCCCGATTTTTGTGGACAACATACTGACAGGGTTGGTACCAGCTGATTGGAGAAAAGCCAACATGGTACCAATATTCAAAAAAGGGCAGAGACAAATTCCTGGGAATTACAGGCCAGTCAGCCAAACATCAATAGTGGGTAAATTATTGGAGGGGATGATTAGGGACTATATCTAAAGTTTCACTGAGGAGAATAACTCATTAGTGGTAATCAGCATGGGTTTATGAGAGGACGTTCCTGCCAGACCAATCTGCTAACATTCTACAAGGAAGTAAGCAACCATCTAGATAGGAGGAGGCCTATAGATGTGGTGTATCTGGACTTTTTAAAAGCATTTGATACAGCCCCCCATAAACGCTTAATTTACAAAATGAGGTCTGCAGGCTTGGACCATACGAATTGTGCTTGGGTAAAAAACTGGTTACAGGGGTGCGTCCAAAGGGTATTGATAAATAACATGTACCCAGACTGGTCTGGAGTTGTGAGTGGGGTACCTCAAGGTTCTGTCCTATTCAACATATTCATAAATGATAAAAGAGGGAGGAGAAGAAAAGCTCCTTCTCCAAAACAATTGGGATTTTACCGGGAAATTCTCTGTCCATAAATAGTAGGTAAGGGTCAATCAAGTTGATAAAATGTACAAATTTTATTACAGTATAAAAAGAAAAAAATGTAGAAAAAATTACAAAATACATATAAGAAAATATGACCATGCAGTAGTACATATCAAAATTTGTACGTGACTATCAGCCAACATGTTTCGCAAAGAACTTTTCGCTTCATCAAGGCTAGACACGATATCATTGATTCATATAAACTACTGGTACAGGTCAAGAGAATAGAGCAATCACCACCATTCACCAGGCGTCATCTGTTAAACCAACTGGCGCAGATTATCCCTGGGTGCCAGCTCCCAGAAGGACAATACCAATGAGAGAACTGGACCACACAGGAAGGGGCAGAAAACTGATAAGGCCCGTACCCTATTAAGGAGGAGAGGGGGAGGAAGCCTGAGCGTTGCTCCTAGCCATGTCTGACGCATCCTGCTGCCATCCATCTTGACGGGCAGAAACAGACCCCTCTGGCTAGGAGCAACGCTCAGGCTTCCTCCCCCTCTCCTCCTTAATAGGGTACGGGCCTTATCAGTTTTCTGCCCCTTCCTGTGTGGTCCAGTTCTCTCATTGGTATTGTCCTTCTGGGAGCTGGCACCCAGGGATAATCTGCGCCAGTTGGTTCAACAGATGACGCCTGGTGAATGGTGGTGATTGCTCTATTCTCTTGACCTGTACCAGTAGTTTATATGAATCAATGATATCGTGTCTAGCCCTGATGAAGCGAAAAGTTCTTTGCGAAACATGTTGGCTGATAGTCACGTACAAATTTTGATATGTACTACTGCATGGTCATATTTTCTTATATGTATTTTGTAATTTTTTCTACATTTTTTCTTTTATACTGTAATAAAATGTGTACATTTTATCAACTTGATTGACCCTTACCTACTATTTATGGACAGAGAATTTCCAAGTAAAATCCCAATTGTTTTGGAGAAGGAGCTTTTCTTCTCCTCCCTCTTTTATGGTATACGTTTAGTAGGGATTGGGAGATCTGTTTGAACTATTCCCTGGTCATAGTCCAACCAACTATATCCTTCAAATATTCATAAATGATATAGAGTGTGGGATAACGGAAAATTGTATACTCACCTTTCCATAATTTTCCTTTCCTGATGCATCTCATGGCAGCACACACACTGGGGTTGTGACTCCGCCCCCACAACCTGATAGGACTGATTAGCTACAAGTTTTGAAGAGGAGCCCCCCTGCATTCTCAGTATCTATCACCTTAGACGGGAGGGAATCTGTGTGCTGCTATGAGATGCGTCAGGAAAGGAAAATTACGGAAAGGTGAGTATACAATTTTCCATTTTCCTGACGCATCATGGCAGCACACACACTGGGAAATAACTCGCTACATGGGTGGGTGCTTTGCAAGAAGATTTTATTTTATTCACAGGATATGGAAGAATTTGCTTTAATGATCAATCTCCCAAATTCAACAGTCGTTAAACGAGCTGGGTCTATTCTGTAATGAGACATGAACGTGGTTCTAGAAGACCAAGTTGCTGCTTTGCAGATCGTTTCTGGAGACACTCTACCATACGCTGCCCAAGAAGTCGCCACTGACCTGGTCGAATGAGACTTTAGGTCGTTAGGTATTGGAAGAAGCTGGATGACATATGCTTTTTTAATGATCTTAATTAGCCAAGAGGTGATTGTCCTTGAAGAAGCTGCCTGACCTTTTCTAGGTCCGTATGGTACGACTAGCAAGTTTTCTGATTTCCTGAATGGTTTCGTGGACTCCAGATATGAAGAAATTAGTGATTTAATATCTAGTGGATGTGGAATCCCTTGGTTAGTGAGAAAAGCTGGCAGACTGATCTCTGGATTGAAGTGGAAAGCAGATGCCCCTTTTGGTATGAATTGTTCAGATGGTGTTAATACAACTCTATCAGGATAGAACCGCAAATGAGGCTCTTTTATTGAAAGTGCTTGCAGCTCGGACACTCTTTTTGCAGAAGTTATTGCCACTAAGAAGGTTAATTTGAGGGTTAGATCCAATACAGACACTGACTCCAGAGGAAAAAACGGTTCTTTCGATAAGGCTTCCAGAACTATTGTTAAGTCCCAGGTTGGAAAGGTTGGCTTTTTTGGGTGGTCTTAGTTTCAAGCATGCTTTTTGAAATTGGATTATGAGAGGATTGAAAGCCCATTTGATTCCCATCATGGCCGATAAGGCAGATATTTGAACCTTTAGGGTGCTTGAACTTAGCCCCTTTTCCAGGCCTAATGCCGCGTACACACGAGCGGACTTTATGGCAGACTTTGCCCGGCGGACGGGATTTCGTCGGACAATTCGATCGTGTGTGGGCTCCAGCGGACTTTGTTTTCTCAAAAGTTGGACGGACTTAGATTTGAAACATGTTTCAAATCTATCCGACGGACTCGAGTCCGGTCGAAAAGTCCGCTCGTCTGTATGCTAGTTCCACGGACAAAAAGCCACGCTAGGGCAGCTATTGGCTACTGGCTATGTAGTCCGGTCGTACGTCATCACGTACGAATTCGACGGACTTTGGTTGATTGTGTGTAGGCAAGTCCGTTCATTCAGAAAGTCCGTCGTAAAGTCCGTCGAAAAGTCCGCCGGGCAAAGTCTGCCGTAAAGTCCGCTCGTGTGTACGCGGCATTATTGTAAAAATTCAAGAATTTGTGACACTGTAGGAGAAAGTGGGTCCCAGGACTGTTCTTGTGCCAACGTAGTAAATCTTCCCCAAATTCTGTTATATGTGCCATTTATAGACTTCTTCCTTGCCTGTTGTAAGGTGGCCACCACCCTTAGCGAGCAACCTTGATCTAGAAGCCTCTCCCTTTCAACTTCCAAGCCATTAGGTGTAACCTTTCTGGTGCTGGATGTAGGAACTGCCCCTGTGAGAGTAGGTCTGGAGTTACCGGAAGGAGTAATGGGTTCTCTGTACTCAGTTGTATGATGGTTGTGAACCATGGCCTCCTCGGCCAAAACGGTATGTTGAGTTCCTCAGCCTGGCTAGGAACCTGGCCAATAAGGGGATTGGAGGGAATATGTAACCTAAACGGAAACTCCACTGGTGATGGAGACAGTAGACCCCCAGTGCTGTTGGATAGGCAACTCTTGCCAGGAACTTGGCATACTTGTTGTTCATTGGAGTTCCTGCCAAATCGATATCGGAAATTCCCCATTTGCGTGTTAGAAGGGAAAAGGCTTGTTGACTTAGTGACCATTCGTTGTTCGAGACGAACGTTCGGTTCAGATCGTCCGCCAGTTGGTTCTGCCCTGCCGGGACATACACTGCTTTCAGGTCTTCCAAATGGATCTGAGCCCAGTCGAGGATAGGACATACCTCCCGCATGAGAGCACTGCTCCGTGTGCCCCCTTGCCTCTGGATGTAGTTCACTGCCACTGTATTGTCCATGCGTACTAATACACTCTTTCCTGTTAGTGATGGCCTGAATGCTAGGAGAGCCTGAAAGGCGGCCCTGAGTTCTAGAATGTTTGATACCACGCCCAGAGGGTGGAAAAACCAACGGCCTTGTACCGCTTGATCCTGGTAATGTGCTCCCCAACCTTGTAGGCTGGCGTCCGACTTGACTATTTCCGGCTGAGGGGGCACAATATGTCGATGATGCTTTAGATTGCTGGTTCACGTCCACCACCATGCAGACTGTTTCACTGATTGGTTGATGAAAATTTGTTGACTCATTGATGTTCCATTCTATTGTTTCCGGAATGATATCTGTAATGTCCTTGTATGCCACTGGGACCACCGGACCATTGGAAAGGTGGCAGACATGGACCCCAATATGCTGAGACATGTTCTGGCAGATGTGATGCTTCCATTAGTTTTTTTATTTTCTGGACCAAATGTCCCATTTTTTCCTGAGGGAGACTCACCGTGTTGGCTTTGGTGTCGAGTTCTGCTCCCAAAAAGATCATTGATTGGATTGGTTACACACTGCTTTTTTTCCAATTTATCATCCATCCGAATTGATGTAATGTGGATATTAGTATTTCCCAATGTTGGAGAAGTAACTGCTGGCTGTTGGCCAAGAGTAAGATATCGTCGAGATAGTGGTGGACTCTTAGTCCTTTCTCTCTCAGGTATGCTATGATTGGAAGCAGGATTTTTGTGAATGTTCTGGGTGCCGTAGATATCCCAAACGGGAGACTCCGAAATTGAAAATGTCGTTGCCCGATTGCAAACCGAAGGTATTTTTGAAAACTTGTGTGTATAGGAATATGGAGATAGGCGTCGCATAAATCTATTGATAGCATCCAGTCTCTGGTATTTATTGCCAGTAGAATAGATTGGAGACTCTCCATTTTGAAGGACTCTACTAGTATCATTCTGTTGAGGATCTTTAGGTCTAGAACCGGACGCAGGTCCCCTGTCTTTTTCTTGACAAGAAAAAGGGGAGAGTAAAAGTCTTTGCCTTTCTGATGTTGAGGAACTTCTGTAATCACATGTTTCTGCAGTAATTCTAGTACATATTTGATTAGAAGTTTTCGCTTTGGAAGAGATGATGGTAGTCGGGTGTTTAGGAAGTGATCTCTGGGGGCTCTGTACTTGAAACTCCATTTGTGGCTCTCGCGGACTGTGGATATTGTCCACAGATCTTTTATATGTTCTACTCACACCTGTGTAAACAGGCTGAGTCTGGCTCCCACTAACACAGGCTGGGCAGACGTGCCATCAAAATGACTTCTGCTGATCCCCTGTAATAGGAGCTTTGGGCTTCTGTGTCCTCAAGAAAGATGATTGGGTATTACGCCAATTTCGTTTGAACTCCTTGCCTGGTCTATATGATCTGGCTTCTCGGTATCGTTCGGGAAGATTGCATCTAAAGGGGTGAACTTTCTGTTGTTTTGGTCTTCGGTCAGATGGAATAAGACCCGATTTTCCCCCTGTGACTTTCGAGATGGCGAGGTCTAACTTAGGACCTAACAGGTTGGTTCCGTCATATGGGATCCTGCACCAGTTTGATTTGGAAGCCGTATCTGCTACCCACGGCTTTAACCATAAGGCTCTCCTGGACATGACCAAAGACAACATCGCCCTTGCTGCCGATCTTATTATATCTACTGATGCTTCAGCTACGAAGTCCCCTGCTAGGCTGAGTTCCTGTAAGGCAGATATGATTCTCTCCTCATCAGCTGCTTCTGCCAGTAGTTTTTCAATATTAGAGGTCCAGCTACTAATTGCTCTGCCGACTGCTGCTGTGATCACTGGTCTGCATGCTCCTCCTGCTGCTGAATAGGCTTTCTTGAGATCGAGGTCAATTTTCCGGTCCAAGATATCCCTGAAAGTCACTGCGTCTATTGGCAATGTTACATGTCTGGCCAGACGCATTAATGATGCATCTACTACAGGTGCCGTGATAAGAGGGCTTACGGCTGGTTCCTTTAGAGGATATAGCTTTGCTATCCTGTTTAGGCTGGACTTCCTGTCAGGTTTTTTCCACTCGCCTTTAATTAACTCCTCAAGTTCATCGATAAAAGGAAAGGTTTCTGGATCCCTTTTTAGGTTAGGGAAATATTTTCTGAGCTTGCGGGGCTATTCCTTTGGTTCTTCCCAACCAATTGCTTCTTTTACTGACTTCGCAAAGGGATCTATTAAAGCGAAATCAAAACCAACTGACACGGGAGACTCCTCTTCCGCTGATGAGTCGTCTGATTCTTGCGGAACACAGGTGACTGTTGCTGATGTGCTTTGCACTGGTCTAACTGGTTCTGTGGCTGATACCTGCAGATTCTATTTTTTAACCGACTCTCTGATTATGTTCGATACTTCCAATGCATCCGATTCTCTTTGCTTAGTGGCTTCTTCAGCATGTTTGGCAAGCTAACTTGTTAGGAAGGTCTTGTGCTCCACAAATCCAGCAGGCATTGGCTGCAGGTGGGTTATGGTGGTCGGGTTGTGATTGGTGGGAGGATGATGCTTTACTGTGATGGTGGGACGAAGTCCTTGACCGGCTTCTTTTAGAATGTGAATGTCTTGAAGGGGATCTCTCTTTCCGTTTGGATTGAGATGATTTTGACGACCTGCCAGGGCTATCAGGATAAAGTGATATTAGTGGCATGGCTCGCTTTTACTCCTCTTCACTACTTACCAAATATGATGCCTCTTACCTTACTGCCTGTAGATGGTCTGCTGGGGCAGCAGAGAAGAGTGTATCTGTGAATGGAAGGGGTTAACCCCGTGAAGCTCAGTACAGTATGTTTAGCATGCATTAGTATCTATGTAAAAAAACGCCATGAAAAGTAAAATAAGTCTTACCGGGTCAGCAGGTAGTCAGTAAGCAGTGGCAGCAATAGGAGATGTGGACAAATGCAGAGTGCAAGCGTTCTGGATACAGAGCAATAACCTGTGCAGTCATACAGCATAAGCATTGTTTTTAAATAGACAGCCGTCGCGGAGGAAGTGACACACGCACTGCACATGCGCTGTAGCGATCCGCGGCACCCGACGCCATCTTAGATACTGGTGAAGGAGATAGATGCCCGCATCACTTCCGGTCGCGCCGACGAGCCGATCACTGCCACCATCTTGAGAAGGTCAAGGCAGCTGGGAGGACTAAAAGAGCAGCAGTAGAGAGGGGAAAAGGAAAGAAATGAGGTAAAATAGAATGGAAAGAGAACAAATAGAGTAAACATATAAAGAGTAAAAGATGGAAGGCCGCTGCATGGTAATGTAAGCCTGTTTAAGGCTTGTAAAAAAAGATAATTAAACTCCCCTGAGACCATCAGCGTGGGGTCCCTGCATAAAGCTCATTTAGAGACTGTACAGTCAGGGCTTCCAACTAGGAGAGGCTGAACCTAGCTGGGGCGAAGTGGTAAGAGGTCCTTGCTTTATCCTGGTCAGTCCTAACATGTGAGGAAAAAAAGGAGAATGCAGGGGGGGCTCCTCTTCAAAACTTATAGCTAATAAGTCCTATCAGATTGTGGGGGCGGAGTCACAACCCCAGTGTGTGTGCTGCCATGATGCGTCAGAAAAACGAGTTCAGTCTCAGTTTTTGCGGATGACACAAAGATAAACAGAGTAATAAACTCGCATCAAGACATAGAAATTTTGCAGAATGACCTGAGCATAATAAAAGAGTGGGCAAACAAATGGCAAATGAAGTTTAATGTGGAGAAATGTAAAAGTAATGCATTTGGGGTCAAAATACAAAAGTGAATAATATATACTAGGTGGAGAACAGATAGGAGAATCAAGGATGGAGAAGGATCTAGGGATGCTAATAGATGATAGATTGAGCACCAGCATACAGTGCCAAGCTGCAGCTACCAAAGCAGGCGGAATATTAGCATGTATAAAAAAAAGGGATATACTTCAAAGACAAAACTATAATTCTGACATTTAATACAACTCTGGTAAGGCCTCATCTGGAGTTTTTTTTTCAGTTCTGGTTACCAGTCCTCAGAAGGGATGTGCTGGAGCTGGAGAGAGTCCAAAGAAGGGCAACAAAACTAATAAGAGTACTGGAGGACCTCAATTACGAGGAACGGCTGCAAACATTAAATTTATTCTCTCTGGAGAAAAGACGTTTGAGAGGGGATGATGATAGCAGTCGACAAATATCACAATGGGGATCCCAGCATAGGAAATTAACTATTCGGTCCTAGGGAGTGTAAAAGGACATGGGGGCACACAATGAAACTGGAGGAGAAGCGATTTAACCTTAACCTGCGTAGGAGGTTCTTCACTGTTAGGGCAATGAAGATGTGGCACTCTCTCCCACAATTGGTGGTGGCTGCGGGGAGTATGGATATTTTTAAAAGGCTCTTAGATGTACATCTTAAAGGACACAACATACAGGGGTATGGGAAATCATTATAAACACTGATACACATACACCTACACTGTAAAATGTTTGTCACATTCTGAACATTAAAATGGCTTTTCTCCAGTGTGAACCCTCTGGTGAGTGTTAAGAGCTGACTTCTGTGGAAAAGCTTTGCCACATTCAGAACACTGATGTGGTTTCTCTGCAGTGTGAATCCTCTGGTGTATGATAAGCTCTCTCTTGGTTGTAAAAGCTTTGCCGCATTCAGAACACCGATATGGCTTCTCTTCAGTGTGAATCATCTGGTGATTGATAAGATTTATCTTTTGTGTAAACATTTTGCCACATTCAGAACACTGATATGGCTTCTCTCCAGTGTGAATCATCTGGTGTGTGATAAGATTTGACTTCACCGTAAAAGCTTTGCCACATTCAGAACACTGATATGACTTCTCTCCAGTGTGAATTCTCTGATGACTGATGAGAATTGACTTTTGTGTAAACATTTGGCCACATTCAGAACACTGATATGGCTTCTCTCCAGTGTGAATTCTCTGGTGACTGATAAGAATTGACTTTTGTGTAAACATTTGGCCACATTCAGAACACTGATATGGCTTCTCTCCAGTGTGAATCATCTGGTGTCTGATAAGATTTGACTTCGCTTTAAAAGCTTTGCCACATTCAGAACACCAATATGGTTTCTCTCCAGTGTGGACCCTTTGGTGTGTGGTAAGCTCTCCCTTGGTTGTAAAAGCTTTGTCACATTCAGAACACTGACATGGCTTCTCTCCAGCGTGAATCCTCTGGTGTATGATAAGATTTGACTTTAATGTAAAAGCTTTATGACATTCAGAACACACTGACAGATTCTCTCCAGTGTGAATCCTCTGGTGTACAATAATGCCGCGTACACACGGTCGTACTTTTCGTCTACAAAAGTCGGACAGCCTGTCCGACAGACTTCCGGCAGACTTTCGGTGGACTTGCGGCGGACTTGCGGCCTACTTTCTAACGAACGGACTTGCCTACACACGACCACACAAAAGTCTAACGGATTCGTACGTGATGACGTACACCGGACTAAAATAAGGAAGTTCATAGCCAGTAGCCAATAGGTGCCCTAGCGTGGCTTTTTGTCCGTCGGACTAGCACACAGACGAGCGGATTTCGGGGTCCGTCGTAGTTACGAAGTAAAGTTTTAAAGCATGTTTCAAATCTAAAGTACGTCGGATTTGAGGCTAAAAAAGTCAGTTGAAAGTCCGGAGAAGCCCACACACGATCGGATTACCAGCCAGCTTTAGTCCATCAGCGTCCGTTGGACTTTTGTAGACGAAAAGTAGGACCGTGTGTACGCGGCATTAGAGTTGCCTTCTGTTTAAAAGCTTTGTCACATTCTGAACACTGATATGGCTTCTCTCCAGTGTGAACCTTCTGGTGTGTGATACATTTTGCCTCCATTGTAAAACCTTTGTCACAATCCAAACAAGAAATATCTTCTGAAATGACTCCTCTTATGTATACATGGGTTGGACTTTACTATTAAGTTTTTGTCACTTCCAGAACACTGAAATGACTTCTCTCTTGTTGTCCTCTTAGGCTGGATTAATGTTGAAGAGGATCCAAAACATTTATGACGTTTAGAACATTGATATATTGCTCATTTGCCATGTGACTTCCTTTTATTGATGAAGACCAACA
This sequence comes from Lithobates septentrionalis, assembly GCA_037952835.1. Taxonomy (NCBI): domain Eukaryota; kingdom Metazoa; phylum Chordata; class Amphibia; order Anura; family Ranidae; genus Lithobates; species Lithobates septentrionalis. The sequence continues at coordinate 276,832 of JBBDGP010001532.1, forward strand.
TGACCAAAATCTTGGTTCCTCAATTCACCTGTACAGAAAAAAAAAAAATAGAAGTCAGAATTCTATAAAAAAAAAAAAAAAAAAAAAAAAAAAAAAAAAAAAAAGAGTTCAATAAAGTTGCTTCCTTTTTTAACATTTATTATTAACTGCTTCCCGTCCAGCCTATTGTAATATGATGGCTGTGCTTCTATCAATCTATCCAATGAAGAGCCGAAAAGACCGAGCAAAGGAAGAGCGCGTTGGTGACGCTGGACTTTCCAGGGCTCAGGTAAGTAAAATGGGGGGGCTGGGGGGCCAGTGATCATAAGATGTTTTTTCACCTTAATGCATAGGATGCATTAAGGTGAAAAAACATGAACCTTTACAACCCCTTTAAGACATGTAGGGACAACCGCCTGGCTCAGAGAAATGATAAAGATATCTGTAAGGACATCTGTCAGCTGTACAGCACAGTCTCTCAGTACACATCCAGGTATGTCATCAGGACCAGCAGCCTTCCGTCGGTTGAACCCGAACAGGGTCTTCCTTACGTTAGCTGGATAAAAGCAGAGCACCCGGTCATGTCGGGATATGCATCGTTTTTTGTGAAGGTGTTTGGTTCTGCATCTCAAACCATGCATAAAAGTGGCTGAGTGCATCCGGGAGAGAAGTATCATCATCACTGGCCTGTGGCAGGGGCTTGTAGTTAGTGATGGACTGGATGGCTTGCCACACGGCCCCTGTGTCTTTGCTGTTGCTAAAGTGTTTATTGATTTTTTTAGCTTATAGTTGTTTTCCTTCTTGATGCCATGAGACAGATTGGCTCTTGCTGTTTTGAGAGCTGCTTTATCTCCTAATCTTAATACCTCATCTCTGGTCTTTAGCAGCCCACTAACCTCTGCTGTCATCTATGGCTTCTGGTTGGCACGTGTGGTGATAACCTTGGTGACTGTCACATCTATGAACTTTTTTTTTTTCACTTTAAAAGGTTTTTTATTGAGTTTTTCAATATCATACAGAGACAGGGTTAAAACAAAAAAGAAAAATGTAAACAAATATGATTAACAAGTATGAATAGGAAGCACAGAGCCAGCGTGATCGTATTTAGAATTACAGTAATATATACTTACAGATACTTATGTATACTTGTATTTACTAGTCCATAACACCCAACATTTGTCGAATTTATCACAGTTAAGTGAGTTAATTGCTAAAAGACGTTCAAATGTATAGTTTTGTTGCACTTTTCTGATCACATCATTTATATTGAGTGTTATGCCGCGTACACACGGTCGTACTTTTCGTCTACAAAAGTCCAACGGACGCTGACGGACTAAAGCTGGCTGGTAATCCGATCGTGTGTGGGCTTCTCCGGACTTTCAACTGACTTTTTTAGCCTCAAATCCGACGTACTTTAGATTTGAAACATGCTTTAAAACTTTACTTCGTAACTACGACGGACCCCGAAATCCGCTCGTCTGTGTGCTAGTCCGACGGACAAAAAGCCACGCTAGGGCACCTATTGGCTACTGGCTATGAACTTCCTTATTTTAGTCCGGTGTACGTCATCACGTACGAATCCGACCGACTTTTGTGTGGTCGTGTGTAGGCAAGTCCGTTCTTTAGAAAGTAGGCCGCAAGTCCGCCGCAAGTCCACCGAAAGTCTGCCGGAAGTCTGTCGGACAGGCTGTCTGACTTTTGTAGACGAAAAGTACGACCGTGTGTACGCGGCATTAGGGTGCTTTTCCAGTTTTGAAGTACCAGGGACTTAGTCACCCATATACTACTAGTAGCTATGTGTCTCATGTTGTGTGGGAATTTTTCTAATCCTATTAGTAGGATAGCCAATGCGGGATTTGGGGATGTGAGTATTCCTGTAATGGACATCTATGCACTTTTTGATGTAAGCAGTCACTGTTTCAGTGTACTCTTGGAAGTCTGTAGTGGCTGCCTCTTTAAACATGTTCCAGTCTGTGTGCTGAAAGCAGTCCTGCAGTACTGGGGTAGCATTGTCAGGCAATACTATGATTTTGTTATTTTAACTGGTTTCGCAAGTGTAAGAACGGTTTGTATGCTTTAATTAGCATAACAGAGATGTGATCTGAATGCCCTAGGTGGGGGCGGGGTTCAGCCTTGTATGCATTTTGCTCTGTTGTATAAAGTCCAGTATGCTGTTTCCCCTTGTTGCAAGATTCATATGGTGGTAGAACTTTGGCAAAACTGTCTTTAAGTTTGTGTTGTTGAAGTCACCAGCAATAATGAAAAAGTCATCAGGGGTGTTTGTTTGATGTTCGCTGATAGAGCTGTAATATTCACAAAGCGCGTCCTTAGCGTTTGCACAAGGGGGAATGTAACAATAACAATGGCTGTGAACTCCCTCGGCAGATAAGACACTTCACAAATAGGGATGAGCTTCATGTTCGAGTCGAACCCATGTTCGACTCGAACATCGGCTGTTCGATCTTTCGCCGAATTGCGAACGGTATGGGCCGTTCGCGCCAAATTCGTGTGGCGCGTCACGGCCCATAATTCACTGCAGTATCGCAGTGCATTGCTGGCTGATGATTGGCCAAGCATGCACTATGACCCGCATGCTTGGCCAATCACAGCGCCGTCGGTAGAGAGAGCTGTAATTGGCCAAAGCCAGGGTGGCTTTGGCCAATTATGGCTCAGGGGGTTTAGAACATGCCCCACACTATATAAGGCCGCCTGCACGGCGGCCCTGCGTAGTGTGTTCCGGCGTGCTTAGATAGACAGAGAGAGACAGTGTCATTTCATTTGAGTTAGCTAGATTAGGCAGGACAGTCAGTGAGTTAGCTGTACTTGCAGTGTATTGTGTATATATATGCATCCCAGGTGTTGCATATTATATATATATATATATATATATATATATATATATATATATATATATATATATACACATATATATACACATATATATATACATATATATACACATATATATATATACATACACACACACACACACACACACACACACACACACACTGTATTCAGTTTAGCTAGATCCGTTCATGTTATCTTCCTATTGACAGGCAGGCTTGTCTTGTTACAGTATTTACAGCTACCTGAAGAAAATTGCTGGTGTTCTTTTGATCCTATTAGTACCACAGTTAGGCAGCTAGACTATTTACAGTTAGTGTAGTGCGTCCTGCTCACAGTGTTCAGCTAAAGCTACAAGTTAGTGTAGTGAGACCTGTGTTCAGCTAAAGCTACAGGTTAGTGTAGTACATCCAGCTCCCAGTGTTCAGCTAAAACTACAAGTTAGTGTAGTGAGACCTCTGCACAGTGTTCATCTAAAGCTACAAGTTAGTGCAGTGCGTCCTGCTCACAGTGTTCAGCTAAAACTACAAGTTAGTGTAGTGAGACCTCTGCAGAGTGTTCATCTAAAGCTACAAGTTATGCCGCGTACACACGGTCGTACTTTTCGTCTACAAAAGTCAGACAGCCTGTCCGACAGACTTCCGGCAGACTTTCGGTGGACTTGCGGCGGACTTGCGGCCTACTTTCTAACGAACGGACTTGCCTACACACGACCACACAAAAGTCGGTCGGATTCGTACGTGATGACGTACACCGGACTAAAATAAGGAAGTTCATAGCCAGTAGCCAATAGGTGCCCTAGCGTGGCTTTTTGTCCGTCGGACTAGCACACAGACGAGCGGATTTCGGGGTCCGTCGTAGTTACGAAGTAAAGTTTTAAAGCATGTTTCAAATCTAAAGTACGTCGGATTTGAGGCTAAAAAAGTCAGTTGAAAGTCCGGAGAAGCCCACACACGATCGGATTACCAGCCAGCTTTAGTCCGTCAGCGTCCGTTGGACTTTTGTAGACGAAAAGTACGACCGTGTGTACGCGGCATTAGTGTAGTGCGTTCTGCTCACAGTGTTCAGCTAAACCTACAAGTTATTTTTTTGCGAGCTCTGCACAGTGTTCAGCTAAAGCTACCTGTAGAACAGTGGTTCTCAACTTCGGTCCTCAGGACCCATTAACAGGCCAGAATTTAAGTATTACCTTGGCAAGATGCAGGCTAGAATACTGCAATCACGGAGCAGCAAATGATATCACCTGTGATGTATTTCAGTTATCTTGCAAACCTGGCCTGTTAGTGGGTCTCGAGGAAAGGAGTTGAGAACCACTGCTGTAGAAGGTTGGTGGTGTTTTCCTGATCCTATCACTACCGCAGGCAGCTAAATAAGCTACAAGTTAGTTTTTTGCGAGCTCTGCACAATGTTCAGCTAAAGCTACCTGTAGAAGGTTGGTGGTGTTCTCATACTACAGGCAGGCAGTTGATTTTGCTAGCTGCAGTATCGATAGATAGATAGATAGATAGATAGATAGATAGATAGATAGATAGATATAGATAGATATAGATAGATATAGATAGATATAGATAGATATAGATAGATATATAGATATATATATATCCCAGCTTAGTGCAGCTACAGGCCATTAGTATTTCTGGAAGGCCAACAAGGAGAGGCAGACAGTCACAAGCCAATAAAAGAGGGCAAGCAGGCTCTGTGTCTAGTGCTGGTCGTGGAGACGGTGCATCCTCATCAGCACGTGGCTGTGGGACACGCTTGGCCTTTTTTTCGGCAGCTGGCCGTGTTGAGCCGCAACATGCAGAAGACTTGGTCGAGTGGATGACCAAGCCGTCCTCATCCTCCTCATCCTCTCTCACCCATGCTCAGGGTACTTTGTCTGGCAAAGCAGCGGCCTCTTCCCTCGGCTCAATGTCATCAGTGACGCCTTCCCTAGCCCTACCATGTCCTCCTGAGGAGTCCCTCAAACTGTTTGACCACAGTGTTGGGTACATGCTCCAGGAGGATGTCCAGCGTTTGGAAGGCTCTGATGATGATACTAAGCTCGATGAAGGCAGTAACGTGAGCACGGACAGAGGGTGTGCCCAAGAAGGACAGCAATCTGGCAGTCAGGCTCCCCCTGCTGCAGCATACTGCCAGGTTTGCTCCAGTGTTGAGGAGGGAGGGGATGATGAGGTCACTGACTCAACGTGGGTGCCTGATAGGAGAGAGGAGGAGGAGGAGGCGGCACATCACCAACGAGGCAGGATGCCCTCCAGGGGCCAGCCTAAGGGCAGCACATTGACTGCATCACACCCCAAAGCTCCACATGTGCAGGGCGCTGCAGTCTCTACGCGTTATTCAAAAAGTTCTTTGGTGTGGGCCTTTTTTGAGACGAGTGCATCAGATCGCACCGCTGCTATTTGCAACATATGTCTCAAGCGTATCTCGCGTGGCCAAAACATCTCCCGCTTGTGTACCACATGCTTGACCAGACATATGTTGACCTGCCATGCAGTTTGTTGGCAAGCGTATCTAAAAGACCAACACCAAAGAACAAAGAGGACCTCTCCTTGCTCCTCATCAGCTGAGATCTCCAACCCCACTATACCTTCAGTCCTCTCTGAGACCTGCACTGAGAGGAATGAAGGTGTAGAATTAGGTGTGTCACAGCCAAGTACGTGGGGGCAATCTACTATCGGTACACCAACATCAGATTGTACCAGGCAAATGTCCCTGCCCCAGCTGCTGCACCGCCGAAAGAAGTTCGCTCCCAGCCATCCACATGCCCAGCGGTTGAATGCTTGCTTGGCAAAATTGCTAGCACTTCAACTGCTGCCTTTTCAGTTAGTAGACTCTGTCCCCTTCCGTGAGTTTGTGGAATGTGCGGTTCCTCAGTGGCAGGTACCCAAACGCCACTTTTTCTCATGGAAGGCGATTCCGGCTCTCTACCGGCATGTGGAAGGCAATGTCCATGCCTCGCTGGACAGGGCGGTCAGTGGTAAGGTGCATATTACCGCTGACTCATGGTCCAGCAGGCATGGACAGGGACGTTACCTAACTTTCACGGCGCATTGGGTGACTCTGCTGTCAGCTGGGAAGGATGTAGGACAAGGTGCAGTAATGTTGGAAGTTGTTCCACCACCACGCCTCCAAAATGCCACTACTAATGATTGTGACACACCTCTCTCCTCCACCCCCTCCTCTTCTTCTTCCTCCATGGCCTCTTCCTGTGCTTTGTCCTCAGAACCAGCGGTGCTCCGTAGGCATTCAAGGGGCTACGCATGTACGCAGGCCAAAAGATGCCATGCGGTGCTTGAGCTGTGTGCTTGGGGGACAGGAGCCACACTAGGGCAGAGGTTCTGTCAGCTCTGCAGGGGCAGGTTCAGAGGTGGTTGACGCCACGCCAACATAAGGCAGGAATGATGGTTTGCGACAATGGCACCAACCTCCTCTCTGCCCTTCGACAAGTACAAATGACCCATGTGCCCTGTTTGGCTCACGTCCTTAACTTGTCCACCTGTTGGAGCACACGCTGCGTGGAATAATGGACAGGGCACTTGAGGCAGAACAGAGGCAGGAAGAGGAGGACTTCCTTAGCTCTCAAGGCCCCCTTTATCCAGACAGTGTTCCTGCGTGCCCGCTGATCACACAGGAAGAGGACGAGGAGGAGGAGAATTGTGTCAGTATGGAGGTGGAGCCTGGCACTCAGCATCAGCAGCAGTCTTTAAGGGATCAGTCCCAAGAAACACATGGACTTGTACGTGGCTGGGAGGAGGTGGCTGCGGTCCATGTCATCCTTAGTGACCCAGAGGACTCCGGATCGAATGCCTCAGCAAACCCACGCTGCATGGCCTCCCTGATCCTGCAAAGCCTGCGTAAGGATCTTCACATTCGTGGTATCAAGGAGAAGGACCAATACTGGCTGACAACCCTCCTTGATCCACGTTACAAGAGTAAGGTTGCGGACCTTATCTTGCCATCGCAGAGGGAGCAGAGGATGAAACATCTTCGGGAGGCCTTGCAGAAAGGTCTGTGCAACGCGTTCCCAGAGACTGGGAGGTTACAAACTCCTGTTTCTGGACAACGTGTTGCTGAGGCTTTGGTCAGTCAAAGAAGGAGCGGTGGAGAAGGTGGCCGTCTGACCGATGCGTTCAGACAATTTTTTGGTCCGCAGCCCCAAGGTATGATCGGTTCCAGCAACCATCGCCAGCGTCTGTTTTACATGGTGCAGGAATACCTTGGGGCAAGATCTGACTTGGACACCTTTCCCACCGAAAATCCTCTGGGTTACTGGGTCTTGAGGATGTATCACTGGCCAGAGCTTGCACAGTATGCAATTGAGCTACTGCCCTGTCCTGCATCCAGCGTTCTTTCGGAACGCACATTCAGTGCTGCTGGAGGCTTTGTAACCAATCACAGGGTGCGTCTGTCCACCGACTCGGTCGATCGACTGACCTTCATAAAAATGAATCAGTCTTGGATCACCACCAGCTACCAAGCACCTGATGCTGATGTAACCGAATAATTTTTTTTTAAATCTCAGATCCCTTCAAAAACTGCCTATGCTGATGCTGAGTGACTATCCCTGAGTAATTATCCTCTTCCTCCTCAATGATCATGCTGATAGCTTGTAAGAACATTTTTGGTTCTGGGCGCCGTCACCAGTGCCTAAGGCCCAATTTTTCTGCCCCTGTTTAACAGGGGCGTGTAATTACAATTTTTGATGCAATACTTTGCAGCAGGGCTCGTTCCTGCGTTCCAACTAGAGTGTCTGTGAGGGGTTACAGTGTTGTGGCACCAGCACCACCACCAAAGGCCCAATTTTTCAGCCCCTGTTCAACAGGGGCATGCAATTACAATTCTTGATCTAATATTTCACAGCAGGGCCCTGTGAGGGCTTACAGTGTTGTGGCCACAACAACACCTAAGGCCCCAATTTCTGCAGAGTATATAGGGCAGGCCCCCATTTTCAAACATCCAACTTACAAATGACTCCTACTTGCAAACGGAAGGAGACAACAGGAAGTGAGATGAAATCTACCCCTAGGAAGGAAAACTCTCTCCTGTAAGAGTTAATATGGGAAAAACATTTCTCCTTTCCACTGATGCTTTCCAATCCTTGTTCCACAAAAAACCCCAAATTTTCAAAAAACATTTGTCATGGGGCAAAAAGTGAGGTTAAATCTTCTGAAGAGGAGCACAGACAGCAAAACAAATGTCAAAGGGGTGATAACCCTTCCCTATGTTTTCCAAAAAGCTTAAAAAAGATTTTTTGCCTGGAGCTAAACATGTTAAAAATGTACCAGTTCAAAATTACAAACAGATTCTACTTAACAACAAACCTACAGTCCCTGTCTTGTTTGCACTACCTGTATACTGCTGTTCAGAGTATACAGGGCCTGGTGGCCCCACACCTTTCCTTTTTTTAATTTGGGTGCGGGGTTCCCCTTAATATCCATACAAGACCCAAAGGGCCTGGTAATGGATGGGGGGGTACCCATGCCGTTTGTCTCACTGATTTTTATCCATATTGCCAGGACCTGACATTACATTAAACCCGCAAGCAGTTTTAAATGACTTTTTTTCCTTTAAAAAGGACATTTTTTGCAGGGACTGTTCTAAACACGGGAAACACGCGCCACTTTGCAGGCATACTATAGACACCCCCCAGGTACGATATTTAAAGGAATATTTCACTTTTTTTTTTTTTTTTAACTTTAAGCATCATTAAAATCACTGCTCCCGAAAAAACGGCCATTTTTAAAAGTTTTTTTTGCATTGATACATGTCCCCTGGGGTAGGACCCGGGTCCCCAAACCCTTTTTGGGACAATACCATGCAAGTTAGCCTTTAAAATGAGCACTTTTGATTTTGAATGTTCGAGTCCCATAGACGTCAATGGGGTTCTAACGTTCGTGCAAATTTTCGGTCCGTTCGCAGGTTCTGGTGCGAACCGAACCGGGGGGGTGTTCAGCTCATCCCTATTCACAAACATAAACTCTACCAGCAATGCAGGTATTCAGGTCCATTGCAGGAATACATTGTCACCTGACTTGGCTGTAACACTCAATAAAAATGTCTCATCAATAAATGCATAATCCACTTGCCAAATGCAATACCTATATACACCTTGCAGTTTTGAAGTGGTTTATGGGGGTTATGGATGAATCCGGCAATTCTATTTCTCATAAAAGAGATCCGAGCAGCTGATTGGCCACTGGATTGGTGTTTCTTGGGTTTACTGTGCTTACCAGAAGCGCCTGGAAAATGATCCGACAATTTGTGTGGCTGGTCACGGAGGTGAGGAGAAACTAGATAATCTGTGATCACCTCTATGATCTAGGAGGACCGGAGAGATGTCATGACATCATTTCCAGTCTAGGATGGAGGTAACCATTTTTTTTCAAAGCAAAAGATCACATTTTTTTTAATCTTTTGCTTTCAAAAGGTAGACCCCAGTTCTCTCCATAAAGAGGACCTGTCCCCCTTTATTTCTATTAAAAGGGATGATTACTTTCCTTATAATAGGAATAAAAGTAATACAAAAATAAAAACAGGAACAGTGTAAAAAAAAAAGTAAATAAATTAATAAAAAAAAAAGTTTGCATGCAGAAGTGAACACATTCTTGAGTCACGGACGCAGATGTAAATGTTGTCTTCACCACATGTGAGGTATCGCCGTTATTGTTGGAATGTAGACATGTGCAATTTGGCTCGTAATGAATAGATTTTCGTACAAATTTGTTAGTATTCGTACATTTGGATCAATTTGAACATCTGAATAGTTGAAAGAACAGAAAATACGAAATTATGAAATTACGAATAAGCAAAATAACGAACACGCAAAAATACGAACTTACGAACGGACAAACTTACAAAAATACGAAACTCCGAAACAGTAAAAGAAATAAAATGACAACATCTATAAAACGAATGATTTACATTTCGTATTTTCAGTCCTTAGTCTGTGCATAATTTTGTATGTTCGCAATTTTGTTTCTTCATCTGTTCGTAATTTTGTTTCTTCGTGTTCTCGAATCGTTCTTCTGACTGGACAGTGTAAGTGTATCTTAATTAGGTATGAGCCGAACACCCCCCCGGTTCGGTTCGCACCAGAACCTGCGAACGGACCGAAAATTTGCACAAACGTTAGAACCCCATTGACGTCCATGGGACTCGAACGTTCGAAATCAAAAGTGCTCATTTTAAAGGCTAATTTGCATGGTATTGTTCTTAAAAGGGTTTGGGGACCCGGGTCCTACCCCAGGGGACATGTATCAATGCAAAAAAAACTTTTAAAAAACGGACGTTTTTACGGGAGCAGTGATTTTAATGATGCTAAAAGTAAAAAAAAAAAAAAGTGAAATATTCCTTTAAATATCGTACCTGGGAGGTGTCTATAGTACGCATGTAAAGTGGGGCGTGTTTCCCGTGCTTAGAACAGTCCCTGCACAAAATGTCATTTTTAAAGGAAAAAAAGTCATTTAAAACTGCTTGTGGGTTTAATGTAATGTCGGGTCCTGGCAATATGGATGAAAATCAGTGAGACAAATGGCATGGGTACTCCCCAGTCCATTACCAGGCCCTTTGGGTCTTGTATGGATATTAAGGGGAACCCCACACCTAAATTAAAAAAAGGAAAGGTGTGGGGCCACCAGGCCCTATATACTCTGAACAGCAGTATACAGGAGGTGCAAACAAGACAGGGACTGTAGGTTTGTTGTTAAGTAGAATCTCTTTGTAATTTTGAACGGGTACATTTTTAACGTGTTTAGCTCCAGCCAAAAAATCTATTTTAAGCTTTTTGTAAAACATAGGGAAGGGTTATCACCCCTGTGACATTTGTTTTGCTGTCTGTGCTCCTCTTCAGAAGATTTAACCTCATTTTTTGTCCCAATGACAAATGTTGTTTCAAGTTTTGAAATTTTTTTTTTTTTTTTTGTGAAACAAGGATTGGTAATAAAGCATCAGTGGAAAGGAGAAACGTTTTTCCCATATTAACTCTTACAGGAGAGAATTTCCCTTCCTAGGGGTAGATTTCATCTCACTTCCTGTTGTCTCCTTCCATTTGCAAGTAGGAGTTATTTGTAAGTTGGATGTTTGAAAGTAGGGGCCTGCCCTATATACTTAGCAGAAATTTGAGCCTTAGGTGTTGTTGTGGCCACAACACTGTAAGCCCTCACAGGGCCCTGCTGTGAAATATTAGATCAAGAATTTTAATTACATGCCCCTGTTGAACAGGGGCTGAAAAATTGGGCCTTAGGCACTAGTGGCGGCGCCCAGAACCAAAAATGTTCTTACAAGCTATCAGCGTGATCATTGAGGAGGAAGAGGATAATTACTCAGGATAGTCACTCAGCATCAGCATAGGCAGCCTTTGAAGGGATCTGAGATTTCAAAAAAAATTATTCGGTTACATCAGCATCAGGTGCTTGGTAGCTGGTGGTGATCCAAGACTGATTCATTTTTATGAAGGTCAGTCGATTGACCAAGTCGATGGACAGACGCACCCTGTGATCAGTTACAAAGCCTCCAGCAGCACTGAATGTGCGTTCCGAAAGAACGCTGGATGCAGGACAGGCCAGTAGCTCAATTGCATACTGTGTAAGCTCTGGCTAGTGATCCATCCTCAAGACCCAGTAACCCACAGGATTTTCGGTGGGAAAGTTGTCCAAGTCTGATCTTGCCCCTAGGTATTCCTGCACCATGTAAAACAGACGCTGGCGATGGTTGCTGGAACCGATCATACCTTGGGGCTGCGGACTAAAAAATTGTCTGAACGCATCAGTCAGACGGCCACCTTCTCCATCGCTCCTTCTTTGACTGACCGAAGCCTCAGCAACACGTTGTCCAGAAACAGGAGTTTGTAACCTCCCAGTCTCTGGGAACGCGTTGCACAGACCTTTCTGCAAGGCCTCCCGAAGAGGTTTCATCCTCTGCTCCCTCTGCAATGGCAAGATAAGGTCCGCAACCTTACCCTTGTAATGTGGATCAAGGAGGGTTGCCAGCCAGTATTGGTCCTTCTCCTTGATACCACGAATACGAGGATCCTTACGCAGGCTTTGCAGGATCAGGGAGGCCATGCAGCGTAGGTTTGCTGAGGCATTCAGTCCGGAGTCCTCTGGGTCACTAAGGATGACATGGTCCGCAGCCACCTCCTCCCAGCCACGTACAAGTCCATGTGTTTCTTGGGACTGATCCCTTAAAGACTGCTGCTGATGCTGAGTGCCAGGCTCCACCTCCATACTGACACAATCCTCCTACTCCTCCTCTTCTTGTGTGATCGGCGGGCACGCAGGAACAATGTCTGGATAAAGGGGGCCTAGAGAGCTAAGGAAGTCCTCCTCTTCATGCCTCTGTTCTGCCTCAAGTGCCCTGTCCATCATTCCACGCAGTGTGTGCTCCAACAGGTGGACAAGGGGGACAGTGTCACTGATGCATGCACTGTCACTGCTCACCATCCTCTTGGCCTCCTCAAATGGTGACAGGACAGTGCATGCATCCCTGATCATGGCCCACTGGCGTGGGGGAAAAATAGGATTTTTTAAAAACAGCTTACCTGTAAAATCCTTTTCTTTCGAAGGACATCACGGGACACAGAGCCACAGTAATTACTGATGGGTTATATAGGTATCACTGGTGATTGGACGCTGACACACCCTATCAGGAAGTTCAACCCCCTATATAATCCCTCCTCCTTGCAGGGATACCTCAGTTTTGTAGCCAAGCAATATAGTGTATTAGAAGAGGGGCGGGACCTCTGTGTCCCGTGATGTCCTTCGAAAGAAAAGGATTTTACAGGTAAGCTGTTTTTAAAAAATCCTATTTTCTTTCTCGAACATCACGGGACACAGAGCCACAGTAATTACTGATGGGATGTCCCAGAGCAATGCTACCTGAGGGGGGGGGAACCACGACCAAGTAGGGTGCAATCAGACCTGAGGACCCTGTACCGCTGCCTGCAGCACACTACGCCCAAAGGCGATATCCTCATGCCTTCTCACATCCACCTGATAGAATCTGGTGAATGTATGAACTGAAGACCAGGTTGCGGCCTTGCAGATTTGAGCCATAGAGGCCCGGTGATGCACTGCCCAAGAAGCACCAATAGCCCTTGTGGAATGTGCCCTGATCTGAAACGGAGGAATCTTCTGTTTCAAACCATAAGCTTGAATGATCAACTGTCGAATCCATTTAGAAATGGTAGCTTTTGACGCTGCCTGTCCTCTATTGGGACCCTCTGGCAGCACAAACAAAACATCCGTCTTGCGGATCTGAGCAGTTGCCCCTAGATAGGCCTTAACTGCTCTTACTACATCCAACAAATGTAGAGATCTCTCTTCCGGAGAACAGGGATCTGGAAAAAAAGGAAGGTAGAACAATGTCTTGGTTTAAATGAAAATCAGAAACCACCTTCGGTAAAAAACTAGGATGAGGGCGTAGTACCACTCTATCCTTGTGTATAATCAAATAAGGCTCCTTACAGGAAAGAGCTGCTAATTCTGATACTCTTCTAGCAGAAGAGATGGCCACCAGAAAAATTAATTTCCTTGTCAACAAGACCAAAGGAATCTGACTTATTGGTTCAAAAGGCTGTTTCTGTAACACAGCCAGGACCAAATTCAAGTCCCAGGGGTTTAGGGGCGCTTTAACCGGAGGATTAAGACGCATCACCCCCTGCATAAAGTTTCGGACCAAAGAATGCGAAGCAAGTGGCCGCTGAAATAATACTGATAAAGCAGAGACCTGGCCCTTGATGGTACTCAAGGCCAGCTTCATCTCTAATCCCATCTGTAGAAAATCAAGGATTCTACCTATGACATATTTCCTGGGATGCCAACCTCTGGATTCACACCAGGTTATATAAGCCTTCCAGACTCTATGATAAATCATCCTGGTAGCTGGCTTCCTTGCATTAATCAAGGTAGATATGACAGGACCTGAGAGCCCACGACTCTTCAGAACGTGGGTCTCAATAGCCAAACCGTCAAATTTAGCGTTTGTAAGGCAGGATGGAACACTGGACCTTGAGATAACAGGTCTGGGCGTACCGGTAGGGTCCACGGGGAACCCACCGTCATCCTTACTATTTCTGCATACCAAGTCCTTCTGGGCCAAGCGGGGGCCACCAGAAGTACCGACTTCCTTTCCTGCCTGATCCTGCGAAGGAGTCGTGGCAGTAGCAGAATAGGCGGGAATGCGTAAATCAGTGAGAACCGATGCCACGGAATCACCAACGCATCCGTCCCGCATGCAAGAGGATCTTTTGTCCTTGCCACAAATCTGTCTATCTTTTTGTTGAATCGGGATGCAAAGAGATCTACATCTGGAACCCCCCATCTTTGGCATATGGCCCAAAAGATGTCGGGATGCAGAGACCATTCCTCTGGAAGTAACTGCTGGAGACTTAGATAGTCCGCCTGCCAATTCTCTATTCCCGGGATGAAAACTGCCGATATGCATGGCACATGCATCTCTGCCCAGACTAAGATCTGGTTCACCTCTTTTTGAGCAGCTCGGCTCCGGGTGCCTCCCTGATGATTGACATAAGCCACTGCTGTGGCATTGTCGGACTGGATCCTGACCGGACAACCCTGTAGCCTGATAGTCCAGGCTTTTAGAGCTAGATGTATCGCCCGGATCTCCATAATGTTGATGGGTAAGGTCCTCTGTCTTGGACCATACCCCTTGGACCGCAGCCTGTTCCAGAACTGCTCCCCAACCTGACAGACTGGCATCTGTTGTTACCACCGTCCAGGTAACCGGTAGAAAGGATTTCCCCTTCTGCAAGTTTTCGGGTATGAGCCACCAATTGAGGCTCTGACGCACCGCATGCGACAGGTGCATCGGAAAGTCTAATGCCTGAACCTTCTTGTTCCAGGTCGACAGAATACTGTGTTGCAGCATTCTTGAGTGAAACTGAGCATAGGGAACTGCTTCGAATGAAGACACCATCTTCCCTAGTAGCCTCATACAAAGGCGGACTGAGGGACCCTTCTTGGTCCTTACTGTCAGAATCAGCTCTCTCAAAGCAGTGATCTTTGCCTGGGGTAGAAATATTTTCTCCTGGCTTGTATCTATAATCAGACCTAAATACTCCAGTCTTCTTACTGGTTTTAGGAAAGACTTTTCTAAGTTGAGGATCCAACCCAGGTGTTCTAGATACCTGACCGTGGTCCTCCAGTTTCCCTTCAAAGAGGCTACCGACCGGTCTATCAAGAGCAGGTCATCTAGGTATGCTATGACAGCTATACCCTGAGCCCTTAATCTGGCCAGAGGAGGAGCCAAGATCTTTGTGAACACTCGAGGTGCAGTGGCTATCCCGAAAGACAGAGCCACAAACTGGAAATGGCGCCCTCCTACCTCGAAGCGCAGAAACTTCTGATGAGCAGGAAAAATGGGCACATGCAGATATGCATCTCTGATGTCTATTGATGCCAGAAATTCTCCTCCCTGCAGGGTGGGAACTACTGTTCGAATTGATTCCATGCGGAAGGATTGAATCCTTAGGAATCGGTTCAGATCCCTTAAGTCCAGAATGGGCCTGACATCCCCATTTGGCTTTTGGACCGTGAAAAGGTTGGAATAGAAGCCCAATCCCTGGTCCTTTGCGGGAACGATCATGATGACCTCCTGCGACAAAAGTCGCTCTAATGCTAGAAGGAGCGACTGCTTCTTTTCTGGGTCTCTGGGAACATTTGATCTGAGGAACCGAGGAGAGGGGAATTCCTGAAACTCCAGCTTGTACCCTAAGGTTACCGTGGAGATTACCCATCTGTCCTGGAAGTCCTCCTGCCAGAGCTCTGAGAACTGTCGCAGTCTTCCCCCCACTCGAGTGAGCGGGGGCGCCCCCTCATGCAGAGGTCTTAGTGTTTTGCCTAGTAGGCTTCTTTCCCCAGGACTTCTTTTGTCCCTGGGGTTGACTCTTGTCTCTGGACCCCGATGGAGGCGGCCGTCGAGACTGCAGCCCCCGGCGCTGGGGAAAGAGTCCATTTGAAAGAGGGACGCTTACTCTTCTTCTTGACAGGTAAGAGAGTGCTTTTCCCACAAGAGATTCTCTTGATATTAGTTATCCAAGTCCTCTCCAAACAACCTTGCACCACGAAATGGAAACCCAGCCAGTAGCTTCTTACATGGTGCTTCGGCTGACCAATTTTTCAACCATAGGATTCTACGTATATGCACCAACCCCAGTGAAAGACGGGAGGTTTGCACGATAGAATCTCTAATGGCGTCAACCACAAAGCATAAGGCCGCTGGAAGGTTAGCAAACCCCTGGGCCCTAAAAAAACAAAAAGGGTTGGGACTTTAAATGAAGTGTGTGGTCATAAGCGAGCACTACACTTCCATCCCTAATAATCATTTGAAAGAAAGGACATTTGGGACTTTAGATGAGATGTGTGTAAGCAAAGAAACAATAATATACATGAGCAAATGACAGGTTTATTTAAGAAATTGCATTGGACCTGATGCATTGCCAGTATGACGAGCTGATATACATGTAATACATATAAACAACATATATATTACACAAGCTTTAAAATTCAAGGGACATTGTATACAAACATGATGAAATATAAAACTGCATAAATAAGCTTGACGCGTTTCGTGGATTCGTTCCACTTCTTCAGAAGCAATTGCAGAATTCATATCTAAAAGTAATATATCCAAAATTATTCCAATGAATTAGACAAGGGAAAGATATGAATTCTGCAATTGCTTCTGAAGAAGTGGAACGAATCCACGAAACGCGTCAAGCTTATTTATGCAGTTTTATATTTCATCATGTTTGTATACAATGTCCCTTGAATTTTAAAGCTTGTGTAATATATATGTTGTTTATATGTATTACATGTATATCAGCTCGTCATACTGGCAATGCATCAGGTCCAATGCAATTTCTTAAATAAACCTGTCATTTGCTCATGTATATTATTGTTTCTTTGCTTACACACATCTCATCTAAAGTCCCAAATGTCCTTTCTTTCAAGCAAACCCCTGGGCCTGCTGTTCAGGTAATACTTTGATGACCTGCTTAACATGGTCTCTTAAGTATTGACAGACTCCAATCGCTGCTACTGCAGGTTGGGCCACTGATCCTGCTAAGGAGAAAACATCCTTCAAGAGGGATTCCATCCTTTTATCTACAGGATCCCTGAGCATCTGTGCATTGTCTACAGGACAAGTCAGGCTATTATTTACGGAGGAAATGGCGGCATCAATAGCCGGTATTCCCCACATTTTAATAAACTTTTCTTCCATCGGATAAAGTGTTGAAAACATTCTCGGCGGAAAAAAAACGTTTGTCTGGGTGATCCCACTCAGAATAAATAAGCTTTTCAAGTAAAGTATGAACAGGAAAAGCATGTGCTGCTTGGAAAGGTTTCAGTGACCCCAAAGCAGAAGAGGATTCTTTAGCAGTTTCAGGTATGGGCAACTTAAATGTGGAGCGGACCAATCCAGTGAGGATCTGCACTAAGACTTTCTCCTCTTGGGAAGTCGCAGAGGGTCCCTCTCCACCTGAATTCTCCGAAGAGGAATCATCCATCCCATCCCAATCCTCTGAAAGGGATTCATCTCCTTTATCCCAGAGCTCCTCTGTCTGAGGGTCTTGGGGAACAGAGGAAAGCCTAGTGCGTTTTCTTCCACTGAGTGAAGACGTAATCACGGCCATTAAACTTTCCTCTAGACCATTAATGGTTGAGGAAAAAACCTCTTGTGTAATATATACAGGGGCTGAAGTGCCAGAAGCAGGTGTAGCCCCTGACCCCGATGGCTCTCCCTGGCTAGCCGTCCCTGGCCCATCTTTAGGGGGGGAAGATGCTGCCGACAGGGGGCCCTCAGAACCTGAACGAGATCCCCTAGTGTCTCTGGTTCCTGGGGTGCTTGAACCTCTTCTACCCATAGTGCAAAGCAACAAGGTGTGAGGTATACAAATGAACACTGCCCGCTGAGCGATGTAGTCTGGCTAAAAGCCTTGCTACCCAATGCTCAGTCTGGTGTTACTTCAGTAAATGCTGCCTAGGAGAATGCCTGTGTCCCACCTTACATGCGACCGTCAGCTCTGTGTCTCTCAGAAGGCTGTGTGCACCTGTACAGAGTGCCTTTAATAGCCTGCAGCTGGCCTGAGTGGGAGTCTAAGCACCTGTGCTGACGTCCCGCCCCCTCCTCTACCGCCCCCCCCCCTCGAGTTTTGAAAAACACGAGCGCTTCCCGCGCTGCCGACTCTCCTGCGGAGAAAGGCTGGGGATGGGGGGGAGGGAGGGAGGCTGGTAACAAGATCTGCCTGAACGGCTATCTTGAGAGATGGTGGCCATTAGGCCGCAGAGCACGGGTGGTATAACCACTTTCTAGACCCCTGTGGCCCCTCTCTAGCCTGGGGGGGAACATTCAAACATGAGAAATCCCCCTTTCCACCTTACCTGTTTGCAGCCTGCTTGAGACGCTGGGACATAATCAGCGATGAAAAAACACCTGAGACAGACAGTCAGCATGTGTAGGTTTGTGCTCTTGGCAGCCCCCGGTGGTCACAATAGGCATAGCATGCATTTACCTTAAAGGAGAAAAGCCACTAGAACTCAAAAATTCTATGGAATCTCCTCTTACCTTATCCAGCCGCAGGGTGCTGTTTACACAGACGCAATCTTCACCTCTCACGGTGGGCTCCGTTTGAAAAAACCGTCAGAGAGACTGGGGCCCCCATCAGTAGGGGGATCCAACAGTTCTGGGACCGTAAAGCACCTCGCCAGAAATTAGGAAGTTTAAAGCCATTTTCTGATCTGCGGGGTCCAGCTCTCTAAAAAGAGAAGCATTACGGGTAAAACCTTGTTTCTTCGGACACGAGGCCCGGGTACCATTCAATTCGGCCATGAAAAGACACTTTGAATGGATCCGGTTTGCCTGGCTTGCCCCAGTATAGGATCTTAGGATATTCCCTTTGGAGCTCAGCACAGGACATCTTTACACGTCCATCACCTAAGACACTGGCGTAAAAACTGAGGTATCCCTGCAAGGGGGAGGGATTATATAGGGGGTTGAACTTCCTGATAGGGTGTGCCAGTGTCCAATCACCAGTGATACCTATATAACCCATCAGTAATTACTGTGGCTCTGTGTCCCGTGATGTTCGAGAAAGAAAAAAAAACAAGCTCCCCTGACCCTGTGCTGGTACCATAGTCGCACAGGTACTCATTGATGGCCCTCTGCTGTGTGTGCAGCTGCTGCAGCATGGCCAACGTTAAGTTCCACCTGGTGGGCATGTCACAGATTAGGCAGTTCTTGGGCAGGTTAAACTCCTTTTGGAGGTCTGCCAGCCGAGCACTGGCATTATATGACAGGCAGAAATGCACACAGACTTTCCTGGCCTCAGGACATCCTGCCTAAGAACCGCTGCACCACCAAGTTAAGGACATGAGCCAAACAGGGCACATGGGTCATTTGTCCCTGTCGGAGGGCAGAGAGGAGGTTGGTGCCATTGTGGCAAACCACCATTCCTGCCTTAAGTTGGCGTGGCATCAACCACCTCTGAACCTGCCCCTGCAGAGCTGACAGAACTTCTGCCCCAGTGTGGCTCCTGTCCCCCAAGCACACCAGCTCAAACACCGCATGGCATCTTTTGGCCTGCATACTTGCGTAGCCCCTTGAACGGTTACGGAGCACCACTGGTTCTGAGGACAAAGCACAGGAGGAGGCCATGGAGGAAGAAGAAAAGGAGGGGGTGGAGGAGAGAGATGTGTCACAATCATTAGTAGTGGCATTTTGGAGGCGTGGTGGTGGAACAACCTCCAACACTACTGCACCTTGTCCTGCATCCTTCCCAGCTGCCAGCAGAGTCACCCAATGCGCAGTGAAACTTAGATAACGTCCCTGTTCATGCCTGCTGGACAATGAGTCAGCGGTAATATGCACCTTACCGCTAACTGCCCTGTCCAGCGAGGCCAAGACATTGCCTTCCACATGCCGGTAGAGAGCCGGAATCGCCTTCCGTGAGAAAAAGTAGCGTTTGGGTACCTGCCACTGAGGAACCGCACATTCCACAAACTCACGGAAGGGGACAGAGTCTACCAACTGAAAAGGCAGCAGTTGAAGTGCTAGCAATTTTGCCAAGCTAGCATTCAACCGCTGGGCATGTGGATGGCTGGGAGCGAACTTCTTTCGGCGGTGCAGCAGCTGGGGCAGGGAAATTTGCCTGGTACAATCTGACGTCGGTGTACCGAAAGCAGATTGCCCACAAGTACTTGGCTGTGACACACCTAATTCTACACCTTCATTCCTCTCAGTGCAGGTCTCAGAGAGGACTGAAGGTATAGTGTGGTTGGAGATCTCAACTGATGAGAAGCAAGGAGAGGTCCTCTTTGTTCTTTGGTGTGCGTCTTTTAAATACGTTTGCCAACGAACTGCATGGCAGGTCAACATATGTCTGGTCAAGCATGCGGTGCCCAAGCGGGAGATGTTTTGGCCACGCGAGATACGCTTGAGACATATGTTGCAAATAGCAGCGGTGCGATCTGATGCACTCGTCTCAAAAAAGGCCCACACCAAAGAACTTTTTGAATAACGCGCAGAGACTGCAGCTCCCTGCACATGCAGAGCTTTGGGGTGTGATGCAGTCAGTGTGCTGCCCTTAGGCTGGCCCCTGGAGGGCATCCTGCCTCGTTGGTGATGTGCTGCCTCCTCCTCCTCCTCCTCTCACCCACGTTGAGTCAGTGACCTCATCATCCCCTCCCTCCTCATCACTGGAGCAAACCTGGCAGTATGCTGCAGCAGGGGGAACTTGACTGCCAGATTGCTGTCCTTCTTGGGCACCCTCTCTGTCCGTGCTAACGTTACTGCCTTCATCTAGCTCAGTATCATCATCAGAGCCTTCTAAAAGCTGGGCATCCTCCTGGAGCATGTACCCAACACTGTGGTCAAACAGTTCGAGGGACTGGTCAGGAGGACATGGTGGGGCTAGGGAAGGAGTCACTGATGACATTGAGCCAAGGGAAGAGGCCGCGTTGGCAGCTGCTTTGCCAGACAAAGTACCCTGAGCATGGGTGAGAGAGGATGAGGAGGATGAGGACGGCTTGGTCATCCACTCGACCAAGTCTTCCACATGTACTGATACTGCAGCTAGCAAAATCAACTGCCTGCCTGTAGTATGAGAACACCACCAACCTTCTACAGGTAGCTTTAGCTGAACACTGTGCAGAGCTTGCAAAAAAATAACTTGTAGGTTTAGCTGAACACTGTGAGGAGGACGCACTACACTAACTGTAATCAGTCTAGTTGCCTGACTGTGGTGCTAATAGGATCAAAAGAACACCAGCAATTTTCTTCAGGTAGCTGTAAATACTGTAAAAAGACAAGCCTGCCTGTCAGTAGGAAGATAACAGGAACGGATCTAGCTAAACTGAATACAGTGTATATATATGTGTATATATATATATATATATATATATATATATATATATATATATATATATATATATATATATATACACTACCGTTCAAAAGTTTGGGGTCACATTGAAATGTCCTTATTTTTGAAGGAAAAGCACTGTACTTTTAAATGAAGCTAACTTTAAACTAGTCCTAACTTTAAACAAATATACTCTATACATTGCTAATGTGGTAAATGACTATTCTAACTGCAAATGTCTAGTTTTTGGTGCAATATCTACATAGGTGTATAGAGGCCCATTTCCAGCAACTATCACTCCAGTGTTCTAATGGTACAATGTGTTTGCTCATTGGCTCAGAAGGCTAATTGATGATTAGCAAACCCTTGTGCAATCATGTTCACACATCTAAAAACAGTCTAGCTCCTTCCAGAAGCTACAAAACTGACCTTCCTGTGAGCAGATTGAGTTTCTGGAGCATCACATTTGTGGGGTCAATTAAACGCTCAAAATGGCCAGAAAAAGAGAACTTTCATCTGAAACTCGACAGTCTATTCTTGTTCTTAGAAATGAAGGCTATTCCATGCGAGAAATTGCAAAGAAATTGAAGATTTCCTACAACGGTGTGTACTACTCCCTTCAGAGGACAGCACAAACAGGCTCTAACCAGAGTAGAAAAAGAAGTGGGAGGCCGCGTTGCACAACTAAGCAAGAAGATAAGCACATTAGAGTCTCTAGTTTGAGAAACAGACGCCTCACAGGTCCCCAACTGGCATCTTCATTAAATAGTACCCGCAAAACACCAGTGTCAACATCTACAGTGAAGAGGCGGCTGCGGGATTTTGGGCTTCAGGGCAGAGTGGCAAAGAAAAAGCCATATCTGAGACTGGCCAATAAAAGAAAAAGATTAAGATGGGCAAAAGAACACAGACATTGGACAGAGGAAGACTGGAAAAAAGTGTTGTGGACGGATGAATCCAAGTTTGAGGTGTTTGGATCACAAAGAAGAATGTTTGTGAGACGCAGAACAAATGAAAAGATGCTGGAAGAATGCCTGACGCCATCTGTTAAGCATGGTGGAGGTAATGTGATGGTCTGGGGTTGCTTTGGTGCTGGTAAGGTGGGAGCTTTGTACAGGGTAAAAGGGATTCTGAATAAGGAAGGCTATCACTCCATTTTGCAACGCCATGCCATATCCAGTGGACAGCGCTTGATTGGAGCCAATTTCATCCTACAACAGGACAATGACCCTAAACACACCTCCAAATTGTGCAAGAACTATTTACAGCAGAAGCAGGCAGCTGGTATTCTATCGGTAATGGAGTGGCCAGCACAGTCAACAGATCTGAACCCCATTGAGCTGTTGCGGGAGCAGCTTGACCGTATGGTACGCCAGAAGTGCCCATCCAACCAATCCAACTTGTGGGAGCTGCTTCTAGAAGCGTGGGGTGCAATTTCTCCAGCTTACCTCAATAAATTAACAGCTAGAATGCCAAAGGTGTGCAATGCTGTAATTGCTGCAAAAGGAGGATTCTTTGATGAAAGCAAAGTTTGATGTAAAAACAATGTTATTTCAAATACAAATCATTATTTCTAACCTTGTCAATGTCTTGACTCTATTTTCTATTCATTTCACAACGTATGGTGGTGAATAAGTGTGACTTTTCATGGAAAACACAAAATTGTTTGGGTGACCCCAAACTTTTGAACGGTAGTGTATATTTATTACACACACACACACACACACACAACACCTGGGATGCATATATATATATATATATATACACACACAATACACTGTAAGTGCAGCTAACTCACTGACTGTCCTGCCTAATCTAGCTAACTCAAATGAAATGACACTGTCTGTCTCTCTCTCTCTCTCTCTCTCTCTCAGCATGCCGGAACACACACTACACAGGGCCGCCATGCAGGCGGCCTTATATAGTGTGGGGCGTGTTCTAAACCCCCTGAGCCATAATTGGCCAAAGCCACCCCCTGGCTTTGGCCAATTACAGCTCTCTCTACCGACGGCGCTGTGATTGGCCAAGCATGCGGGTCATAGTGCATGCTTGGCCAATCATCAGCCAGCAATGCACTGTGATGCCGCAGTGAATTATGAGCCATGACGCGCCACACGAACTTGGTGCGAACGGCCCATAACGTTCTCAATTCGGCGAATGATCGAACAGCCGATGTTCGACTCAAACATGGGTTCGACTTGAACGCGAAGCTCATCCCTAATCTTAATATGTATGTTCGTAATTTTGTATGTTCGTAATTTTGTGTTCTTGAATTGTTCTTTCGAATGGGCAGTGTATTAGTGAATGATGTATCTTACTTCATATCTTTAGCTGATCAGTTTACCCCTTTTGTGCCTAATGCCCCGTACACACGTTCCGATTATCGTACGGCAAAAATCGCTTTCGGACAGATCGTTCGATAATCTGATCGTTAGTACGCAGCTTTCAACAGCCGATCATGACAGTCCATCCAACCCAATCTGAAGGGACAAACAAGAAAACTTTTGTCGGACGACAGCCCATCGTACGACAATCGTGTTATCAGTACAGTATGCGTCCGCTAAAAGTCATTTGACAAACACCATGCATGATCGGAAACATGAAAATAAACCAGAAGGACACAGGGGTCACACGTATTTGACATCATTTAAAATACATAGCTATGCACAGTGGAAGATCTTTTCAGAATTGTATCACATTTTGCACTGTTAGATTCGATATTAGTTTCATGCAACAAATTGCGAACGATCTGTCGTACAATAATTGGAACGTGTGTACGGGACTTAAGTCACACGGCATTCCTGAATCTTTTTAGATTCGGTTGAGGAGGAGACGGAGTCCGGTCTGGTGACTGAGGGAGTGGACTGGAGTAAGTACAGGACTTATCAGAAAAGCGAGCCTAGGATTATTATTCTTTATTTCCTACGAAAGTACGAATCAGTGAAAACGGCGATCTCACAAAAGTAACAATTACTAAATTACGAGTCGTGTACCGAATAAACGGAAATTATCTAACAAAATTACGAATTTGAATTAAAGAAAATTAGACTAACTGAATTAAGAATCATTTTGTATCAACAAAAATACGAACGAGTCTGAATATGAAACCTCGCGTCTTACGAAATTACTAATCATTATGCCTTGTACACACGATCGGACTTTCCGACAACAAAACCGTGGAATTTTGTTCGAAGGTTGTTGGCTCCAACTTGTATCAACTTGTCTTGCATACACACGGTCACACAATTGTTGGCCAACAATTACGAACGTAGTGAGGTGCGGCAAGCCGATAAAAGGGAAGTTCAATAGTCATGTGCCACCCTTTGGGTTCCTTCTGCTAATGTTGTGTTTGGTGAGCATTGATCCCGAGCATGCGTGTTTGTACTTTGGACTTTTGTCCGACGGACTTGTGTACACACGATCAGAAAGTCCGACATCACATATTTGTTGGCGGAAAATTTGAGAACATGCTAGCCAACATTTGTTGTCGGAAAGTCCGACAACAAATGTCCGATGGAGCATATACACGGTCGGACTTTCCGCCAACAAGCTCACATCCAACATTTGTTGTCGGAAAATCCGATTGTGTGTACGTGGCATTAGACTAACGGAATTTAGAATATTTTGTATCAACGAAAATATAACTGTTACGAAAATACAAATGAGTCTGAATATGAAACCTCGCGTCTTACGAAATTACGAATTGTTACGAATCAATGGAAATGTAAAGAAACACATTTTTTTGTTGTGCACATGTCTATTAGAGTGAGAGCAATAATTCTAGTGCTAGACCTCCAATGTAACTCTAAACAGTTAACCTCCTGTAAAAATTTTTAAAGCTTGTAAGTACCGTAGTTTGTCGCCATTCCACGAGCGTACACAATTTTAAAGTGCGACATGTTGGGAATCTATTTACTCGGCCTAACATCATCTTTTATATTTTACCAAAAAAGGGGTTATATTTTTTTTTTGCATTAAAATTAAATAAAGTGTACTTTTTCTCAAACAATTACTGTTGAAAAACTGCTGTGCACATACCATGTGACGTAAAAAAATGCAACAACCACCAATTAGGGAATATAATATAAATTATATATATGTGTTAAGGCTAGCCAGAGGCTGGCCTGTATTTGTGGGAGGAGTTTGAGAGGGCTATTTAAGCCTCCTCCTCTCTCAGGCCTGGGCTCGTCGGCGTTTCTGGGTTCATCAGGGGGTGGGGCCTACACGTCACTTCCGGGTCAGCTGCAACATGGTGGCAGTGCTTCACCGGGGAGTTCACCTGTCCACCCACCTGGTCCCCCCTTGACACCCACATTACGGGTCCTTGCTTCTCCCGGTGTTCAGCGGGGGGGGTGCTCGGCTGCCCACCCGCCCGCCGCCGACTCCTCTCCCCATTTAATTATCCAATATAGCTCCACAAGGGAGCCATTCGCTGGCCAGCTCCTTTCTCCCCATTACCAGCCTGCTCCAGGGGGGAGCCGCCTGCACCCTTTCCTGGGTGTTAGGGGGGGAAAATGTCCAGCCAGCTGTCTGCTCCTCACTGCATATGGCGCCACAGGGGGCCGCCCGCCCGCTTCTCCCGGCGAGTATGTCAGGGGAGGGGAGGGGGACCGTCCATCCTCCACCCACCCTTCTTCCCCTCGGCTGCAGCTTGTCAGGTGCGGCCTGCCCGCTTCTCCCAAGGATTATGCTGGGGGAGGGGAGGGGGGCCGTCCATCCATCCTCCGCCCACCCTCCTTCGGCTGCAGCTTGTCAGGTGCGGCTCGCTCGCTTCTCCTGGGGATTATGCCGGGGAGGGGGGCCGTCCATCCATCCTCTGCCCACCCTCCTTCCTCCTTCATCCCTCTGTTCCTGACAGCACAGGGGGGCTGCCCGCTTCTCCCGGTACTCATGCCGTAGGGGAGGGGTTGGGTTGTGCCGTCTGTCCGGTCATCCATCACTTTCCCCACAGCCCCATCTGTCCGGGGGCGCCCCCGCCCACTTCTTCCGGCTCTCAGGCCACCCACTTGCCACTCGCCCGCCAGTTCACCTCCCTGGTTCCGCGCCGTGCATCGTGGTGGGGACGCACACACGTCTCCCAGTTCCCATGGCCGCTAACCATGGGAACTCACCCGACCGCTAACCTCCCCATATTCACGTGGGGCATCATGTGGGGGGGGATCCCCGCACGCCTCCTGGTCTTCCACCGTTTCAGTCACAAGTGTTCATATCATAGCATTTCGGGCCTCAGGATTTCTGTCATAGCGTTGTGGCACAGGTTTCTGTCATAACGTTTCTGTTTAGGAGTTTAGTCTCAGCGCTTATTTTTCTGTCATGGCGTTTTTTCTGTCATAGCATTTCCTGCCTCAACATTTCTATTGTTGCGTTCTGCCCCAGCTTTTTTGTCAGGGCATTCGGCCCCTATTATTTCTGTCATGTGTTTCTGCCCCAGCGTTTGTCGTAGCATTCGGCATTTCTGTCGTAGCATTCGGCATTTCTGTCGTAGCGTTCTGCCCAGCATTTTTGTCATAGCATTCAGGATTTCTGTTGTAGTGTTCGCCATTTTCTGTCATAGCGTTCAGCATTTCTGTCATAGCGTTCTGCCCAGGATTTCTGTCATAGCGTTCAGCATTTCTGTGATAGCGTTCGGGATTTCTGTCATAGCATTTGGGATTTCTGTCATAGCATTTGGGATTTCTGTGGTAGCGTTCTGCCCAGCATTTCTGTCATAGCATTCAGGATTTCTGTCATAACATGCGTCATTTTCTGTCGTAGCGTTCGGGATTTCTGTCGTAGCGTTCGGGATTTCTGTTGTAGCGTTCGGGATTTCTGTTGTAGCGTTCGGGATTTCTGTTGTAGCGTTCGGGATTTCTGTCTTTGCATTTCTGCCAGCAGTATTTTCAGTCTCAGCGTTTCTGTCATTGCATTTCTGCCTCAGCGTTTCTGCTTCAGGATTTCTGTCATTGCGTTTCTGCTTCAGCGTTCTGTCAGAGCGTTTCTACCCCAGGATTTTCTGTCATGGCATTTCTGCCCCACGGTGTCTGTCATTGCATTTCTGCCACAGGTTTTTCTGTCATCACGTTTCTGTCGCAGCATTAGTTCAGCATTTCGGTCATAGCATTTTCTGTCATAGCGTTGCTGTCCTGGTGTTTCTGCCCCAAGATTTCTGTCACAACATTTCTGCCTCAGTGTTCAGCCTCAGCATTTCTCAGAGGGGCATTGTTGTTCAGTCACGGCATACCTTTGGTAGCTGTTTCATCTTCGTTGTTTGTCATGTCTCATCGTTTTTTGTTCATGTTTGTACCTGTGTCAGGTAGCTAGGGCTCACGTCAGGATCTGTCATGTCTACAGATCCATACGGGCTGAGGTTTCGTTTGTTAATGATTGTTGACCACAATCTTCTCACCCGTATAACATACGTCATACGATGCACTTTCATTCACCACACCTGTACGATTACCCACCACGGTCTGTGGGTACACCAGCCCTGAGTTTTCAGTTAATTACTTGGGCTCACTCACACGAGGGGGGGGTCCATCATCAGGTTAATTCATGCGCAGTGGTCTTGACATTTCATGTTCTCATACGTAGGTAGGCACAGAGGGGCATTGTTCTGTCATTTTTCTTGTACATGTTCTCAGGTTGGGCTGTATTGGCATTCATCATCCCCTTGTTGGTCCTTAAGTGGTAGGTTTGGGCAAACGTCGTCATGATTCTGGATTCCACACTCGGCTCGGATCTCTTGTCTAGGATGTGGCCTGGAAGACTGCTCAGGGACGTCTGTTCAGTCATCTTTTCCGTTCCCCAGCCGGTTCCAGGTAGGGGGGTTTTCGGTTACTTTGGATATGACTTTTTCATGCAATGGGACTTTTTCCCTGGGGTGGAGTTTGGCCTTCCTTCCTCGGTTCAGGTTTCAGACTCGGTTGCCAGGTCACAGGCTGAAGCACGACCCGATCGTATCATGTGGGACCAGTATTCTGTGTATGGCATGGTGTCTCCATGTTGTCAATGCTTATTGCCATAGTGCATGGGCCTTCTCCATCTACTCCATCACACCCTTCAGGTATTTAGCATTTTGAACTCCTGCCAGTTGTCCTTTGGCACTCACCCTCGTACTTCCCCACACCAGCATGCCTAGGCCAGGGCTTGGGAGGGGTTTCACTGAGCACTTCACTGGTGTCCATTTGAAGTTTCGATCTTCGCGGCTATCATTGTGCAGGGGCTCCTCGGGACAGCCATTGCTCCCCTTCCCCCACGCATCCTCATTCACAGCAGTTCATTCTCATGTCTGGGTCATCTCGGGCTTCAGGCTCTGTCCAATCATTCACAGGAAGTTTAGTTGGGTTCTGGGTAGCTTCTTAGGTTCTGTAGGGGATTCTGTCTCATCACCAAGTCAGGAGTCGGGGGGGGGGGGTTTCTCCGGTCATAGTGTACTCTTTTTGGATACATACTGTTGCCATCCGGGCACGCGCTACTCCACTTGATGGATTGTTACCTTCCCTTCTTCACCTAAATTTTTGTCTTTTTGCCCGCTTTTCAGGCATACTGACCAGTCAGGCCAAGGCACACCTCAGGCCTTGGTGCTTAGGAGTATCACTTTCTCACTCGAAGACTCTGACTACAAGTGTTAAGGCTAGCCGGAGGCTGGCCTGTATTTGTGGGAGGAGTTTGAGAGGGCTATTTAAGCCTCCTCCTTTCTCAGGCCAGGGCTCGTCGGCGTTTCTGGGTTCCCACCCGTTTCCCCCAATCTTCATACATACTCATATTACTTTTTCTTACATTCAGGGTATGCCCTCTTTTCAGGCATACTGACCAGTCAGGCCAAGGCACACCTCAGGCCTTGGTGCTTAGGAGTATCACTTTCTCACTCGAAGACTGACTACAAATATATATATATACACATACATATTGCTTGGGACATACATATTGCTTGGGGGTTCTAAGTAATTTTCTAGAAAAAAAATACAGATTCTTACTTTACAGAAAAGGTCTGGTCAGCAAGTGGTTATGCCAATTAGTGGATGTCCGACTGCAGTGGTGGTGGGGGGGGGAGACACCTGGATGTGGAATCTGCACCGGATCATACCAGGCCATGTTTTCTCCACATGAGAAGGGTACCCGGACAGAGGAACCCTGGCATGGCACCATGTCCCCATGTTAATAGGGACAAGACCTCTTCCCCCAACTCTGGCCCAGTTGTTGTGAGGTTCTGCAGGAGGGGGTTTGTCCAAATTTGGAAGTCGCTTTAACCACTTGCGGACCCGCCGCCGCAGTTGTACTGCGGCAGAATGGCACGGCTGGGCGAAACAACATTATGTAACTTTGCTTTGCCCTGTGGCCACTAGGGGCGTGTGCCCCCTGCTCGCCCACGGAGCCGATGCAAGTGCCTGGCGGTCGCTCGGGGCACACCAAGAACTGGGATCTGTGTGTGTAAACACACAGTTTCTGGTTCTCTGAGGGGAGAAGTGACAGATCGTCTGTTCATACAGAGTATGAACAGCGACCTATTGCATCCTCTACACAGTCCCCTCCCCCCTTCAATTAGAACACACACTAGGGAACACAATTAACCCCTTAGAGTCAAAAAAACAGGGGTAATTGGCGCTGTTCCGCTAAGATCAAAAAGACTGGTGTATTATATCAAGTGAACTATGAAACAAACCAAGCACAAATAGCAATGTATAAAATAAAGAGAAATTAAGTGAAAATAGCTGAAGTGTGTGCAACACCTGCCATGAAAAAGTGCAGCGTGTATTCGTTCCTAGGTGAACCAAAATAGATTAAGGTCTAGGTGAAAATGAATTCTCAAACCAACTATCAGGAAATCCTTAAAATCATATACTAATCATAATAAACATCAGTAGTGCAAAAACTAGCAAACACCAATAGTGTATAAATAAATGACTTTGAAATCTATAATCACAAATGCACATAAAAAAATTAAAAAATTAAAAATTAAAAATTAAAAATTCATCACAAATCTTGAGTCCACAAAAAGTCCCACAAAATATAAGTAAATTGTAAAAAAGGCCTGTAGTGCAAAATTCTTCATAAAGTGCAAATAGTGAGTCTTTTTAAATTTCTAGCAATGATCTTAGTGCCGTGAAATCCTCCTGTCATCCAAAACGCCCCCCAATGTGCCCTCACTCACCGAAGGAGGACACCCCTGCAGGGGTATCAGGCCTGTCAGCTGTATTCCGCAGCTATGGTCCTTGGTAAAGGCTCCTGTTCGGATCTCCACTCTCGGTGTCCGGGCTGGCTCCAATCAATCCCCGCAGGCACATCCATATAGAATAAAAATGAATCCCATCGCGTAATTCCGTAAAATATATAAAGGTTTTATTGAATAAACTAAAATCAAACCAACAATGTCCCGCTGCCTGGTTCGCAGTCAGACTATGTGGGAGAAAGCAGTGCGGTGTGGCGTGCGTTCCACCGCTCGTTCCACACCCGGAAGCAAAACAATAGGACAAGACGTATGCGTATCACTTGGCCACGCCTTACGCGTTTCGTCATCCAGACGTCATCTGAGGCGCGGCCATCTTGGTACTCCATACGTCTTATATATGCGATGGAGGCGCCGGGAGGCCAATCATGGTGGAAAAACCCGCCCCTCAGCCATGATGGAATAGATCCAAAGTGCCCTCTAGTGGGTGGAAAGAAGACTACCTGTGTTTAATTGTATACGGTGCCTCCATCATAAACCAGAAAAGAGGGGAGAAAAAAGAAGGGGATTTTAAAAACAAATAGGCATTTTTAAGGCACTGGTACATCGGTAAATTGACATAAAACATTCAAAAAAGGGGCAATATATACAACTGCAGAATGTATCTATTAATAATAAAGATAAAAAATACACAAAATAAAAAATAGACATAAAAATAAAAATAAACTGCATATATAAATGGATAATTAAACATTGCACGCTTTAAGGGGAAAAAAAGGGGAGAAGGGACCTAAGTCCCGAGATGGAAATTCTATTACCCCGTGGAAATCAGTACAACCAATGGCCTAAGAGTAAGGAATATATATTAATATATTAGTATATAAAAAAGTAAAAATGTACAAAATGTACATATAATATATGCATATACCTTACAAAATGGGCCCTACTTTCAATATATCCTCATAAGTATTGCCCTCTATGTATAGAAAGGGGACATCTAAAAAATAGATAAAGAATAGATAAAAATGTGTTACATAAAAATAAAATTTAAAAAAGTGATGCAGAATCTAAATAGTGATTATGTACAGAGAGGAAGGGTGCCTAGGCTGAAATTATAATTGCCTTCAGTATGTTGCCTACAAATATATACCTTTAACTTCCTGGAGGGGACCTACAGTTAAAAATTAGATAGGAAACAGTTCAGGTCTATCTCTACATTGAGTCCCCTAGGTACCAGGCAATCAAGGCGATGTATCCATCTGGTTTCATTCTGGGAAATTAATTTTTTCTTGTTGCCTCCCCTCCATTGTTCCTTAATAGTGTCAATGCCGTAGAATATCAAACCAGATGGATCCCTATGGTGATATTCATCAAAGTGCCTAGACAGATTATGTTTGGGGAACCCCTTTTTGATATTATTAATATGTTCCCTAATGCGTACACGTAGGGGTCTTGTGGTCCGGCCCACATATTGTAGTCGGCACGGACACTCGATGATGTATGTAACATGGGTGGTGTCACAGGTGACAAGCTCCCTGATATCATATTCCTTACCACTCCTAGATTTGAAAGAGGTCCTCTTCTTGGGTTGCCTCTTACTAACCCTACAGCCCAAGCACTTCTGGCACCTATAAAAACCTTTCATATCGGCAAACAATTTCACACTTCTGGGGGGATCAACAACATTATGAACCAGATGGTTTCTGAGTGTTGGTGCTCTCCTATAAATAAATCGGGGTTTCTTAGTAAGAATTTTCCCTAAGGTCCTATCTGATCTTAAAATTGGCCAGTACTTCCTAATTATATATTCCATGGACCTATATTGATTATTAAAACCTGTTACGAAAGCTATATCGTCTGGGGAATTATTTCTGTTGCACTGTTCCTTTCCCAACAAGGAATCCCGATCGTATTTTTGTATCTCCTCTTTCAATTTAACTAAAGGGTCAATTCTATAACCTTTATCCACAAATTTCTTAATTAAGGCATCAGCTTGATCTCTAAAATCCTCAATGTTCCGGCAATTCCTCCTTATTCTCAAAAGTTGTCCCTTGGGTATGTTCTCTTTCCATTTCGGATGGTGACAACTGGAGGTGGGTATATACCCGTTGCGATCCGTTACCTTAAAGAACGTTTTGGTGGACAATTCATCACCCTGTTTGAAGATCTGCAAATCCAAATAATCTATCATATCATAATTGGATTTACCAGTAAATGAGATACCGTAATCATTCCGGTTGAGTTCATCTAAGAAATCCTGAAATGACTCTGAACTCCCCGCCCATACAATGATTACATCATCTATGTACCGACGGTAAAATTTGATTTCAGGCCTGCATCTACCATAAATGTGACGTTCCTCCAACATGTCCATGAATAAATTTGCCACGCTCGGTGCATACTTAGCACCCATGGCTACACCTTTTTTCTGAACATAAAATTCTTTCTGATACCAGAAATAATTACTCTCCATTGCCAGTTGAAGACCCTCCAATATAAATTGGATTTGTTGGTGTCTGAGACCTGACCTCTCATGTAGGGCTTTCTCAACCCCTTTTAGTCCATCCTTCTGTGAAATACTGGTATAAAGGGAATTGACGTCTATCGTTGCCAATAGACAATGTTCAATCCCGGAAATCCCTTTCAGTTCATTAATAAGTTGGGTACTGTCCTTCAGATAGGATTTGCCCTTCACTACTAGTGGTTTTAAAAATTGATCGATGTATTCACCTAGTCTCGAAAATAAGGAGTCCACTCCACTAACAATTGGTCTGCCCGGTGGTTTATTCAACCTCTTATGTATTTTGGGCAAATAATACAGGACAGGAGTTTTCGAGGATTCCGGAACTAAATACTTCGTTTCCTTCTTATTCAAGATGCCTATTTCTCTACCTTTTTTCACAAATCTTCTCAGACTCTTCACATATTGTGGTTTGGGGTTACTTTTCAGTTTTTTATATGTATTCTCGACCATCAGTAAGTTGTTCATCTCTTCCTCATAGTCCCCCTTTTTTATTATTACTAACCCACCCCCCTTGTCAGCGGGTCGTATCACCACTTCCTTCCTTTTGCCGAGTTCTTGAATAGTTTTCCATATATGCTTACTTTTCGTCTTTTTCTTTTCCATTTTTGCCAGGTCGTTTTCCACCATCCGTTTGAAGGCTCCAATACACTGGTCCCCTGGCACCTTGGGATTAAAGATGGAATTGTTCCTAAGCTTGGTATGGACAAAACCATCAGTTTCCGTTATAGGGATGGTTTCCTTACTCAGGGCGTAGTGTTTCTTGATCTTCAGTTTCCTAATAAATTTTTGTAGATCAATATACACTTCAAATTTGTCGATACCCTTCTCTGGTGCATATTTCAGTCCTAAGTCTAAAATCTTTAATTCATCTTCTGAAAAAACTGCATCGCTTAAATTAAAAATACCCTGGCCTAGTACTCCCTTCTTCTTTTTCTGCTTCCCTCCTCGTTTTCCTCTGGTCTGTTTCTTTCGTTGCCTCTGTAGAGGTAATCCGGTTCCCTCTCTGTAATCCTGTTCCTCCCGCTCATGGAATTCATACGTGGATGTTGTGGGGACTGATATCCTGGATAACCGTACATCCTCTGTGTTCTGTTCATACCCACTGGTGGGCCTCTTCTTGGTGAATGGTAAAAGTCTCTCTGTGTCCCCCGCCAACCTGGTGGATGATATTGCACTCTGGCATTCCATCTCCCAGGGGGTCTGTCTCGGGGTCTTCCATGCTGAAAATCCCTTTCCTCCTGATGGTCCCTTCTGTTCCTGGACCCCCATTGGGGTATATGTTGTCTCAAAGGGGAAAATCTATTCTGTGTGGGTACATTGTACCTAGGAGTCCGTGGAGATCTCCCAGTGTTTTGCACTTGGTATGGTTCCCTCCTGTTATCAGCATGTCTCTGTAGGTGATTTGGGGTCCTGGGGCTACCTTCTCTTCTCGTTGAGGGCCTTTGTTCAAACCTAGTTTGCCTCAACGTAATGGGATCCGGGATGTCCCCCCCATTCGATTCATCATGGGAATCCTCATCCATGGAAATTTCACCCGGGTCTTCAGTCACTTCCCCAAGGTCCAACTGCCATTTGTAGACTTTTTTATTGGTGTAGTCTAAAACATCTCTTTTAAACTTTTTTTGTTTTTTGGCCTGAATGTCTGCATCATATTTTTTAATTATTTCTTGCAACTCCCTCTCTTTGATCTTATAATCACTCTGGCTATTGTATGGCAATAATAGTGACTTTATCTCATTAATGGTATCCTCAATCCCCCTTAACTTAAACTGTCTCCTTCTGACAATTTTCCCCAGAAGTTCCTTCTCACACTTGGAGAAGAAGGAATACCAATCCTCCATTAGGGTGACATCATCCAAACTATCATTGGGGTTCAAATCCCACCTCAACCTTCTAGGTGTCATATTCTCCCCAATATAAGTCTCCAAGGTAGCAATATCCCACCAGACCCTAAGTTGTTTTTCAAGAGAGTGTCTAAGCTGTCTAAACAGGCCATTCATATCCTGTGCATTATTAACCTGTTGTTGACTAAAAATTCCCGTAAGGTCTATATTGCGATTAGACATATACCCAAATATATCCATAGCAGCAGAACTTGCGTGTACACCTATAAGGTGACCAAAAGATATATAAAGCCAATAGCTCCGCGCTTAGGTAATCAAGGAACTGCAGCCCCCCAGCACAGAATCGCACCAATGTGAAATTCCAAAAGAGATTAGAGTCAAAAAAACAGGGGTAATTGGCGCTGTTCCGCTAAGATCAAAAAGACTGGTGTATTATATCAAGTGAACTATGAAACAAACCAAGCACAAATAGCAATGTATAAAATAAAGAGAAATTAAGTGAAAATAGCTGAAGTGTGTGCAACACCTGCCATGAAAAAGTGCAGCGTGTATTCGTTCCTAGGTGAACCAAAATAGATTAAGGTCTAGGTGAAAATGAATTCTCAAACCAACTATCAGGAAATCCTTAAAATCATATACTAATCATAATAAACATCAGTAGTGCAAAAACTAGCAAACACCAATAGTGTATAAATAAATGACTTTGAAATCTATAATCACAAATGCACATAAAAAAATTAAAAAATTAAAAATTAAAAATTAAAAATTCATCACAAATCTTGAGTCCACAAAAAGTCCCACAAAATATAAGTAAATTGTAAAAAAGGCCTGTAGTGCAAAATTCTTCATAAAGTGCAAATAGTGAGTCTTTTTAAATTTCTAGCAATGATCTTAGTGCCGTGAAATCCTCCTGTCATCCAAAACGCCCCCCAATGTGCCCTCACTCACCGAAGGAGGACACCCCTGCAGGGGTATCAGGCCTGTCAGCTGTATTCCGCAGCTATGGTCCTTGGTAAAGGCTCCTGTTCGGATCTCCACTCTCGGTGTCCGGGCTGGCTCCAATCAATCCCCGCAGGCACATCCATATAGAATAAAAATGAATCCCATCGCGTAATTCCGTAAAATATATAAAGGTTTTATTGAATAAACTAAAATCAAACCAACAATGTCCCGCTGCCTGGTTCGCAGTCAGACTATGTGGGAGAAAGCAGTGCGGTGTGGCGTGCGTTCCACCGCTCGTTCCACACCCGGAAGCAAAACAATAGGACAAGACGTATGCGTATCACTTGGCCACGCCTTACGCGTTTCGTCATCCAGACGTCATCTGAGGCGCGGCCATCTTGGTACTCCATACGTCTTATATATGCGATGGAGGCGCCGGGAGGCCAATCATGGTGGAAAAACCCGCCCCTCAGCCATGATGGAATAGATCCAAAGTGCCCTCTAGTGGGTGGAAAGAAGACTACCTGTGTTTAATTGTATACGGTGCCTCCATCATAAACCAGAAAAGAGGGGAGAAAAAAGAAGGGGATTTTAAAAACAAATAGGCATTTTTAAGGCACTGGTACATCGGTAAATTGACATAAAACATTCAAAAAAGGGGCAATATATACAACTGCAGAATGTATCTATTAATAATAAAGATAAAAAATACACAAAATAAAAAATAGACATAAAAATAAAAATAAACTGCATATATAAATGGATAATTAAACATTGCACGCTTTAAGGGGAAAAAAAGGGGAGAAGGGACCTAAGTCCCGAGATGGAAATTCTATTACCCCGTGGAAATCAGTACAACCAATGGCCTAAGAGTAAGGAATATATATTAATATATTAGTATATAAAAAAGTAAAAATGTACAAAATGTACATATAATATATGCATATACCTTACAAAATGGGCCCTACTTTCAATATATCCTCATAAGTATTGCCCTCTATGTATAGAAAGGGGACATCTAAAAAATAGATAAAGAATAGATAAAAATGTGTTACATAAAAATAAAATTTAAAAAAGTGATGCAGAATCTAAATAGTGATTATGTACAGAGAGGAAGGGTGCCTAGGCTGAAATTATAATTGCCTTCAGTATGTTGCCTACAAATATATACCTTTAACTTCCTGGAGGGGACCTACAGTTAAAAATTAGATAGGAAACAGTTCAGGTCTATCTCTACATTGAGTCCCCTAGGTACCAGGCAATCAAGGCGATGTATCCATCTGGTTTCATTCTGGGAAATTAATTTTTTCTTGTTGCCTCCCCTCCATTGTTCCTTAATAGTGTCAATGCCGTAGAATATCAAACCAGATGGATCCCTATGGTGATATTCATCAAAGTGCCTAGACAGATTATGTTTGGGGAACCCCTTTTTGATATTATTAATATGTTCCCTAATGCGTACACGTAGGGGTCTTGTGGTATCTTGTGGAATCTCCCAGGCGATGTTATTCACTAAACTGACTAAATATCACTACTTCACCCCTAAATCACATATTACTGACCATCTGTGTCCTAGAACCCAGTGACACTGTGCTGTGCGGTATTATTGGTTGCTCGGATGCAGATATTTGTGCGACCTACATCCCATAACCAATGACATCCTCGGTTGCTAGGATGCAGGGGGCCAGTTCGCACAGCATGATTGGTTGCTAGGACAGTGGTGGCTCCAGCATCCATAGCCACGGAACTGGAAGTTGTCATTTATCCGCAGTAGAGATATCACCACTAAATGAATGAGTTCTGACTGCAGCAGAGGTTTCATGGGTGGGAGATCAGAATGGACAAACTGGTCAATACATCAACCTTCTAAAACTTAGAGAATGTAAAAGGAAGAGCGGACCTCCCAGATCTGAGACACAGAAACCTGATGATGAAAAGTCCAAGAAGTGATCACTACTCTAGTGGTATGGGCTGTAATGGGAGGAGGAGGAACTTTATCACACAACTCATAGACCTGCAAAACAAAACATTACTGAATCCCCTAAGAACCAATCAAATCACTTAGTAATAGCAGATCTGGAATATGGAGAACCTTTTTTTAGCCTCTGAAATATTCAGCAGGGAATCCATCTGCTTACAAAAAAAAAAATTCTGAGAGGTGAACCCCGACCGTTCCCACCACATCCAGACAATGGAGAGAGATCTACTCGGGGTGAACTAGTGCCAGACACAGGGAGGGGGAGGGTAATGTAATCCGTCCATTAAGGTGAAAAGCAGAGACCAGTTTGAGTAAAAAAAGGAGATACTTGGTCTGAAAACAACCTTGTGACCTTTTAATCAAAGTGATGGCCACAAGTAAGGTCACCTTATGGGATAACAATGTAACAAAATATCCTAAATAGGTTCAAAATGCAGGTCTTTGTAACACCAACAATACTATCTTTACCTACCACAATTGGAGTGGGGCTGAAGAGGACAAGGAACATGTGAGGTACATTGAATGAAAGTTCAAATTAGTGAATTAGTAGCTGGAGGATGTTGAAGAAGGACGGACAGGGCAGACATGTGACCCCTGATAGTGCTAAGGGTTAAATATTTCTCTACCCCCAACAAACGAAAATAAATAATACTTACTGAAAAGGCTTATGGGAAACCTCCCAAAGTATCAAACCAATAAAATTAAACCTTCTGCATGCGGTGATGAGTCTTGCAGGAAATAGATTTAGGAGCTTTAAAGAGGAGCTCCAGACTCCCCCCAAATAATAAAGGCAGCAGCTACAAATACTGTAGCTGCTGACTTTTAATATAAGGACACTTACAGCACCTGTCCAGGGATCCAGCGATGTCCTCACCCAAACCAATTTGTCCATTGGCTTCGGATGCAGGCTCTGACATCTCAAGTAAGGGACACAGGAAGTGACGCCTTTCGGCTTCACAGCCAGTTTCCAACTGCACATGCGGGAGCCGCTCTGCACGTTGTGAATGATCTCGCAGTCTTCTCGGACCTGTGATGTGTCCCAGAAGACAAAAGAGAGGAGGATGAACTTCCAGCTAAGATCACCACAGCGATCTGAGCTGGAAGTGGAGAGCGGGTACCTGCCCAAACAAGGTACCCACTCCCCCAATCTCCAAAAAAAGTGCCAAATATGTCAGTAGAGGGGGGGAGGATGCAAACAAGTGGAACTTCTCTTTTGGGTGGAGGTTCCACTTTAAGCATGGTTGGGATAACCAATTTTTCAATGCCTCTGTCTCTCATAAATTGGGTTTCAACAGCCAATCCATCAAAGCCAGTGACAGAAGCAGGGTGAAAAATCTGAACTTTAGATTACAGATTTGGGCCGTCTGGTGGAGGTCACAGAGCACCGGCTGACAGATAAATGAGGTCAGTGTACCCCACTCTGCAAGGTCAGTCCTAATCTATGACAATGACTGGAATGCTTTCTATCAATTAAAGCTGAGCTCCAGATTTTCATACACTTTACATAGTTTGGGCCAAGCTGGTCCAATCACACTATGTCCCTCACCAACATGTGAGGCCGCTGGATGTGCAGTATAAGCTGTATATGGCTGAGGCTACATACAGTATACAGCACTGTGTTCCGGGTTCAAGCCGAGACTTCCTGTCTCATACCCGGAACACAGTAGAGACTGATTGGTGCTCAGCCATTCAGAGAAAGCGATGTGAAAAAGCACCACATTCCACTTCAAAAGAAAATTCTAGAGCTTCTTTGGGACAATTATTGTGCATAGGGCAGTACATTCCAATGAATGGTCTACCCAATGTATGATGAATGAAAACACTCCAAAACGTGTGAATGCGGCTTGACAGCTAAGTGACTCCACCCATTCACTCCTATGTACTTTTATAAAGCTGGCCATACACTATGCAATCTTAATGTAGAATTTCCATTAGATGTACCATCATCAGATTGTATAGTGTTTGGGGATCATTACTGAACCCAGGACACACTTATCCAGATTTCAATATTACAGCTCTATCCACATTGGGTGTTATCTGATCGCTCAGCTCCTGCACACTCTGCCAAATGAACGATCTATAGCTGTGTATTTAGTGAGAACGGTGATCCGTGATTGCAAAGGAAACACGTGCACCTGATGAGGTGGGTGGAAGGGGGGAGGGTAGACGATGCAGGGTGTGTCACATCCCAAGGTGTGTCCAGGAAGTAATGGAGAAGTGATTGTACAGTCAGCTGGACACTGAGGTAAGGGGGGTGTAAGATAAATAGAAAGAAGTACATTAATGGTATATTGGTACATAGGGGGGGCTGGGATTTAGGGGGGGAAAAGGTGACTAATGTCCTGTACACACGAATTCCTCTAAAACTGTCTTGTGTACATACGATCACACCAATGTCCGACCGTCCAGAAGGCGGTGATGTACAACATGTACAACAGGACTAGAAAAAGGACGTTCAATAGCCAATAGCTTCCGTCTCGTACTTGCTTCAGAGTATGCGTCCTTTTTGGTTCCTCAGAACAGCATACAGGCGATCGGTTTTCCCGATAGGAATTGGTTCCGTCTGAAATATTTAGAACATGTTCTCTTTCTAGGTCCATCAGAATTTTCAAAAAAAAAAAAGTCAGATGAGGCCCACACACGAGAATATATATATATACATACAATGAAAATATCCCGTCTGACTTTTTCTGTCGGACATTCCGCTCGTGTGTACACCGCATAAGTCAGCAATGTGAGCTCCATCCCCCGATATCCTCTGCCATGAATGACCCCAGAAATGAGAAGAATTGTGTCACCTCCGGGGTCACTGCTGTCATTACCGTCTACTGTAGCTGGTCTATATATACTCAATATAGCTGGTCTATATATACTCAATATATAGAGTAAAAGGGGTCAGCACTATTGTAATGTACAACACAATATATAGAGTAGAGAGGTCAGCACTATTGTAATGTACAACACAATATATAGAGTAGAGAGGTCAGCACTATTGTAATGTACAACACAATATATAGAGTAGAGAGGTCAGCACTATTGTAATGTACAACACAATATATAGAGTAGAGGGGTCAGCACTATTGTAATGTACAACACAATATATAGAGTAGAGGGGTCAGCACTATTGTAATGTACAACACAATATATAGAGTAGAGGGGTCAGCACTATTGT
The DNA here is from genome assembly GCA_037952835.1 of Lithobates septentrionalis. Classification (NCBI taxonomy): domain Eukaryota; kingdom Metazoa; phylum Chordata; class Amphibia; order Anura; family Ranidae; genus Lithobates; species Lithobates septentrionalis. Next base: position 317,645 of record JBBDGP010001532.1, read on the forward strand.
AATGTACAACACAATATATAGAGTAGAGAGGTCAGCACTATTGTAATGTACAACACAATATATAGAGTAGAGGGGTCAGCACTATTGTAATGTACAACACAATATATAGAGTAGAGAGGTCAGCACTATTATAATGTACAACACAATATATAGAGTAGAGAGGTCAGCACAATATTATAGTCATAGTGCCCCTTATACTGCTGGTCAGGGGGGACAAATGATTTGGGTCTGTGGTCAGCAGGATGAAAACAATGTTCAGCCATAGTGGTCAGTGGGAGGAGAAATGTCCTCTATCTGTTGTTACAGACTATGGTATCGGGGTACAGGGATGTGGGGGGTGGACATGGGAGCCGTCCTAAAATTTGTTTAGTTTTGTATTAAAAAAAATTGTATTTCATAATTCGTGTCCGAAATGCAATTTGGATTCGTACGAAATACAAATTTTCATTAGATTTGTAAACTTTTCGTTAAAATATTGAAAGTTTGTTATGATGAATGTAACATTATCAGGGGTCCCCACCATCCCTGTGCTGAGTTCCCGGGTCTGTACACCCGCTGTGCCCATTATGAGGGGTTCCCACCATCCCTGTGCTGAGTTCCCGGGTCTGTACACCCGCTGTGCCCATTATGAGGGGTCCCCACCATCCCTGTGCTGAGTTCCCGGGTCTGTACACCCGCTGTGCCCATTATGAGGGGTTCCCACCATCCCTGTGCTGAGTTCCCGGGTCTGTACACCCGCTGTGCCCATTATGAGGGGTTCCCACCATCCCTGTGCTGAGTTCCCGGGTCTTTACACCCGCACATGTCTAGTGGGGGGTCAGACAACACACGGGGGATCACCTTCTGTTGTATATCCACAGAAATCACCCAGCACGCTGGCAGATTGTCAGGAGAACCCCAAGTTCCCAGCCCAGACAGGGGTAACAGCTGTATAACAGCACACACACTCTATTATCCCACCACTGCCACACACATGACAAGGATGGAAGACCATGGGAACTAGAAAACCAGGAGAGGACCTTGTATGGTGGAGGAGGGAAGGAGAGGGAGATTATTGTGATAGACTTGGCACAGCCTGCAATACCTCTGACCACCACTAGAGGGAGACTCCACACATATCTAGCTGGCTGACCACACACAGGCAGATACAAATCTTACATACAATCTGGTGCACTATGTGGTTGGGGATCAGTCTAGTAATCAGCACACACTTCTGGTGTTCCTCAGGCTCCCTTACAAGATAGAATCCTTGTGTTACTCCCTCTTCCCACTATCCATGTACACCCCACACCAGACACACAACATGGGGGCAGGGAGGGGACGGTGAGAAGTGGGGTGGACAGGGAGGTAGTTTGGGGGGGAAGTGGAGGGGACAGGTGGGCAGTGAGAAGTAAGTGGGAGGAAAAATTCCCATTATCTGTGGTCAGTGGGGGGGGGGGGGGGTTATTATTTGATAAAATATATAGTGATCACTGAGGGGAAATGTTGACAATTTGAAAAAAAGGGGGAACATAGGTGCTCAGTGGTGGGACAGGGGAGCAAGAGGATGGAAAGGGGGCATTGAGGATACAGAGGGGCATTGGGGGGGGAGACATTGATGAGGGTGGAGACAGAAGGGTGGACGGAGGTCAGTGAGGGAACAGAGGGCTGGACAGGGGAGCAGTGGGGGCAGAAGTGGGACAGAGGGGATGGACAAGGGGCAGGGATAGGACAGGGGGGCAGTGGGGGGAGACAGAGGGGAAGTGGGGGACACAGGTATAGATAGGGGCTAGAGGGGAGGACAGGGGGGCAGTGGGGGAACAGAGGAGTGGACAGGAGGTCAGTGGGTGGACAAATGTGTGGATGGGTTGCAGTGGGGTGAATTGGAAGATGAATACCTGGCTGATGGTGTCCTGTTCCGCAGATTGATGTGCAGCTCCTCTGATGAGTCTTCTATGGTTGGGGTCCTCTCGGATGGTCCCTCTTGGCTCCTCTGATGAGTCTTCTATGGTTGGGTGACTTCTGACTCCTCCCAGCACAGTGACTGGACATGAAGGGGGAAATCTCTCCCAACTCTCGGCTTCTCTTCCTCCTGCTCACAAGTGTCCACAATCAGGGGAAAGTTCTCCTCCATGTCCCCAATGGAAGATGGAGGCTTCTTGTCCTGGCTGAGAGGTATGAGGGACGATCTGTGTCTGCACTACGGATCTGGGAAGACTCCAATCACATTGTGAGCCAGCTTCCTCACAGATGCCCTGGGGCCACTCTGACTACAAACACAGTGTGGGGGAGGGGGGTCACACTAATAGACTCTCATTAGTGGCTAATATTAGAGAGAGTGTCTGTACGTCTCATTACATGTGACCTCACCGCTGCTCCCCCATACACACCCCAATCCACTTCTCACCCCTCCCCCATACACACCCCTCCCCCAATGGCTTCCGTCACCATCAAAGAAAACAATGTAAGGTTGTATTGTTTGTACCGATCGTTCCCACACCTTCTATAATATTACAAAGAGCCCACAGAATTCTATAGAAGAGAGCCTAACACCTCATTACACCACACAACAGCGCCCCCACACTGCACACCAGAGAACACGCATTATACACACAATACCATGGGCTGTGTGCTGTGACTGAGCCCCAATGTTACCACCCCCTCCCCCTCTACTGGAATTGTCCAATCCTGTCCTCTAATATTAGAGAGAGTGTCTGTACTTCTCATTACATGTGACCGCCCCTCCCCCATACACAGCCCCCCACCTTCTTACCCCTCCCCCATACACAGCCCTCCCCAACTTCTCACCCCTCCCCCATACACATCCCTCCCTGACTCCTCACCCCTCCCCCATACACATCCCTCCCTGACTCCTCACCCCTCCGCCATACACAGCCCTCTCTGACTTCTCACCCCTCCCCCATACACCAAACTCCCCGACTTCTTAACCCTCCCCCATACACAGCCCTCCCCGACTTCTCACCCCTCCCCCATACACAGCCCTCCCCACCTTCTCACCCCTCCCCCATACACAGCCCTCCCCACCTTCTCACCCCTCCCCCATACACATCCCTCCCCGACTCCTCACCCCTCCCCCATACACAGCCCTCCCTGACTTTTCACCCCTTCCCCATACACCAAACTCCCAGACTTCTCACCCCTCCCCCATACACATCCCTCCCCGACTCATCACCCCTCCCCCATACACAGCCCTCCCCACCTTCTCACCCCTCCCCTATACACAATCCTCCCCGACTTCTCACCCCTCCCCCATACACACCCCTCCCTGACTTCTTACCCCTCCCCATACACAACTCTCCCCTGACTTCTCACCCCTCCCCCATACACATCCCTCCACAACTGCTCACCCCTCCCTCATACACAGCCCTCTCCGACTTCTCACCCCTCCCCCATACACAGCCCTCCCCAACTTCTCACCCCTCCCCCATACACAACCATCTCCACCTTTTCACCCCTCTCCCATACACATCCCTCCCCAACTTCTCACCCCTCCCCCCATACACAGCACTCCCCGACTTCTCACCCCTCCCCTATACACAGCCCTCCCCGACTTCTCACCCCTCCCCCATACACATCCCTCCCAGACTTCTAACCCCTCCCCCATACACATCCCTCCCCAATTTCTCTTATAGACCGGATACATCCTAAATAAAGAACCATTTATCCAACTGTCCATCCAGAGCCTCTGGTTTATCTCCCACACATCCTGTGTACACACTTGGTTGCTGTCTTTGTGTGTAGTGGTTGGGGGTAGGGATGAGCTTCATGTTCGACTCGAACATCGCCTGTTCGATCGTTCGCCGAGTTTTGATCGATATGGGCCATTCGCGGCAAATTCGAGTGGCGCGTCATGGCCCATAATTCACTGCGGCAGTGCATTGCTGGCTGATGATTGGCCAAGCATGCACTATGACCCACATGCTTGGCCAATCACAGCGCCATCTGAACAGAGAGCCGTAATTGGCCAAAGCCAGGCTGGCTTTGGCCAGTTTTGGCTCAGGGGGTTTAGTACACGCCCGACACTATATAAGGCCGCCTGCGTGGCAGCCTTGTGTAGTGTGTTGCGGTGGCGGCGGAGAGATAGACAGAGAGAGAGACAGTGTCATTTGATTTAAGTTAGATAGAGTAGGCAGGCGAGTCAGCTGCACTTACAGTGTATTGTGTATATATATATATATATATATATATATATATATATATATATATATATATATATATATATATATATATATATATATATACATCCTAGGTGTTGTGTATATATACTCATATATATATATATATATATTCAGTTTAGCTAGATCCGTTCCTGTTATTCTCTTCCTACTGACAGGCAGGCAGGTGTTTTTACAGTATTTACAGCTACCTGAAGAAAATTGCTGGTGTTCTTCTGATCCTATTAGTCCTATTGGCTACAGTATTTACAGTTAGTGTAGTGCGTCCTCTGCACAGTGTGCACCTAAAGCTACCTGAAGACAATTGCTGGTGTTCTCATGCTAATAATACTACAGGCAGGCAGTTGATTCTACTAGCTGCAGTATCAGTATATATATATATATATATATATATATATATATATATATATATATATATATATATATATATATATATATATATATATATATACACATCCCAGCTTATGGCAGCTACATCTCACTGCAGGCCATTAGTATGTCTGGAAGGCCAACAAGGAGTGGAAGACAGTCACAAGCCAATAAAAGAGGGCAAGCAGGCTCTGTGTCTAGAGGCAACAGTGCTGGTCATGGAGACGGTGCATCCTCATCAGCATGTGGACACACTTGGTAGAGTGGATGACCAAGCCATCCTCATCCTCCTCATCCTCCTCATCCTCTCTCACCCAGGCTCAGGGTACTTTGTCTGGCAAAGCAGCTGCCAACATGGCCTCTTTCCTCGGCTCAATGGCATCAGTCACTCCAACCCTAGCCCCACTATGTCCTCCTGAGGAGTCCCCCGAGCTGTTTGAGCACAGTGTTGGGTACATGCTCCAGGAGAATGCCCAGAGTTTTGAAGGCTCTGATGATGGTACCCAGCTAGAGGAAGGCAGTAACTTGAGCCCAGAGAGAGGGGGTGCCCAAGAAGGACTGCAATCTGGCAGTCATGTTCCCCCAGCTGCAGCATACTGCCAGGTTTGCTCCAGTGATGAGGAGGGAGGGGATGATGAGGAAGTCACTGGCTCAACGTGGATACCTGATAGGAGAGAGGAGGAGGAGGAGGCACATCACCAAAGAGGCAGGATGCCCTCCAGGGGCCAGCTTAAGGGCAACACACCGACTGCATCACAACGCAGAGCTCCGCATGTGCAGGGCGCTGCTGTCTCTGCGCATTATTCCAAAAGTTCTTTGGTGTGAGCCTTTTTTGAGACAAGTGAATCAGATCGCACCGCTTCTATTTGCAACATATGTCTCAAGCGTATCTCTCGTGGCCAAAACATCTCCTGCTTGGGCACCACATGCTTGACCAGACATATGTTGACCTGCCATGCAGTTCGTTGGCAAGCGTACCTAAAAGACCCACACCAAAGAACAAAGAGGACCTCTCTTTGCTCCTCATCAGCTGGGATCTCCAACCCCACTATACCTTCAGTCCTCTCTGAGACCTGCACTGAGAGGAATGAAGGTGTAGAATTAGGTGTGTCACAGCCAAGTACTTGTGTGCAATCTGCTTTCGGTACACCGACGTCAGATTGTACCAGGCAAATTTCCCTGCCCCAGCTGCTGCACCACAGAAAGAAGTTCGCTCCCAGCCATCCACATGCTCAGTGGTTGAATGCTAGCTTGGCTAAATTGCTAGCACTTCAACTGCTACCTTTTCAGTTGGTAGACTCTGCCCCCTTCTGTGAGTTTCTGGAATGTTCGTTTCCTCAGTGGCAGGTTCTCAAATGCCACTTTTTCTCACGGAAGGCTAATCCGGCTCTCTACCGGCATGTGGAAGGCAATGTCTTGGCCTCGCTGGACAGGGCGGTAAGGTGCATATTATTGCTGACTCATGGTCCAGCAGGCATGGACAGGCACGTTACCTATCTTTCACCGCGCACTGGGTGACTCTTCTGGCAGCTGGGAAGGATGCAGGACAAGGTGCAGTAGTGTTGGAGGTTGTTCCACCACCATGCCTCCAAAATACTACTAGTGGTGATTCTGCCACACCTCTCTCCTCCACTCCCTCCTCTTCTTCTTCCTCCATGGCCTCTTCCTGTGCTGATTTGACTTCAGAACCAGCGGTGCTCCGTAGGCGTTCAAGGGGCTACGCAAGCACGCAGGCCAAAAGATGCCATGCGGTGCTTGAGCTGGTGTGCTTGGGGGAAAGGAGCCACACTGGGGCAGAGATTCTGTCAGCTCTGCGGGGGCAGGTTCAGAGGTGGTTGACGCCACGCCAGCTTAAGGCAGGTATGGTGGTTTGCGACAATGGCACCAACCTCCTCTCCGCCCTCCGACAGAGACAACTGACCCATGTGCCCTGTTTGGCTCACATCCTTAACTTGGTGGTGCAGCGGTTCTTGGGCAGGTACCCGGGCTTACAGGATGTCCTGAGGCAGGCCAGGAAAGTCTGTGTGCATTTCCGCAGGTCATATAATGCCAGTGCTTGGCTGGCTGACCTCCAAAAGGAATTTAGCAAAAAAAGGGGGTAGATAAAAGAACCACAACGCTCTGTAATTTGAGTATAATTATAACAGACTGAGGGTATAATCCATACAAGTCTGCGTGAGATTAGTGACACTTGCTGGCACCAATCAGTAGTGGGTGTGTTTCTCAGAATTCATGCAGCATATAACAAAAAAATGGGAGAGAAAGTGAATTCATAAGTGGGGAACAAGCAAGAGTCAGTTTAAATTAATTAAATACTGTTTAATGAAAAAAGACTCACAATAGACACCAATCCAGAAAATATCCTGAAAACTCAGGTACCATCACCATTAAAAAGACAAGACAGTCATGTGCAGACACAGATGGCCACCTATCACAACCAACCGCTCATGGTAAACATTTGAAGTCATTCAAAATAAGTAGACATCAATAATTTCTAAACACAAAATATACAAAACATTGCTGGAAGTCCAAATAGCATGGAGGAAGGACAGCAAATGATTGAATGAATGTTGAGTAGTTGTGACAACAGAACTTGATCAACACTGTGTAGTAATGTGGAGGGCAGAACTAGCCACGGAGGGGGGGAGAGAAGTGTTAGAGGGCCGTGATGGAAAGGCCCATGGAAGAATGCATGGATGACTCAGCAGCAGCTACAGGGCACAGGTGTATGTAGGCTGGGAGATCAAAGCCTCTCTAGGCCGGGGATGGCTCACAAGGCTGCAGACCGGGAGGTGTGGATGGAAAATGCTGGCAGCTGAAATAGGAGGAACGGGGTTGGTTGTAAGGCTGACGCTGTGGGACGGATGCCAAATAACACACACAGTGAATAACTGGAGATAACTGTCCCGAATCAGGGATACAGAGAGGTAGAATCTCACCCAGTGTTGATTGCCGTCCACGTCAGGGAAAAAGGTTGAAACTGTCACCGTCTCCTGCTTATGGAGTGCCTTTTAGTAAGTGGTTCGATCCTGCGGGGAGTCATCCGGAGAGTGCCTCAATCATGAGTAGCAAGTAGGCAGTAGGAGGGAGTCGACCCAAGTGGATACTGCGGATAAAGTCCAGAACACTGAGGCAACCGTCTCCCCCTTGTGTGGTTTCTGTGGCGGGATTCAAACAACCACTGGTTTCGCGGGTCAGTGTGATCAGGGCTGATAGGTGGGTCTGTTGGTCAGCAGATACGCTATGAGCAGCGTGATGGCGTCATGCTGACGCGTTTCATCCGTAGATCGGATTTCATCAGAGCATGCGCAGTAGCAGACCTCATCAACTTATATAGTGTTGAGACGGGACCACGTGGGTTTCTGCGTCTCGTTGCCAGGGCTACCACGCCGTTCACTGACAGCCATACACATAGAAGAAACTAGCTCCGCTAGTCATGTTATATGTTTCTTCTATGTGTATGGCTGTCAGTGAACGGCGTGGTAGCCCTGGCAACGAGACGCGGAAACCCACGTGGTCCCGTCTCAACACTATATAAGTCGATGAGGTCTACTACTGCGCATGCTCTGATGAAATCCGATCTACGGATGAAACGCGTCAGCATGACGCCATCACGCTGCTCATAGCGTATCTGCTGACCAACAGACCCACCTATCAGCCCTGATCACACTGACCCGCGAGACCAGCGGTTGTTTGAATCCCGCCGCAGAAACCACACGAGGGGGAGACGGTTGCCTCAGTCTTCTGGACTTTATCCGCAGTATCCACTTGGGTCGACTCCCTCCTACTGCCTACTTGCTACTCATGATTGAGGCACTCTCCGGATGACTCCCCGCAGGATCGAACCACTTACTAAAAGGCACTCCATAAGCAGGAGACGGTGACAGTTTCAACCTTTTTCCCTGACGTGGACGGCAATCAACACTGGGTGAGATTCTACCTCTCTGTATCCCTGATTCGGGACAGTTATCTCCAGTTATTCACTGTGTGTGTTATTTGGCATCCGTCCCACAGCGTCAGCCTTACAACCAACCCCGTTCCTCCTACTTCAGCTGCCAGCATTTTCCATCCACACCTCCCGGTCTGCAGCCTTGTGAGCCATCCCCGGCCTAGAGAGGCTTTGATCTCCCAGCCTACATACACCTGTGCCCTGTAGCTGCTGCTGAGTTATCCATGCATTCTTCCATGGGCCTTTCCATCATGGCCCTCTAACACTTCTCTCCCCCCCTCCGTGGCTAGTTCTGCCCTCCACATTACTACACAGTGTTGATCAAGTTCTGTTGTCACAACTACTCAACATTCATTCAATCATTTGCTGTCCTTCCTCCATGCTATTTGGACTTCCAGCAATGTTTTGTATATTTTGTGTTTAGAAATTATTGATGTCTACTTATTTTGAATGACTTCAAATGTTTACCATGAGCGGTTGGTTGTGATAGGTGGCCATCTGTGTCTGCACATGACTGTCTTGTCTTTTTAATGGTGATGGTACCTGAGTTTTCAGGATATTTTCTGGATTGGTGTCTATTGTGAGTCTTTTTTCATTAAACAGTATTTAATTAATTTAAACTGACTCTTGCTTGTTCCCCACTTATGAATTCACTTTCTCTCCCATTTTTTTGTTCCAAAAGGAATTTAACCTGCCCAAGAACCGCCTAATCTGTGACATGCCCACCAGGTGGAACTCAATGTTGGCCATGCTGCAGCAGCTGCACATGCAGCAGAGGGCCATCAATGAGTACCTGTGCGACTATGGCACCAGGACAGGGTCAGGGGAGCTTGTTTTTTTTTCCCTACGCCAGTGGGCCATGATCAGGGATGCATGCACTGTCCTGTCACCATTTGAGAAGGCCACGAGGATGGTGAGCAGTGACAGTGCATGCATCAGTGACACTGTCCCCCTTGTCCACCTGTTGGAGCACACGCTGCGTGGAATAATGGACAGGGCACTTGAGGCAGAACAGAGGCAAGAAGAGGAGGACTCCCTTAGCTCTCTAGGCCCTCTTTATCCAGACTGTGTTCCTGCGTGCCTGCCGATCACACAGGAAAAGGATGAGGGGGAGGATTGTGTCAGCATGGAGGTGGAGCCTGGCACTCAGCATCAGCAGCAGTCTTTAAGGGATCATTTACAGTCCCAAGAAACCCATGGACTTGTACGTGGCTGCGAGGAGGTGGCTGCGGACCATGTCATCCTTAGTGACCCAGAAGACTCCGGACCGAATGCCTCAGCAAACCTACGCTGCATGGCCTCCCTGATCCTGAAAAGCCTGCGGAAGGATCCTCGTATTCGTGGTATCAAGGAGAGGGATCAATACTGGCTGGCAATCCTCCTTGATCCATGTTACAAGGGTAAGGTTGCAGACCTTATCTTGCCGTTGCAGAGGGAGCAGAAGATGAAACATCTTCGGGAGGCCTTGCAGAAAGATCTGTGCAACGTATTCCCAGAGACTGGGAGGTTACAAACTCCTGTTCCTGGACAACATGATGCTGAGGCTTCGGTCAGTCAAAGAAGGAGCGGTGGAGAAGGTGGTCGTCTGACCGATGCGTTCAGACAATTTTTTAGTCCGCAGCCCCAAGGTATGATCAGTTCCAGCATCCATCGCCAGCGTCTGTTTTACATGGTGCAGGAATACCTAGGGGCAAGATCTGACTTGGACACCTTTCCCACCGAAAATACTCTGGGTTACTGGGTCTTGAGGATGGATCACTGGCCAGAGCTTGCACAGTATGCAATTGAGCTACTGGCCTGTCCTGCATCCACCGTTCTTTTGGAACGCACATTCAGTGCTGCTGGAGGCTTTGTAACCGATCACAGGGTGCGTCTGTCCACTGACTCGGTCGATCGACTGACCTTAATAAAAATGAATCAGTCTTGGATCACCACCAGCTACCAAGCACCTGATGCTGATGTAACTGAATATTTTTTTTTGAAATGTCAGATCCCTTCAAGACTGCCTATGCTAATGCTGAGTGACTATTCTCTTCCTCCTCAATGATCATGCTGATAGCTTGTATGAATATTTTTGGTTCTGTGTGCCGCCACCAGTGGCTTAGACCCAATTTTTCAGCCCCTGTTTAACAAGGGCGTGTAATTACAATTTTTGATGCAATATTTTGCAAGGGGGTTCTTTGCTGCGCTCAACTAGAGTATCTGTGAGGGGTTGCAGTGTTGTGGCATCAGCACTAGTGCCTAAGGCCCAATTTTTCTGCCCCTGTTCAACAGGGACATGTAATTACAATTCTTGATCTAATATTTTACAGCATGGCCCGTTCCTGCGCCCACCAAGAGTAACTGTGAGGGCTTACAGTGTTGTGGCCACAACAACACCTAAGGCCCAAATTTCTGCTGAGTATATAGGGCAGGCCTCTACTTTCAAACATCCAACTTACAAACGACTCCTACTTGCAAACGGAAGGAGACAACAGGAAGTGAGATGAAATCTACCTCTAGGAAGAGAAATTCTCTCCTGTAAGAGTTAATATGGTAGAAAAGTGTCTCCTCTCCACTGATGCTTTATCACCAATCCTTGTTTCACTAAAAACCCCAAGTTGTCAAACATTTGTCATTGGGACAGAAAGTGAGGTGAAATCTTCTGAAGAGGAGCACAGACAGCAAAACAAATGTCACAGGGGTGATAACCCTTCCCTATGTTTTCCAAAAAGATTAAAAATAGATTTTTTGGCTGGAGCTAAACTTTAAAAATGTACCAGTTCAAAATTGCAAACAGATTCTACTTAACAACAAACCTACAGTCCCTGTCTTGTTTGCACCGCCTGTATACTGCTGTTCAGAGTATATAGGGCCTGGTGGCCCCACGCCTTTCCTTTTTTTAATTTGGGTGTGGGGTTCCCCTTAATATTCATACAAGACCCAAAGGGCCTGGTAATGGACTGGGGGGTACCCATGCCGTTTGTCTCACTGATTTTCATCCATATTGCCAGGACCCGACATTACATTAAAGCCGCAAGCAGTTTTAGATGACTTTTTTTCCTTTAAAAATGTCATTTGGTGCAGGGACTGTTCTAAGCACGGGAAACACACGCCACTTTACAGGCATACTATAGACACCCCCCAGGTACGATATTTAAAGGAATATTTAACTTTTTTTTTTCACTTTAAGCATCATTAAAATCACTGCTCCAGGCGTTTTTAAAACTTTTTTTTTGCATTGATACATGTCCCCTGGGGCAGGACCCGGGTCCCCAAACCCTTTTTAGGACAATACCATGAAAATTAGCCTTTAAAATTAGCACTTTTGATTTTGAACGTTCAGTCTCATAGACTTCAATGGGGTTCTAAAGTTTGCGCAAATTTTCGGTCCGTTCTCAGTTTCTGGTGCAAACCAAACCGGGGGGTGTTCGGCTCATCCCTAATCTTGAGGTGCTAAAATGCCATGGTAGTACAAAAAAATGACCCCTTTCAAAGAAAGTAGACACCCCTAGGAATTTCCTGGTGAGCCCATGGAAGATTTTATTTTTTGTCACAAGTTTTTTAAAAATGCCCAAAAAATTTCTTTTTTTTTTACACAAAGTTGTCACTTTAATAAGATATTTTTAACACAATCCATGGGTATATGTGGAATTACACCCAAAAACCCATTATGCTACTTCTTTCAAGTTTGGGGACATCACATGTGTGAGACTTTTTGGTAGCCTAGTTGTGTAGGGGTCCAAGACCAAAAAAACGCTGCACAAATACCCCAAAACCCATTCCTCCACAACTCCAGATTACTGAAATACCACATGTGTGAGGCTTTTTGGGAGCCTAGAAGCGTATAGGGGCAGAAAATCAATGACTACCTTCATACTTTCAAAATGGCGTATTTACTCATATTGCTTCCTCACTACCTATCACAGATTTGGAGGCTCTGAAATGCCAGACTAGTATAAACAGCCCCCCCAAAATTACCCCTTTTTGGAAAGTAACCACACCCCAAAATATTGCATAGGAGGCATGGTGAGTATTTCGCAGATCTCATTTTTTGTCACAAGGTTTTGAAAAATGAAAATAAAAAAATAATTTTCGGTTTTCGTTCTTCACTATTCAAAACAATGTGCCAACAATTGAAATCTGCAAAATACTCACCATGCCTCTTATCAAATTCATGTGGGTGTCTACTTTTCAAAAATGTATCATTAGGGGTGTGTTTTATATTATTCTGGCATTTTAGGACCTCCAAATCTGTGATAGGTAGTCAGGAAGTGAAATGAGGGAATACGCCCTTTGAAAACCTGAAGGTGCTTTGGGGACTTTGGGCTCCTGTACGTGGCTAGGCTTCCAAAATGTCTATCACATGCAGTATCCCCATACTCTGGAGAAGTAGAAGAATGTAGATAAAAAAAAAGGTTTGGGACTTCATATGAGGCACAGGCCATGTGAAGCCAAGCACCTCCATTCCTGATTCTTGAGCAAAAAGGAAAGGAGGGTGGGACTTTATATGAAGCATGCATCCAGTGAGAGGACTGAGTCTGGCAGGTACATAATATAATGGAACTATGAACATTGCATGAAAGCATTGCATAGCAACAATAGGCAATGAAAAGTTTATTTGTATATAAAATATGATAATAACATGATAATATAATAGCATAGTTAGTTCATACCGTAAATAAAATAGAGAACCAAATTCATTGACGCGTGTCTCCATAGTAAATAGTCATTACCCTAATTGATTGGTACGATCCAATTGGCATATGAGGTAGTTAATAGTAATAATGCAATACATAAGCTAGACGGCATCTATTGGCTCGACACATTTTATGGCGACTGCCACTCTTCAGGAGCAGGTATGAGGTAGATATCTATAAATATTAAAACATATATTTTAATTGTGGAAAGATCATATAGTAGGTCTTTCTATAGGGAAAGGAGAGGAAACAACAATTTCCCAAAACTACTTACAGATATGCCTATGAATCTGGGCTCAGGAATGGAGGGCTGGAGGCCGACCGGAAGAACATCAGCCCCGGGATCTGAGGTGGACTAACCCCGATATACAACAATGGAAATACAGTGGGAGACAGTAGTCCCCGGGGGGTGAGCCCCCATAGATTTGAAAAATGGTATGATTCACGTAAATGTAACCATCTATAAAAAGGGGGTATATGATAAAATGTGAACTATAGTGTGGAAATATACAATAGGTTACTAATGAAAAGGAATATAATAGTGCAGGGACCGATCAGTGGTATTAATATAAAGCAAGGTGTGGGATAGGTGCAGAGTGATAAGGATGGCAAAGTATGCCCCATTAGCAAAATAATTTGTGAATAGGTGTACAGACCAAATCCAAACGCTGAGGTGTTGAACCAAAGACAGAGGGGAAAATTGGGACACAATAAAATTTGAATAGCAATTAGAAAAAAATAAAAAAGGGGTAAGAAAGGGCCAAAAAGATTACCTAGATTATTGTGTAAGCAAAAGGAGTCCAATAGTGCACAATAACCACGGGGGGTATCAGCCATAGGAGGGAGTAAAAATACTTCAATGTGGTTGTGGGTGTCCATCAACAACATGCTAGCAGCCAATAGGAGGTGATGGCGCCAAACAAATGAGCGGTGTAGGTTACTAACCATCTGGAGCCAGCTACCTCGTAGAGGATGCCAGAATCGAATCAACAGAATTGGCTTTTCTTTCCACACTTAAAATATATGTTTTAATATTTATAGACATCTACCTCATACCTACTCCTGAAGAGTGGCAGTCACCACGAAACGCGTTGAGCCAATAGATGCCCCCTCACTTATATATTGCATTATTACTATTAACTACCTCATATGCCAATTGTACCAACCAATCAGGGTAACGGCTATTTACTATGGAGACACGCTTCAATGAATTTGGTTCTCTATTATGTTTACTGTATGAACTAATTATGCTATTATATTATCATGTTTCATTAGTAACATATTGTATATTTCCACGATATAGTTCACATTTTATCATATACCCCCTTTTTATAGATGGTTACATTTACTTGGATCTTGCCAATTTTCAAATCTATGGGGGCTCATCCCCAGAGACTACTGTCTCCCACTGTATTTCCATTGTTGTATATTGGGGTTAGTCCACCTTAGATCCCGGGGCTGATTTTCTTCCGGTCGGCCTCCAGCCCTCAACGCCTGTGCCCAGATTCATAGGCATATCTGTAAGTAGTTTTAGGACATTGTTTTTTCCCCTCCTCTCCCTATAGAAAGGCCTACTATACAATCTTTCCACAATTAAAATATATGTTTTAAAATTTATAGACATCTACCTCATACCTGCTCCTGAAGAGTGTCAGTCACCACGAAACGCGTTGAGCCGATAGATGACCTCTAGCTTATATATTGCATTATTACTATTAACTACCTCATATGCCAATTAGATTGTACCAATCAATTAGGGTTATGAAAATTTACTATGGAGACACGCTTCAATGAATTTGGCTCTCTATTATGTTTACAGTATGAACTAATTATGCTATTAACTGGATTGAATTAGGGTAATGACTATTTACTATGGAGACACGCTTCAATGAATTTGGTTCTCTATTATATTTACAGTATGAACTAACTATGCTATTATATTATCATGTTATTATCATATTTTATATACAAATAAAATTTTCATTGCCAATTGTTGCTATGCAATGCTTTCATGCAATGTTCATAGTTCCATTATATTATGTACCTGCCAGACTCATTTTCAGTCCTCTCACTGGATGCATGCTTCATATAAAGTCCCACCCTCCTTTCCTTTTTGCTCAAGAATCAGGAATGGAGGCACTTGGCTTCACATGGCCTGTGCCTCATATGAAGTCCCAAACCTTTTTTTTTATCTACATTCTTCTACTTCTCCAGAGTAAGGGGATACTGCATGTGATAGACATTTTGGAAGCCTAGCCACGTACAGGAGCCCAAAATCCCCAAAACACCTTCAGGTTTTCAAAGGGCGTATTCCCTCATTTCACTTCCTGACTACCTATCACAGATTTGGAGGTCCTGAAATGCCAGAATAATATAAAACACACCCCTAATGATACATTTTTGAAAAGTAGACACCCACATGAATTTGATAAGAGGCATGGTGAGTATTTTGCAGATTTCAATTGTTGGCACAAGTTTTGAATAGTGAAGAACGAAAACCGAAAATTATTTTTTTATTTTCATTTTTCAAAACCTTGTGACAAAAAATGAGATCTGCGAAATACTCACCATGCCTCCTATGCAATATTTTGGGGTGTGGTTACTTTCCAAAAAGGGGTAACTTGGGGGGGGGCTGTTTATACTAGCCTGGCATTTCAGAGCCTCCAAATCTGTGATAGGTAGTGAGGAAGCAATATGAGTAAATACGCCATTTGAAAGTATGAAGGTAGTCATTAGTTTTCTGCCCCTATACGATTCTAGGCTCCCAAAAAGCTTCACACATGTGGTATTTCAGTAATCTGGAGTTGTGGAGGAATGTGTTTTGGGGTATTTGTGCAGCGTTTTTTTTGGTCTTGGACCCCTACACAACTAGGCTACCAAAAAGTCTCACACATGTGATGTCCCCAAACTTGAAAGAAGTAGCATAATGGGTTTTTGGGTGTAATTCCACATATACCCATGGATTGTGTTAAAAATATCTTATTAAATTGACAACTTTGTGTAAAAAAAAAAGAAATTTTTTGGGCATTTTTAAAAAACTTGTGACAAAAAATAAAATCTTCCATGGCCTCACCATGCCTCTCAGGAAATTCCTAGGGGTGTCTACTTTCTTAAAAGGGGTCATTTTTTTTTGTACTACCATGGCATTTTAGCACCTCAAGATTAGGGATGAGCCGAACACCCCCCGGTTTGGAACTAATTATGCTATTATATTATCATGTTATTATTGTTATTATTATCATATTTTATATACAAATAAACTTTTGATTGCCTATTGTTGTTATGCAATGCTTTCATGCAATGTTCATAGTTGCATTATATTAGGTACCTAACAGACCTCCGGCCTCGAAAAAGCCTCCCACCGACTGCCTGCTCCTCCATCTGATAGTTCCTAAATAGCTAAGGGGAGGCGTCATCCGGTGACGTCACCAGTTGGCCCTACCCCCTTGTGATGTCACCTACCAGGAGCATGGTTTTATGACGATATTTATTGACACATTTTTCATTTTGCGGTAAATACCACATAATCTTTTTTTTTTTACTTTGATTATTTTTACCGCATGCAATAATTTATGCAGATGAGTCACATGACCAGGTTATTGTATGCGGTAGACGCTAGTGTGAACTGACCACTTGGTGTCTCCCTTTTTCTTGAAGGAGTACCACTTGTACATGGACAACTTTTATACAAGCATGTCACTTTTTAGACACTTTTATAACTTGAAATTAGCTGCTGAGGCACTGTGCGATCTAATTGCTGGGGCTTCCCGTAACGGCTCGTTAACTCCCGACTTAGAAAGGGGGAGAAAGCCTGCTTGGGGAATAGTGAATTACATACAGTGAAAGTAAAGGACAAACGGGATGTTTTCATCCGGTCTTCCATTCACGCAGACATTACAGTCCAAATTTGCATGGCATCTGTTGATGTAGGAGAAGCCTCTTTGTGTCCATGGCTATAATCTTAATATGGGAAGCGCAGTGTTCAACGACCAAATGATTAAGTCATACTTAGTTTCCCGCAGAGTTAGACAGTGGTACAAAAAAGTTGTCTATTTTTTCCAATTGGCTGTAAATAATGCTTTTGTAATATACAAAGCAACAATAAGACATGGATCCTTCCTAAAATTTCAGAAAAAGATTACCACAGCCCTTTTGTATCCGGAGGGTACTGTGGCCCAAACCCCAAATCCAGATGCAGTGAGCCGGCTTTATGAGAGGCATTTTCCAGATGTCCTCGCTGAGACCCCAACCCAAAGGTCTTCCCAATGAAGATGATGTAGTGTTGTCTATAGCAAACATGGAATAAGTCAAGACTCACTCACTCACACACTTAAAAGGCTGGAAAGTTACAAAAAAAAACAAAAAACTTGTTTTATCAAGTTAATGTTATATTGTTGCTGTGTTTTATTATTAACCGTAGTTGTTTGCTTTGTAGGATAGCCACTCAGCTGCAGCACTGATCTGTTTATTCTGACAGCAGCAGGATGTTGCTCTCAGAATACATATGTCAGTGCTTGCAGCACTGCAGGAGGAGATTTTTTTATCCACAGTTATAAAAGAAGCGTATGCCCCAAGCCTGAGGAACCTGAAGTGGGCGGATCGCTCCTATGCTTCGGCATATCATTTTTTCACTTTTATTCTGGCAGGGATTTCTTCATTCACATTGATCGATTGTTCAACCCACAGGCTACATGAAAAAAAAAAAAAAGAACATTACATATGTCCAACAAGGACCAGCGGCACACCGGTATGTCACTGGACTTTAAGTGGTTATACTGGGATAATGCCTGTAGCTGTAGGCATCATCCTGGCATTGTCTGTTCAGCCAGCAGTCAGATTTGTTGTAAAAGCAATCATAGAAGCTAATTAGCCACTGGATTGCTTTAGCAATTATCAGCAGAGGACATCTCCCCCACCTCCTTTCACAGCTTTCTCAGGCTCTGACTGTAGAGCTGATCAGAGACCGGAACAGCTCCAATCATCTCTATGGTCAAAGAAACTGGAAGATTTGAGTATTTCATCACCTCCACTCAGATCAGGAGGAGTAATTCTAGCACTAGACCTCCTGTGTAAAATTAAAGTGGTAACCTTTAAAGGCTTTTAGAACGTTGCCTATGGATGTTAAAAAGGTACATAGTTTGTCACTGTTGCACGGGTGTGCGCAATATTAAACAGTTGTTTTCCCCCAAAAATTTGAAAACCCGCTGCACAAATACCGTGTGACATGCCATGGGTATATATGGATTTACACCCCAAAACACATTCTGCTACTTTTGTGTGCATGCGAGAGACATTTTGTCAGCCTAGCGACATACAGGAGCCCAAAATACAAAAATCACCTTCGGGCTTTCTAAGGGCGTATTTTCTCATTTCACTTCCTGACTACCCATCACAGTTTTGGAGGTACTGAAATGCCAGAATAGTACAAAACACACCCTAATGATCCCTTTTTGGAAAGTAGACACCCACATGAATTGGATAAGAGGCATGGTGAGTATTTTGCAGATCTCAATTGTTGGCACAAGTTTTGGATAATGAAGAACAAAAACAGAAAAGTATTTTTTATTTTAATTTTTCAAAACCTTGTGACAAAAAATTAGATTTGCAAAATACTTACCATGCCTCCTATCCAATATTTTGGGGTGTCTACTTTCCAAAAGCGGTAATTTCTGGGGGGGGGATGTGGTTGTACTATCCTGTCATTTCAGGGCCTCCGAATCTGTGATAGCTAGTGAGGAAGCAATATGAGGAAATCTGCCATTTGAAAGCCTAAAGGTAGTCCTTGTTTTTTTTGCCCCTATATGTGTCTAGGTTCCAAAAAAGCCACACACATGTGGTATTTCTCGGGAGATGTAGGAATGTGTTTTGGGGTGAATTTTCACATATACCCATGGCATGTCACATGGTATTTGAGTTTTTTAAACGCACATTTTTTGGGGGAAAAGATACACTTTTTTTTGCATTTTATTGCACAAAAACACAAAACATGACCCAATTATAAATACTTTTTTTCCCCAAAAAACTGTTGGCAAAAAAAAATAAAAAAAATCTTCCATGGATTCAACATGCCTCTCAGCAAATAGCTTGGGGTGTCTACTTTCTGAAAAGGGGTCAGTGTGCTATTCTGGTATTTTAGGGCTTCTGAAAGTATAATAATAGGGAGTCAAGAAGTCAAATGAAGAAATAATGCCATTTTTATTTTTATCTTTTAATTTCCATTTTTATTATATTTTTATATTTTCATGTCTTTTCATATCTATTTTTTCATCTTTATTTCATTTTATATTTAAATTAATCTTTATTTTCATTTTTATTTTCATTTCTATTTCACTTCAATTTTAATTTCATTTTTGTATTGCTTCTTTCATACACCATCCATCTTCAATGATTGGCCATTCTCATACAGTCATACAAGGAATTTATTATATATTTTTTCTTTTCACATATATAATTTCCGTTATCAATAGATGTATCGATGGAATCATAACAGTTTTGTTCCTCTTACCTTACCACTCCAAGCGTTCCGCTTTTCCCATCATCACCTCTTATATTTTATACTTTATTCATCATGTTTTTGGTTTTTCACCACTTGTTATTTAACAATTTTCCATCATAGTCCCATTCCTTCATTCTAGCATATATAATAGCCTTAGATACTATTTTACATTATGTCAGTGTAACAGCTTGATTTCTATTAGTGCTCAGTGTGTGTTATCTCTGACCTATCATGGGACTGAGAGCATAATATATACCATTTCAAAGATGGCCCCACCAGAGCCTGAGGAAGAAGCACGCATGCTTTGAACGTGCGCACCCTCCCGCTGACAATCCGGAAGTAGAAGGACATTGCAGCAAGCGTTTCGGTGTCCACGGATCCCTTTCCCCGGATACTGCAGGCATTGGATTCCACCACTGCGTTCACCGAGGACGGTTTCCAGGCTCACACCGGTCCCAGCTCTGCATCCTCTGGATAGTGCGGATGACACCTATCATATATGCCTGTTTATCCCATCTGTTTGTAAGTGTATTCGCCATTTTTTTATATATTGAATTTATTAGATTTTAACATACTACGCTTAGAAGGCACTGCTTTCTTCTCCTCAATGCCCTTTGAAAGCCTGAAGGTGGTCATTGGACACCTATGCAGCTAGGCTACCAAAAGTCTCACACATGTGATGTCCCCAAACTTGAAAGAAGTAGCATAATGGGTTTTTGGGTGTAATTCCACATCTACCCATGGCTTGTGTGAAAAATATCTTATTAAAGTGACAACTTTGTGTAAAAGAAAAAGGAACATTTTTTGGCCATTTTTAAAAAAAAACTTGTGACAAAAATTACAATCTTCCATGGGCTCACCATGCCTCTCAGCAAATTCCTAGGGGTGTTTACTTTCTAAAAAGGGGCATTTTTCATTTTTTTGTACTACCGTGGCATTTTAGCACCTCAAGAAAATGTGATAGGTAGTCAGAAAGTAACAGCTGAGTAAATTCCAGTATATTGTACCATAGTTTGTAGATACTATAACTATCACACAAGCCAATTAATATACACTTATTGGGATTTTTATTTTTACCAAAGACACGTAGCAGAATACATTTTGGCATGAATTTTTAACAAAATTTTATTTTTTTTGGATATTTGCATAACAGAAAGTAGAAAAAATTTTTTTCAAAAATGTTGTGATTTTTTAGTTTATATTGCAAAACATAAAAAACCCAGTGGTGAACAAATAACACCAAAAGAAAGCTCTATTTGTGTGAACAGAAAGACATACATTTTATTTGGATACAGTGCTGCCGAGCAATTACCAGTTAAACTAGTGTAGTGTTGAATAGTAAAAAAATGCTCTGGTCATGAAGGGATAAAACCCTCCTGAGCTCAAGTGGTTAAAAAGTGTCCCTGGCAGACAATATTTACTTAAGGAAAAAAAAAGAGAAGAACTGACCATTCAGAGTCATTAAAGAGAACCCCAATGAATGAGTGACTTGTATAGCGCTACCTATGTGATCTGAATCACCTCAGGAAGCTTTTTGCCGCCGCTGTCCATCTGCAGTATAGCGCAGTCCTTTAGCCCATGGGGTCCCGACATGCTTACAAACACATACACATACAACATACACATATTTGGCCAATTTCTTTCGACAGGATCTAATTAACCTACCAGCATGTCTTTGTAGTGTTGGAGGAAACCGGAGTACCCGGAGGAAACCCACGCAGGCACAGGGGGAACATGCAAACTCCAGGCAGATAGTGTCTTGGTCGAGATTTGAACCAGCAACCCTATTGCTGTTAGGTGAAAGTGCTATCCACTACACCACTGTGCTGCCTGTGAGAGGGATTTCAGTTCCCCAGAAGATGTTGTAGACGTTGTAGGAATATGGCCACACAATCAGCAGTTTTTAAAGTTCAGATCCCCTGCAGTTGTAGTATGTGAGTAGTCTATGGAGATGAGCAATAGCTGGACAGAGAAACAATGTAATAAGGATATCAAATCTCCTGATGAAATCCCTTAGACTTGTAGCAGGACAAGATGGAACACAAGTGGCTAGCTGGGCTTAAGTGGTTCTGTCAAACACATCTCATAAAAAAGCAGCAATACACTGTCCTTACTGGACTTTCTCCATGGCTGTTGTCCCAAATGCAGTCCTACCTGCAAAGCTCTCATCCATGAGAGAAGGTGAAACATGGAAATAAAGCATTGATCATTGGAGGGAAGGTGGTACATGTGAAGGGAGGTGTGGAGAAATGGAGCTTAGCTGGAGCCCTCAAGACAGACTGATATAGCAATAGTCAGGAGAATCTAGAAAAGTCTCTCCCACTGATACTTTGGAGGCTTGGCACAATGCTACTTGACTAATATCCAGTCTTTGTAATGAGGCAGTGTTGGTCATGTATTAGCTCAAGATCTGGCAATGAAGATGTTGATGATGATAGAATGCATTCAGTTAAAGCTCTATAAGAAGGATAAATATGAAAATCATAGGGAAATACAATTCAATCATTGATGATTGCCTGGAAAAACTGTCAAAAGGGTAAAATAGTCTAGGGCTGCTACCACTTTAACATCTCCTTTCTCCCTGTTACCTCCTGCAGCTGAAGCCTGTGAATCCTCTTTTGTGTGATAAGGTGTGACTTATAAAAAAAAATCTTTATTATACTCAAAGCAAGAGATGGCTTTTCTATAGTGTGGATCCTTTTGAGTATGATAAGGTGTCCTCTCTGTGTAAAGATATGGCTCATTCAGAATACTAAAATGACTTCTCTCCAGTGTGAATCCTCTGGAGTCTGATAAGGCTTGACTTCTGTGTAAAAACTTTGTCACATTCATAACACTGATATGGCTTCTCTCCAGTGTGAACTATCTGGTGCATGATAAGGCTTTCTTTGTATGTAAAAGCTTTCCCACATTCAGAACACGGATATGGCTTTTCTCCAGTGTGAATCCTCTGGTGTCTGTTAAGCGTGCTCTTCTTTATAAAACCTTTTCCACATTCAGAACACTGATATGGCTTCTCTCCAGTGTAAATCCTTTGGTGTGCAAAAAATTCTGTCTTCCTTGTAAAAGCTTTGTCACATTCAGAACACTCATATGGCTTCTCTTCAGTGTGAATCATTTTGTGTCTGATAAGCTCTCGCTTGGTTATAAAAGCTTTGTCACATTCAGAACACGGATATGGCTTCTCTCCAGTGTGGACCCTCTCATGTCCGATAAGATTTGACCTTACTGTAAAAGATTTGTCACATTCTGAACACTGATATGGCATCTCTCCAGTGTGGATTCTCTGGTGTCTAAGAAGGCAGGACTTTGTTGTAAAAGTTTTGTCACATTCAGGACACTTATACGGCTTCTCTCCAGTGTGAAACCTCTGGTGTGTAACAAGACGATCCTTCTTTGTAAAAGCTTTGTCACATTCAGAACACTGGTATGGCTTCTCTCCAGTGTGACTCATGTTGTGTCTGATAAGATAATCCTTCTTTGTAAAAGTTTTGTCACATTCAGGACACTTATACGGCTTCTCTCCAGTGTGAATCATTGTGTGTATGATAAGATGACCCTTCTGTGTAAAAGTTTTAACACATTCAGAACACTGATATGGCTTCTCTCCAGTGTGAATCATTTTGTGTGTGATAAGATTACCCTTCGTTGTAAAAGATTTGTTACATTCAGAACATTGAAAAGGATTCTTTTCAGTGTGAACTTTCTGGTGTGTGATATGTTTTGCCTTCATTGTAAAATCTTTATTATATTCCAAACAAGAAATATCTTCTGGAATGACTCCTCTTATGTATACATGGGTTGGACTTTACTATAAAGCCATTGTCACTTCCAGAACACTAAAATGACTTCTCTCCTGTTGTCCTCTGAGGTTGGATCAATGTTGAAGGGGATCCAAAACATTTATGACATTTAGAACACGGATATGACTTGTGTCCTGTGTGAATCCTTCAGTGATGTGCAAACAGACTTTCAGTCACATAAGACACCCATAAGTCTTGTTTTGCATGTGACTTAGTTGTGAATACCAACGTGACCGAAAACTTCATCAATCCACCTGTACAGAAAAAAAAAAATAAAAATCAGAATTCTATATAAAGAGCTAAATAAAGTTTCTTTGTATTTTTTTAATCAAGCAGAACATTTATTGAAACAGTCAAAACATTCCAGAGTGGACAATTGAGTACAATTAGCATTACATTGCATCATCAGGTACATTGTCAGATAAGGAAATGTACATCCAAAGTCAAGAATATGTGACAGCATATAACACAAGACAGCCTAATGCTATTGGGGTTTACAGCCATCATGGTCCACTCGCAATAGAACTTCAAAATGTATAAGAATGCACCCTGCATCACATTAACATTTTTATACAATACCCCCTCCGGAAGATTTCACCCCCCCCCCCTTTTATTTTTTTACACAAATGGAGCTTTTTGCTGGTATTTGATCACCGCTGGATTTTTCGCTTTAAACGAAAAAAGACTGAACATTTTGAAAAAAAAAAACAACAATATTTTTTACTTTCTTCTATAAAACATATTTTGCGTAAAACGTATTTTGCTATTGTACATATTTTTGGTAAAAAAAATCCAAATAAGTTTTGGTTTGCACATTTGCGTCTACAAACTATGGTATATATACTGGAATTTGTATTTATTTTTTTATACTAGTAATGGCCGTGATCAACGACTTATAGCGGGTCTGTGATAGTGTGGTGGACAATCTGACACTGACGGACACTTTGTGGGGACCAGTGACACTAATACAAAGATAAGTGCTAAAAATATACATTGTCACTGTACTATTGACACTGGGTAGGAAGGGCTTACCATCTAGGGGCGATCAAGGGGTTAAACACGTGTCTATCAATGCTTGGCGTTCACTGTGAGCTGTTGCTTTGCAGAGAAACAAAAAAAGGTCACATCCCCACTGACAGGACGGAGCTCTATGTTGTTTACATTCTCAGAGCTCTGTCCTACCATCCTTTTCTCCGATCAGTGGGTGCCAGCGGTCAATAATTGGCTGGGACCTGCTGATCGGCTTGTGCTGTTACTTTTCTTGTCCCCTACCCAGAACAAAGAAATGGTGGGAAAAACTTGCGCTAATGAGCAAAACATGATAAAAAATTAAATTCACAGATGCAGCTGCAAAAAAAAAACTCCAAATATCCATGAAGTAATAAACATATAAATAAAAATTTGTGCGCTAGCAATAATATAATTGGGAGAATGCCTAGGAGACACAATTAATATATGAATCCCAGCAAAAATAATAATAACAGGTGCATGAAATCCTCTCTCAAAGATCCAAGAATATATTTATATATTCTGAAAATAAATTATAAATAATCACACATCCAAAAAACACCTATAATCAGTCCATGAATAGGTTAAGCAAAATAAGGTGGGAAGAAAGAAAAAAGTCCGTTTGGTGTATCTCATCACAAAATCAGGAAAATAGTAAGCTGTAAAGAGTATTTCCGAATACACATTGATTGCAGAAAAGGAGTAATGGATGTACCCTTACCCCAATCGTTGGACCTCCTCTATGGCAAGGTCGTATGGGCTTGCAGATATAACCCTCTGCGGGGACAGGTGGAATGTTGATGTCCAGGTCCTGTCAGCGTGCACCACCGACTCCAATCTGATCCGGCCGATCCAACTGCTCCAACATCAGAGGGGAGACTCAGGAGTGGGAGAGTCCATATTCAAGAAAAAACAAGGGGAAGAACTCCAATAGTGTAATAACGTTGAGGATTTATTGGTTGAAATAAACCACAGATGTACATATAAAAAGTTCCAATATGGGAAAAATTTTCAGCTAAAAAAGCCGGCATAAAACAGAGGCTGAACGCCCGTGCAAACAAGAAAATCAAGAACACGTGATGGCAAGCACTGCGAGGCCACGCCCTACATGTTTCGTCATACGTGACGTCTTCTACGGGGCACGGGCGACGCAATGAACCATCACCTTATATATAAACAGACAGAGTATAACCACGCCCCGTCTCCGCCCATTTCCGTCGTTCGACAGGGCATGTGCAAAGATTCGACCAAGCCGTCATTGAAGACCGCCTTCAGGGCGGGACATAAACAGAAAACCAAAACGAAAAACCACACAAAACGAAATTACAGCCAAGCCTCATTTCGGCGCCAGCCCGTCGTACGACCAGGCATGCGCAAGGATATACCAAGCCTCGGTCTGGCTGTCATTGAAAGCCTACTATAGAGGCGGGCCATGATTAAAAAACCGGAAAGACCCGAGCGTGTACCCTGGATTGAAAAATAGAGAGGACCATCCATGGCACGCCGGGAACTTCCGGTATCTAATAAGTAAAAACGGATTTAAAAAAACTTGACACCGCAATTAAAGCTAAAAAGACTGCTCTGCAGTACATATATTGTGCATGACTGTAATCTTAAAGTGCACCATCCGCTCAATATAATGAAAAGAAATATTTTAATGCGCTATACATCTATTTCAATGAAGGGACTCTATGATGTAAGAGGCGCTAGTTTTGTCTTTTAATTTTCAATTTTTAATACATATATGTAACAAAATCTAACAAAATATTTATTTAAAAAATAAAATAAAAATAAACCAAAAATGCCCTGAAACT
Organism: Lithobates septentrionalis; assembly: GCA_037952835.1. NCBI lineage: Eukaryota > Metazoa > Chordata > Amphibia > Anura > Ranidae > Lithobates > Lithobates septentrionalis. The sequence continues at coordinate 343,938 of JBBDGP010001532.1, forward strand.
TATGAAAAAACATATGAACCAGTGTGCAAATTTATTAGTGAAGTTATATATGGGCAAATCATATTAGAGATGGAACCATTATATCTTTGGAATTTCACCTAAAAGGTTTAAATTTTGACCTGACAGCCAGAACGAACCTCTGCCTATCCCTTTACAATTTTCACCCTAAGGGAGGAAACAATAGAGTCTTGTGGGTATAATGAGCAAAAAAACAATTTGGATAATCATAAACACCCTAGAAAAAAAGGCTCTAATTACCCAATACAGATAGTTACAGTTACGAGAGCCATATAAGATATTATGTCTGAAGTTTCCATCATGCGTTATCAATAAACGCATTGATTTCAATATCGACATTAAGTCCTCGTGGTTTAAGACACCCAATTTTGTATATCCATCCCATTTCTAGCTTGGATATAGCTCGTCTTTTGGGCCCTCCTCTCCAAGGTACACTCAATCTATCGATACCTATAAGTTGAGTGCCCTTGGGGTCTTTGTCGTGTACATTAAGATAGTGTTTAGATACCGGGTGGCCTATGAAACCTCTCCGAATATTACTAATGTGTTCGTTTAACCTGACCTGGAGCGGGCGAACCGTGCGTCCCACATATTGGAACCCGCACGGACAGGTTAAAAGATACACCACATGGGTAGTGGAACATGTAATAAATGATTTTATTGGGAAGGTTTGTGAAGTGCTAATGGAATGGAAATGGGTCACCTTCCGATCCTTGATGGCATTAACAGTACAAACTGCACATTTTCTACATCTGTAGTACCCAACTAAATTCTGAAAAAACATTGGTTTCCTTATCGGAGGGTCACATACACTGGGAGCCACCGATGCTCTAATGGATGGCAATCCCTTAAAAACTACCTGGGGTTTCTCAGGGAGTAGGGGACCCAGTATATTGTCATTTTTGACGATATGCCAATATTTGTGTATCAATTTTCTGATTGTGAAATGTTGATAAGAATAATTGGTTACAAATGGGCAGATAAAGTTTTTTTTTTGTGGTGTTCCCTATTTCTGTTTGATCTCTTAATAGGGATTCTCTATCTAATTTTTCCACCTCCTCAACTCGCTCTCTTAAAAAAGAGGCGTCATAGCCTTTCTCAAGGAATCGCTCTGTAAGAACCTGAGACTGAATCCTGAAGTCGCCAATGGAAGAACAGTTGCGTCTGATTCTGACATATTGGCTTTTCGGGACTGAATCCAGCCAAACTTTATGATGGCAACTATCTCGCGATATGAACGCGTTTCGATCAGTGGTCTTAAAATAGGTGAAAGTCAGTATCGTATCTCCTTCTCCCCATATTTTAAGATCCAAAAAGTTTATTGTACTCAGGCTAGCTTCGTAGTTGAAATGAATTCCCCTATCATTCTCATTCAAGCCCTCCATGAATCTACACAGAGAGTCATGGGTGCCATTCCATAGGAGGAGGACGTCATCAATGTATCTTGCCCACAAGACCAATTCTGGTCTATGTTGAGCATAGATGACGTCCTCCTCCCATTTCCCCATGAATAAATTAGCCAGGCTGGGGGCAAACTTTGCCCCCATGGCTACCCCTTTCTTCTGTAAAAAGAAAAAAATTCCTATGCCAGAAAAAATTGTGGGTAGTGGCATACTCCAGCAAGTCCATTACGAACCTCTTTTGTTTTCTCGGCAATGTCACGTCCTTATACAGATAGTATTTTACTGAGGATATACCCCAGACGTGGGGAATCGCCGTGTATAAAAGACGTGACATCCGCCGTAACAAGCCAATATCCGCTCCTATACCCACAGTCCCTAAGTAGGTTAATGGCATGTCTACTGTCTTTAATATAAGCGGGTAGTGAACGAACTAAGGGCTGGAGAAAGTTGTCGATGTATTTACCAGCCCTTGAGGTGATTGAATCGATACCGCTAATTATTGGGCGGCCGGGCGGATGGACGGGGTCCTTATGGACCTTCGGAAGATAATATATGATCGGTATCCGTGACGATACCGGAACCAAAAACAATTTTTCTTTTTTATTTATAACCCCTAGTTTGAAACCATTCTCCACAATATTCTCAAGTTCCCTTTTGTATTTACTCCTAGGGTCTGATTTTAGGGGAATGTATGTGGTAGTATCTCCCACTATTTTTTCCAGCTCCTGGAGGTAGTCGTTCTTACTCAGAACCACTATCCCACCCCCTTTGTCAGCTGGTCTCACAACTAGGTCTTTCCTTTTGCAGAGTTGGTCCAAACCCGATTCTAAGTCCTTGGTCATTTTAATATTTTTACTTTTTATATATAAAAGTAAAAAATTCACTTCCCGCTTATATTAAAGACAGTAGACATGCCATTAACCTACTTAGGGACTGTGAGTATAGGAGTGGATACTGGCTTGTTACGGCAGATGTCACGTCTTTATACACGGCGATTCCCCACGTCTGGGGTATATCCTCAGTAAAATACTATCTGTATAAGGACGTGACATTGCCGAGAAAACAAAAGAGGTTCATAATGGACTTGCTGGAGTATGCCACTACCCACAATTTTTTCTGGCATAGGAATTTTTTCTTTTTACAGAAGAAAGGGGTAGCCATGGGGGCAAAGTTTGCCCCCAGCCTGGCTAACTTATTCATGGGGAAATGGGAGGAGGACGTCATCTATGCTCAACGTAGACCAGAATTGGTCTTGTGGGCAAGATACATTGATGACGTCCTCCTCCTATGGAATGGCACCCATGACTCTCTGTGTAGATTCATGGAGGGCTTGAATGAGAATGATAGGGGAATTCATTTCAACTACGAAGCTAGCCTGAGTACAATAAACTTTTTGGATCTTAAAATATGGGGAGAAGGAGATACGATACTGACTTCCACCTATTTTAAGACCACTGATCGAAACGCGTTCATATCGCGAGATAGTTGCCATCATAAAGTTTGGCTGGATTCAGTCCCGAAAAGCCAATATGTCAGAATCAGACGCAACTGTTCTTCCATTGGCGACTTCAGGATTCAGTCTCAGGTTCTTACAGAGCGATTCCTTGAGAAAGGCTATGACGCCTCTTTTTTAAGAGAGCGAGTTGAGGAGGTGGAAAAATTAGATAGAGAATCCCTATTAAGAGATCAAACAGAAATAGGGAACACCACAAAAAAAAAAACTTTATCTGCCCATTTGTAACCAATTATTCTTATCAACATTTCACAATCAGAAAATTGATACACAAATATTGGCATATCGTCAAAAATGACAATATACTGGGTCCCCTACTCCCTGAGAAACCCCAGGTAGTTTTTAAGGGATTGCCATCCATTAGAGCATCGGTGGCTCCCAGTGTATGTGACCCTCCGATAAGGAAACCAATGTTTTTTCAGAATTTAGTTGGGTACTACAGATGTAGAAAATGTGCAGTTTGTACTGTTAATGCCATCAAGGATCGGAAGGTGACCCATTTCCATTCCATTAGCACTTCACAAACCTTCCCAATAAAATCGTTTATTACATGTTCCACTACCCATGTGGTGTATCTTTTAACCTGTCCGTGCGGGTTCCAATATGTGGGACGCACGGTTCGCCCGCTCCAGGTCAGGTTAAACGAACACATTAGTAATATTCGGAGAGGTTTCATAGGCCACCCGGTATCTAAACACTATCTTAATGTACACGACAAAGACCCCAAGGGCACTCAACTTATAGGTATCGATAGATTGAGTGTACCTTGGAGAGGAGGGCCCAAAAGACGAGCTATATCCAAGCTAGAAATGGGATGGATATACAAAATTGGGTGTCTTAAACCACGAGGACTTAATGTCGATATTGAAATCAATGCGTTTATTGATAACGCATGATGGAAACTTCAGACATAATATCTTATATGGCTCTCGTAACTGTAACTATCTGTATTGGGTAATTAGAGCCTTTTTTTCTAGGGTGTTTATGATTATCCAAATAGTTTTTTTTGCTCATTATACCCACAAGACTCTATTGTTTCCTCCCTTAGGGTGAAAATTGTAAAGGGATAGGCAGAGGTTCGTTCTGGCTGTCAGGTCAAAATTTAAACCTTTTAGGTGAAATTCCAAAGATATAATGGTTCCATCTCTAATATGATTTGCCCATATATAACTTCACTAATAAATTTGCACACTGGTTCATATGTTTTTTCATAAGTTTCAGGGCATTTTTGGTTTATTTTTATTTTATTTTTTAAATAAATATTTTTTTAGATTTTGTTACATATATGTATTAAAAATTGAAAATTAAAAGACAAAACTAGCGCCTCTTACATCATAGAGTCCCTTCATTGAAATAGATGTATAGCGCATTAAAATATTTCTTTTCATTATATTGAGCGGATGGTGCACTTTAAGATTACAGTCATGCACAATATATGTACTGCAGAGCAGTCTTTTTAGCTTTAATTGCGGTGTCAAGTTTTTTTAAATCCGTTTTTACTTATTAGATACCGGAAGTTCCCGGCGTGCCATGGATGGTCCTCTCTTTTTCAATCCAGGGTACACGCTCGGGTCTTTCCGGTTTTTTAATCATGGCCCGCCTCTATAGTAGGCTTTCAATGACAGCCAGACCGAGGCTTGGTATATCCTTGCGCATGCCTGGTCGTACGACGGGCTGGCGCCGAAATGAGGCTTGGCTGTAATTTCGTTTTGTGTGGTTTTTCGTTTTGGTTTTCTGTTTATGTCCCGCCCTGAAGGCAGTCTTCAATGACGGCTTGGTCGAATCTCTGCACATGCCCTGTCGAGCGACGGACATGGGCGGAGACGGGGCGTGGTTATACTCTGTCTGTTTATATATAAGGTGATGGTTCATTGCGTCGCCCGTGCCCCGTAGAAGACGTCACGTATGACGAAACATGTAGGGCGTGGCCTCGCAGTGCTTGCCATCACGTGTTCTTGATTTTCTTGTTTGCACGGGCGTTCAGCCTCTGTTTTATGCCGGCTTTTTTAGATGAAAATTTTTCCCATATTGGAACTTTTTATATGTACATCTGTGGTTTATTTTAACCAATAAATCTTCAACGTTATTACACTATTGGAGTTCTTCCCCTTGTTTTTTCTTGAATATGGACTCTCCCACTCCTGAGTCTCCCCTCTAATGTTGGAGCAGTTGGATCGGCCGGATCAGATTGGAGTCGGTGGTGCACGCTGACAGGACCCGGACATCAACATTCCACCTGTCCCCGCAGAGGGTTATATCTGCAAGCCCATACGACCTTGCCATAGAGGAGATCCAACGATTGGGGTAAGGGTACTCCATTACTCCTTTTCTGCAATCAATGTGTATTCGGAAATACTCTTCACAGCTTACTATTTTCCTGATTTTGTGATGAGATACACCAAACGGACTTTTTTCTTTCTTCCCACCTTATTTTGCTTAACCTATTCATGGACTGATTATAGGTGTTTTTTGGATGTGTGATTATTTATAATTTATTTTCAGAATATGTAAATATTTTCTTGGATCTTTGAGAGAGGATTTCATGCACCTGTTATTATTTTTGCTGGGATTCATATATTAATTGTGTCTCCTAGGCATTCTCCCAATTATATTATTGCTAGCGCACAAATTTTTATTTATACCCTACCCAGAACAGCTGGATCACATATTAGATACGTGATTGAATGCAGGAGAGCCAATCTGCCTCCCAGTACTTCTACATGAGGCAGTCAGCAAGCAGATACTAGGTCAATGGACGGTAGACCCAGAGCACTAATTTAGCCCACATTTTATCAAATTTGTTAGGGCAACCCCTATGCTGGTAAATACAGTAAGTCATTAACATAGTCTTATGTCCTGATGGTTCAGCCATTCCTGGGAACTGGGTGGGGTTGGAAATTTCCAATATAGCAAGATAAGTTTCTGTGCCTGAAACAAGACCCTAGACCAGTGTTTCTCAGCTCTTGTCCTCAAGGCGCCCCAACAGGTCATGTTTTCAGGATTTCTCTCAGATGAAACGGCTGTGGTAATTACTAAGGCAGTGAAATTGATCAAATCACCTGTGCAAAATAACAGAAATCTTGAAAACGTGACCTGTTGGGGCACCTTGAGGACTGGAGTTAAGAAAACACTGCCCTAGACCCTGCCGCATTGGTGTGTGTCTGTGCAATCACACCATCTAAAAGGTACTCAGGACATATTGCTTAGGGTCCATGTCAGTCAGTTTTTGACATCAGTCGGAAAAGCTTGGTTAATGGTGCGGACAATCATGTCCCAGTATCTATGCGTGATCTGTGATCTCTACTACATATCAGGTCCTGCCAAAATCCCATTCTAATCAGGGGTATAATAGGTTCTTAGCAGGATGTACAACTGGGAAAGTTCAATATTAAATATATCAAATATATAGAAAGAACATGTACAGTATGTTTAACCCCCTCATTACGGGGCACTTTACACCCTTCCTGCCCAGACCAATTTTAAGATTTCAGCACTGACGCACTTTGAATGTCATTTGCGCGGTCATGGAACACTGTACCCATATGACATTTTTATCATTTTTTTTAGACAGATAGAGCTTTATTTTGGTGGTATTTAATCATATAGTTAGTCAGGTTGAAAAAAAAAGACACCAGTCCATCTACTTCAACCAATAAACACACACCGATACAATCCCATATACACAACCCTATACCCACAGTTAATCCAGAGGAAGGCGAAAAACCCAGCAAAGCATAAAATTCAATTTGCTACAGCAGGGGAAAAAAATTCCTTCTTGATCCCCCAAAAGGTATTCGGATATTCCCTGGGATCAACTTTACCTATGAATGTTAGAACCCAGTAAGGATGGGCTCATGCGTGTTTGCAACTCCACGTGCCCGAGCCCGCCAGGAAGCTGTCACTGCGCAGCGCCAATCACAGGCAGTGAGACATTTCCCGATCCCTGCAGCCGTGGATCAGGAAATGTCTCACTGCCTGCGATTAGTGCAGGCACGTGGAGTTGCGAACATGCCTGAGCCCACCCTTACTGAATAGTAACATTTATAGGTAAAGTTGATCCAGGGAATATCCAAATACCTTTTGGGGAGTACCCAGTTATATGATGTATATTTAGGAAAGTATCCAGGCCTTTCTTAAAGCAATCTACTGAGCTGGCCAGAACCACCTCTGGAGGGAGTCTATTCCACATTTTCACAGCTCTTACTGTGAAGAAACCTTTCTGTATTTGGAGATGAAATCTCTTTTCCTCTAGACGTAAAGAGTGTCCCCTTGTCCTCTGTGATGACCTTAAAGTGAATAACTCAACACCAAGTTCAATATATGGACCCCTTATGTATTTGTACATGGTGACCATATCCCCCCTTAATCTCCTGTTCTCAAGAGGGAATAAATTCAGTTCCTCTAATATTTCCTCATAGCTGAGCTCCTCCATGCCCCTTATCAGTTTGGTTGCCCTTCTCTGCACTTTCTCCAGTTCCCTGATATCCTTTTTGAGAACTGGAGCCTAAAACTAAACTCCATATTCCAGATGAGGCCTTACTAATGATTTGTACAGGGGCAAATATCGGACACTTACATCCCCTTCCTGTCCAGGCCATTTTTCAGCTTTCAGCACTGACACACTTTGAATGACAATTGCGCAGTCATGCTACACTGTAACCATGTAAAATTTGTATCATTTTCTTCACAAAAATAGAGCTTTCTTTTGGTGGTATTTAACCACTTGCCGACTAGCCGCCGCAGTTGTACTGCGGCAGAATGGCACGGCTGGGCGAAACGACGTTAGGCAATGTCACTTCGCCCTGTGGTCTGCGGCGGCACGCACGCCCCCCGAGCCGATGCGAGTGCCTGGCGGTCTCGATCACCTGGTCACTGCAAGTTCAACGTGGCACCTCATGGCAAAGAACTTTCTGAGGATCTGAAAAAAAGAATTGTTGCTCTACATAAATATGGCCTAGGCTATAAGAAGATTGCCAAGACCCGGAAACTGAGTTGCAGCACGGTGGCCAAGACCATACAGCGGTATAACAGGACAGGTTCCCCTCAGAACAGGCCTCGCTGTGGTTGACCAAAGAAGTTGAGGTCACATGCTCAGCATCATATCCAGAGGTTGTCTTTGGGAAATAGACGTATGAGTGCTGCCAGCATTGCTGCAGAGGTTGTAGGGGTGGGGGGGTCAGCCTGTCAGTGCTCAGACCATACGCCGCACACTGCATCAAATTGGTCTGCATGGCTGTCGTCCCAGAAAGAAGCCTCTTCTAAAGATAATCCACAAGAAAGCCTGCAAATAGTTTGCTGAAGACAAGCAGTAATCAATGCATTTTTAATCACACTGATTGCTGTAATAATGCGAATGGTCCCAAAAATGAGTCAAATTTGTCCGATGTGTCCACCATAATGTCGCAGTCCTGATAAAAATTGCAGATAGCCACCATTACTAGTAAAAAAAAAATAAATAAAAATGCTATAAATCTATCCCCTATTTTGTTGACGCTATAACTTCTGCGCAAACCAATCAGTATAGGCTTATTGCGATTTTTTTTACCAAAAGTATGTAGAAGGATACATATCGGCCTAAACTGAGGAAAAAATTGTTTTTTTTATATCTTTTTGGGGGATATTTATTATAGCAAAAAGTAAAAAATAATGCGTTTTTTTCAAAATTGTTGCTCTTTTTTTGTTTATAGCGCAAACAATAAAAACCACAGAGGTGATCAAATACCACCAAAAGAAATCTCTATTTGTGGGGAAAAAAGGACATCAATTTAGTTTGGGTGCAACGTCGCACGACCGCGCAATTGTCAGTTAAAGCGACGCAATGCTGAATCGCAAAAAGTGCTCTGGTCAGGAAGGGGGTAGAATCTTCTGTGGCTGAAGCGGTTAATCACTTCTGGGGGGTTTTTTTAGGAAAAAAATGTTTCTTAGTTTTTGTCAGTGAATTTTGTAAATAAGTAATTTTTCTCCTTCACTGATGGGCACTGATGAGGCGGCACAAATATGCCACACTTATGGGCACTGATAGGTCACACTGATATGTGGCACTATTGGGTGGCACTGGTGGGCACAGATAGGCGGCACTGGTGGGCAGCAGTAATGGGCATTGATGGGCAGCAGTGACAGCCAGCACTGACTGGCATCACTAATGGCCACCGATTGCTGCCACTTGTGGGCACTTATTGCTGGCACTGATGGGCACTTAATTGTATTCATGGCACTGATGATTAGTGCCCTGATTACATACCTAGATGTCCTCTGTGAGGAGATGCCACTGATCGGCTCTCCTCTCCTCACACTCTGTCAGTGTGAGGCGAGGAGCGCTGATTACCGACATCTCCATGTTCACATGTGACCGGCTGTGGTTGGATACAGCCGGTCACATGGTTAAAGAGCCGCGGCTCTTTACAGAGATCGGTGTCACGCTATGTCCTACCAACATGGTGGGGCCGCGAATTCCGCACTGCGGGCACGTGAGGGCAGATTTTCAGGAAAGCCATCATATGACATCCACCCAGAACTAGGGATGAGCCGAACACCCCTGGTTCGGTTCACACCAGAACCTGCGAACGGACCAAAAGGTTGCGCAAACTTTAGAACCCCATTAAAGTCTATGGGACTCGACCGTTCGAAATCAAAAGTGCTCATTTTAAAGGATAATTTGCATGGTATTGTCCTAAAAAGGGTTTGGGGACCCGGGTCTTGCCCCAGTGGACATGTATCAATGCAAAAAAAGATTTCATCTCACTTCCTGTTGTCTCCTTCTGTTTGCGGGTAGGAATCGTTTATAGGTTGGATGTTTGAAAGTAGGGTCCTGCCCTATATACTCAGCAGAAATTTGGGCCTTAGGTGTTGTTGTGGCCACAACACTGTAAGCCCTCACAGGGCCCTGCTGTGAAATATTAGATCAAGAATTGTAATTACATGCCCCTGTTGAACAGGAGCTGAAAAATTGGGCCTAAGGCACTGGTGCCACAACACTGCAACTCCTCACAGACACTCTAGTTGGAGCGCAGAAATGAGCCTTGCTGCAAAAGTATTGCATCAAAAATTGTAATTACACACCCCTGTTAAACAGGGGCTGAAAAATTGGGCCTTGGCCACTGGTGGCGGTGCCCAGAACCAAAAATATTCTTACAAGCTATCAGCATGAAGAGGACTGTCACTCAGCATAGCAGGATCGTCACTCAGCATCAGCATAGGCAGTGTTGAAGGGATCTCACATTAAAAAAAAATCAATCGGTTACATCAGCATCAGGTGCTTGGTAGCTGGTGGTGATCCAAGACTGATTCATTTTTATGAAGATAAGCCGAACGACCGATTTGGTGGACAGGCGCACCCTGTGAATGGTTACAAAGCCTCCAGCAGCACTGAATGTGCGTTCCGAAAGAACGCTGGATGCAGGACAGGCCAGTAGCTCAATTGCATACTGTGCAAGCTCTGGCCAGTGATCCATCCTCAAGACCCAGTAACCCAGAGGATTTTCAGTGGGAAAGGTGTCCATGTCTGATCTTGCCCCTAGGTAATCCTGCACCATGTGAATCAGACGGTAGCGATGGTTGCTGGAACCGATCAGACCTTGGGGCTGCGGACTAAAAAATTGGCTAAACGTATCGGTCAGACGGCCACCTTCTCCACCGCTCCTTCTTTGACTGACTGAAGCCTCAGCAACACATTGTCCAGGAACAGGAGTTTGTAACCTCCCAGTCTCTGGGAACGCGTTGCACAGACCTTTCTGCAAGGCCTCCCGAAGATGTTTCATCCTCTGCTCCCTCTGCGATGGCAAGATAAGGTCCGCAACCTTACCCTTGTAATGTGGAAAAAGGAGGGTTGCCAGCCAGTATTGACCTTCTCCTTGATACCACGAATACGAGGATCCTTCCGCAGGCTTTGCAGGATCAGGGAGGCCATGCAGCGTAGGTTTGCTGAGGCATTCGGTCCTCTGGGTCAGTAAGGACAACATAATCCACAGCCACCTCCTCCCAGCCACGTACAAGTCCATGTGTTTCTTGGGACTGTAAATGACCCCTTAAAGACTGCTGCTGATGCTGAGTGCCAGGCTCCACCTCCATGCTGACACAATCCTCCTCCTCCTCGTCCTCTTCCTGTGTGATCGGTGGGCATGCAGGAACACTGTCTGGATAAAGGGGCCTTGATAGGTAATGAATTCCTCCTCTTCCTCCCTCTTTTCTGCCTCAAGTGCCCTGTCCATTATTCCATGCTGACACGTACCTTGTATGTGAGCCTGACGTGCAGAGGGAGACCTCTCGTACAGCCCTGGTTCCCAGATCACTGGAGTTGAGGACAGTGACCGTAGGAGCACAGTGGGGTATGAGTGCCTGGTGGATTCTCTGGAACTGGAGATGATGTCCACTGGGAGACACTGGAACTGACTGGAGTGCCGGGTGCAGGTAAGCTGGATGCAAGTCAGCAGATAAGCCGGATGCAGGTCAGCAGGATGCAGGTGAGCTGGATGCAGGTCAGCAGGCTGCAGGTAAGCTGGATGCAGGTCAGCAGGATGCAGGTAAGCTGGATGCAGGTCAGCAGGCTGCAGGTAAGCTGGATGCAGGTCAGCAGGGTGCACACAGCAGGCAGAAGCAAGGTCAGACAAGCCGGGTCATACACAGTGGATCAGTTCAACAGATTCGGCAGGCAAGGAATAGTCAAGTTCGGGCTGGTTTCTGGTAACAGGAGATCAGACAGGCAGGTAAACAGAATCAGAGTCAGGGAAAGCCAAGGTTCAGGATTGGAGACAGCAGCGTGGTCAGAGAGCCAGGTCAGGTGATCGGATGCTGATTACAGGAACAGGTCACAGGTGAAGCTGCAGATCAAACAGCAAGTGCTGAATTGTGGAAGCCCCTCTTAAAGGCCACTGGGCGCCAAAGCCGAATCACTGTGCGTGCGATCTCTGCGATCGGCACATGCGCATTGGCGCACGCCTGTTCGTTACTGGGAACCTGTTGGTGGGGATGCGCCTGAGCCCTGTTGCAGGTCTGGAAGTAGTATGTCCATGACATTGCCCCCCCCTTAAGGGCAACCTCCGGGTGCCCAAAAGAGCTCTTTTATGAGGATGTCTGCGGAAGAAGGCCTGGATCAGTTCTTGGGCATGCACATTTTGCTTAGGTTCCCATGAGTTCTCCTCTGGTCCATAGCCCTTCCATTTGATTAAAAATTGAAGTTGGTTACCTCTTCTCCTGCAGTCTACGACAGCCTCCACCTCATACTCCTCATCCTTATTAATAATAACGGGTCCGGGTGGCCCCGTTCCTCTGTCCGGGAAAGGGTCGGGTACTGTGGGTTTAAGCAGAGACACGTGAAACACCGGGTGCACTTTGAGCGACTCAGGCAGGGTAAGTTCATAGGAGACCTCATTCAATTTCCTTTTAACTGGGAAAGGGCCAATGAATCTGGGTGCCAGCTTCTTTGAAGGGCAAGCCATCTTGAGGTTGGTGGTAGATAACCACACCTGATCACCTGGTTGGAGACGTAATTCACCTCTTCTCTTCCTGTCATAAAGCCTCTTGTTGGTTGCCTGCGCCTTGGCCATAGCTTCTTGCAACAACTTGTTGTTGCGACCCAGGAACTCGACAGTGCTTTGTACTGCTGGAACAGGAGATTCTGGAATAATGTTAGGCAGGAAGACAGGATGGAACCCATAGTTCGCAAAGAACGGTGACTGACCTGTGGCTGAATGGCTGGCATTGTTGAAAGCAAATTCCGCTAAAGGCAACAGTGCTACCCAATCATCTTGGACAAATGAGGTAAAGCAACGGATGTACTGTTCCAGGGTTTGGTTCGTCCTTTCAGTTTGTCCGTTAGTCTGGGGGTGGAAAGCAGATGACATGGAAAGTTCAATTTTCAGAATTTGGCATAGTGATCTCCAGAAGCGGGAGGTGAACTGGACTCCCCTGTCAGATACAATGTTGGTTGGTACCCCATGCAGCCTTACGATCTCCCTGATGAACACCCGGGCGGTTTCCAAAGCAGACGGCGTACTCTTTAGGGGTATGAAGTGGGCCATCTTAGACAGACGGTCAACCACTACAAAGATAGCTGTATGTCCTTCAGAAGGGGGTAGTTCCACTACAAAGTCCATTATATAATCTTCGACCACTCTGCGGCCCTGCTGGAGCGTGCTAAGAGCAGCTTCGGCAGTGGAAGTTCGTTGGGGGTCATCATATAAGAGTGACATTGCGTCAAAGAAGGATGACAGAGAGTCCAGAGAAACATGGTGTTCTTCCAGCAGGTGATGAGCCCAGGCTTGTGGATCTCCCAGCAGAAGTGAGACAACAAAACCCACCTTGGTGTTTTCCCGCGAAAAGGTTAAGGGTAGTAAGGAAAAGTACAGCTCACATGCATTACGGAAAGTCCGAAACTTGCTTCGATCCCCAGAAAACTTCTCCGGAATTGGGACCCTGGGTTCTGGAGATAACATCATTACAGGGAGTGCGGGGGAAGCCTCTGATGACAACCCACTGGAAGAAGGATTGGTAATACTCGTCCGGGACTGCACTTGTCTCACCAGGTGTTCATAGCTGTCCTGAAGAGATTTCACCTCTTGAGTGAGGACGGAGAGTAATTGGCAGATTTCATCAGTAGCAGAGGTCCCTCTTGCAGGCTCAGGCATGGCTGTTTGATACTGACACGTACCTTGTATGTGAGCCTGACGTGCAGAGGGAGACCTCTCGTACAGCCCTGGTTCCCAGATCACTGGAGTTGAGGACAGTGACCGTAGGAGCACAGTGGGGTATGAGTGCCTGGTGGATTCTCTGGAACTGGAGATGATGTCCACTGGGAGACACTGGAACTGACTGGAGTGCCGGGTGCAGGTAAGCTGGATGCAAGTCAGCAGATAAGCCGGATGCAGGTCAGCAGGATGCAGGTGAGCTGGATGCAGGTCAGCAGGCTGCAGGTAAGCTGGATGCAGGTCAGCAGGATGCAGGTCAGCAGGCTGCAGGTAAGCTGGATGCAGGTCAGCAGGGTGCACACAGCAGGCAGAAGCAAGGTCAGACAAGCCGGGTCATACACAGTGGATCAGTTCAACAGATTCGGCAGGCAAGGAATAGTAAAGTTCGGGCTGGTTTCTGGTAACAGGAGATCAGACAGGCAGGTAAACAGAATCAGAGTCAGGGAAAGCCAAGGTTCAGGATTGGAGACAGCAGCGTGGTCAGAGAGCCAGGTCAGGTGATCGGATGCTGATTACAGGAACAGGTCACAGGTGAAGCTGCAGATCAAACAGCAAGTGCTGAATTGTGGAAGCCCCTCTTAAAGGCCACTGGGCGCCAAAGCCGAATCACTGTGCGTGCGATCTCTGCGATCGGCACATGCGCATTGGCGCACGCCTGTTCGTTACTGGGAACCTGTTGGTGGGGATGCGCCTGAGCCCTGTTGCAGGTCTGGAAGTAGTATGTCCATGACACATGCAGTGTGTGCTCCAACAGGTGGACAAGGGGGACAGTGTCACTGATGCATGCACTGTCACTGCTCACCATCCTCGTGGCCTCCTCAAATGGTGACAGGACAGTGCATGCATCCCTGATCATAGCCCACTGGCGTGGGAAAAAACCCAAGGTCACCTGACCCTGTCCTGGTGCCATAGTCGCATAGGTACTCATTGATGGCCCTCTGCTGCGCGTGCAGCAGCTGCAGCATGGCCAACATTGAGTTCCACCTGGTGGGCATGTCACAGATTAGGCGGTTCTTGGGCAGGTTAAATTCTTTTTGGAGGTCAGCCAGCCAAGCGTTGGCATTATATGACCTGCGGAAATGCACACGGACTTACCTGGCCTGCGTCAGGGCATCCTGTAAGCCCGGGTACCTGCCCAAGAACCGCTGTACCACCAGGTTAAGGACGTGAGCCAAACAGGGCACATGGGTCAGTTGTCCCTGTCAGAGGGCGGAGAGGAGGTTGGTTCCATTGTCGCAAACCACCATACCTGGCTTAAGCTGGCGTGGCGTCAACCACCTCTTAACCTGCCCCTGCAGAGCTGAGAGAATCTCTGTCCCAGTGTGGCTCCTATCCCCCAAGCACATCAGCTCAAGCACCGCATGGCATCTTTTGTCCTGCGTGCTTGCGTAGCCCCTTGAACACCTACGGAGCACCGCTGGTCCTGAGGACAAATCAGCACAGGAAGAGGCCATAGAGGAAGAAGAAGAGGAGGGGGTGGCTGCCACTGACTGCCCTGTCCAGCGAGGCCAAGACATTGCCTTCCACATGCCGGTAGAGAGCTGGAATCACCTTCCGCGAGAAAAAGTGGCGTTTGGGTACCTGCCACTGAGGAACAGCACATTCCACAAACTCACGGAAGGGGGCAGAGTCTACCAACTGAAAAGGCAGAAGTTGAAGTGCTAGAAATTTAGCCAAGCTATCATTCAACCGCTGGGCATGTGGATGGCTGGGAGCGAATTTCTTTCAGTGGTGCAGCAGCTGGGGCAGGGAAATTTGCCTGGTACAATCTGACGTCAGTGTACCGATAGCAGATTGCCAGCAAGTACTTGGCTGTGACACACCTAATTCTACACCTTTATTCCTCTCAGTGCAGGTCTCAGAGAGTACTGAAGGTCTAGTGGGGTTAGAGATCCCAGCTGATGAGGAGCAAGGAGAGGTCCTTCTTGTTCTTTGGTGTGGGTCGACATATGTCTGGTCAAGCATGTGGTGCCCAAGCGGGTGATGTTTTGGCCACGCGAGATATGCTTGAGACATATGTTGCAAATAGCAGCGGTGGGATCTGATGCACTCGTCTCAAAAAAGGCCCACACCAAAGAACTTTTGGAATAACGTGCAGAGACAGCAGCACTCTGCACATGCGGAGCTCTGCGGTGTGATGCAGTCGGTGTGCTGCCCTTAGGCTGGCCCCTGGAGGGCATCCTGCCTCGTTGGAGATGTGCCTCCTCCTCCTCTCTTCTATCAGGCACCCATGTGGAGTCAGTGACCTCATCATCCCCTCCCTCCTCATCACTGGAGCAAAGCTGGCAGTATACTGCAGCTGGGGGAACATGACTGCCAGATTGCTGTCCTTCTTGGGCACCCCCTCCCACGTTACTGTCTTCCTCTAGCTGGGTACCATCACCGGAGCCTTCAAAACGCTGGGCATCCTCCTGGAGCATGTACCCAACACTGTGGTCAAACAGTTCAGGGGACTCCTCAGGAGGACATGGTGGGGCTAGGGAAGGAGTGACTGATGCCATTGAGCCAAAGGAAGAGGCCACGTTGGCAGCTGCTTTGCCAGACAAAGTACCCTGAGCCTGGGTGAGAGAGGATGAGGAGGATGAGGACGGCTTGGTCATCCACTCTACCAAGTCTTCCGCATGTTGCGGCTCAACGTGGCCAGCTGCCGAAAAAAAGGACAAGCGTGTCCCACGGCCACGTGCTGATGAGGATGCATGTCTCCATGACCAGCATTGTTGCCTCTAGACACAGAGCCTACTTGCCCTCTTTTATTGGCTTGTGACTGTCTGCCTCTCCTTGTTGGCCTTCCAGACATACTAATGGCCTGCAGTGAGATGTAGCTGCACAAAACTGGAATGTGTATATATACTGATACTGCAGCTAGCAGAATCAACTGCCTGCCTGTGGTATTAATAGGATCAAAACAACAGCAATTGTCTTCAGGTAGCTTTAGGTGCACACTGTGCAGAGGACACACTACACTAACTGTAAATACTGCAGCTGCTTGCCTGTGGTATTAATAGGATCAGAAGAACACTAGAATGCGGCTTGACAGCTGAGGGACTCCATCTATTCCCTCCTATGTACTTTTATAAAGCTGGCCATACACTATGCAATCTGATTGTAGAATTTCCTTTAGATGTACTATCATCAGATTGTATAGTGTATGGGGATCATTACAGAACCTAGGACATACTTCTACTGATTTCAATATTACAGCTCTATCCACATCGGGTGTTATCTGATTGCTCAGCTCCTGCACACTCTGCCAAATGAACAATCTATAGCTGTGTATTTACTGAGAACAGTGATCAGTGATTGCATAGGAAAAACGTGCACCTGATGAGGTGGAAGGGGGGAGGGTAGATGATGCAGGGTGTGTCACATCCCAAGGTGTATCCAGGAAGTAATGGAGAAGTGATTGTACAGCCAGCTGGACACTGAGGTAAGGGGGGTGTAAGATAAATAGAAAGAAGTACATTAATGGTATATTGGTACATAGAAGGTGGGATTTAGGGGGGAAAAGGTGAATAATGTCCTGTACACACGACCAGTTTTCTCGTCGGAATAAACTCTGAAGGTTTTTCCGATGGAGCTCCGACGTAATTCCGCTGAAACTGTCTTATGTACACACGATCACACCAAAGTCCGACCGTCAAGAACGCGGTGACGTACAACACGTACGACGGGACTAGAAAAAGGAAGTTTAATAGCCAATACCTTCCGTCTCGTACATGCTTCAGAGCATGCATCTTTTTTTTCTAGGTCCGTCAGAATTTTCGAAAGAAAAGTCCGATGAGGCCTACACACGATCGGAATATACGATGAAAATATTCCGTCTGACTTTTTCTGCTGGACATTCCGCTCGTGTGTACGCGGCATAAGTCAGCCATGTGAGCTCCATCCCCCGATATCCTCTGCCATGAATGACAAGAATTGTGTCACCTCCGGGGTCACCACTGTCATTCCCGACTACTGTAGCTGGTATATGTCATGGACAGTGCTCAGCACTATTGTAATGTACAACACAATATATAGAGTAGAGAGGTCAGCACTATTGTAATGTACAACACAATATATAGAGTAGAGAGGTCAGCACTATTGTAATGTACAACACAATATATAGAGTAGAGAGGTCAGCACTATTGTAATGTACAACACAATATATAGAGTAGAGAGGTCAGCACTATTGTAATGTACAACACAATATATAGAGTAGAGAGGTCAGCACTATTGTAATGTACAACACAATATATAGGGTAGAGGGGTCAGCACAATATTATAGTCATAGTGCCCCTTATACTGCTGGTCAGGGGGGGACAAATGATTTGGGTCTGTGGTCAGCAGGATGAAAACAATGTTCAGCCATAGTGGTCAGTGGGAGGAGAAATGTCCTCTGTGTGTTGTTACAGACTATGGTATCGGGGTACAGGGATGTGGGGGGTAGACATGGGTGCCGTCCAAAAATTTGTTTAGTTTTGTTCCGTTTTGTATTAAAAAAAATTGTATTTCATAATTCGTGTCCGAAATTCAATTTGGATTCGTACGAAATACAAATTTTCAT
Organism: Lithobates septentrionalis; assembly: GCA_037952835.1. Classification (NCBI taxonomy): domain Eukaryota; kingdom Metazoa; phylum Chordata; class Amphibia; order Anura; family Ranidae; genus Lithobates; species Lithobates septentrionalis. The sequence goes on from JBBDGP010001532.1 coordinate 362,100, forward strand.
TAGATTCGTAAACTTTTTGTTAAAATATCGAAAGTTTGTTATGATGAATTTATCATTATGAGGGGTTCCCACCATGCCTGTGCTGAGTTCCCGGGTCTGTACACCCGCTGTGCCCATTATGAGGGGTTCCCACCATCCCTGTGCTGAGTTCCTGGGTCTGTACACCCACTGTGCCCATTATGAGGGGTTCCCACCATGCCTGTGCTGAGTTCACGGGTCTGTACACCCGCTGTGCCCATTATGAGAGGTTCCCACCATCCCTGTGCTGAGTTCCCGGGTCTGTACACCCGCTGTGCCCATTATGAGAGGTTCCCACCATCCCTGTGCTGAGTTCCCGGGTCTGTACACCCGCTGTGCCCATTATGAGGGGTTCCCACCATCCCTGTGCTGAGTTCCCGGGTCTGTACACCCGCTGTGCCCATTATGAGGGGTTCCCACCATCCCTGTGCTGAGTTCCCAGGTCTGTACACCCGCTGTGCCCATTATGAGGGGTTCCCACCATCCCTGTGCTGAGTTCCCGGGTCTGTACACCCGCTGTGCCCACTATGAGGGGTTCCCACCATCCCTGTGCTGAGTTCCCGGGTCTGTACACCCGCTGTGCCCATTATGAGGGGTTCTCACCATCCCTGTGCTGAGTTCCCGGGTCTGTACACTCGCTGTGTCCATTATGAGGGGTTACCACCATCCCTGTGCTGAGTTCCCGGGTCTGTACACCCGCTGTGCCCATTATGAGGGGTTCCCACCATCCCTGTGCTGAGTTCCCGGGTCTGTACACCCGCTGTGCCCATTATGAGGGGTTCCCACCATCCCTGTGCTGAATTCCCGGGTCTATACACCCGCTGTGTCCATTATGAGGGGTTCCCACCATCCCTGTGCTGAGTTCCCGGGTCTATACACCCGCTGTGTCCATTATGAGGGGTTCCCTCAGTTTTTATAACAATTACTAATGTTCGTAATGAATTTAGAACCGAAATTTGTAAACAAAGTTTCGTACACAATTCATATACATAAAAGTTTGTATTTCGGATTCATACAAAACTAATCACAACTGTCTAGTGGGGGGTCAGACAACACACGGGGGATCACCTTCTGTTGTATATCCACAGAAATCACCCAGCACGCTGGCAGATTGTCAGGAGAACCCCAAGTTCACAGCCCAGACAGGGGTAACAGCTGTATAACAGCACACACACTCTATTATCCCACCACTGCCACACACATGACAAGGATGGAAGACCACGGGAACTAGAGAACCAGGAGAGGACCTTGTATGGTGGAGGAGGGAGGGAGAGGGAGATTATTGTGATAGACTTGGCACAGCCTGCAATACCTCTGACCACCACTAGAGGGAGACTCCACACATATCTAGCTGGCTGACCAAACACAGGCAGATACAAATCTTACATACAATCTGGTGCACTATGAGGGTTGAAGGTCAGTCTAGTAATCAGCACACACTTCTGGGGTTCCTCAGGTTCCCCTACAAGCTAGAATCCTTGTGTTACTCCCCCTTCCCACTATCCATGTACACCCCACACCAGACACACAACATGGGGTCAGGGAGGGGACGGTGAGAAGTGGGGTGGACAGGGAGGCAGTTTGGGGGGAAGTGGAGGGGACAGGTGGGCAGTGAGAAGTAAGTGGGAGGAAAAAATTCCCATTATCTGTGGTCAGTGGGGGGGGGGGGGGGTTATTATTTAATAAAATATATAGTGATCACTGAGGGGAAATGTTGAGAATTTGAAAAAAAGGGGAACATAGGTGCTGGGACAGGGGAGCAAGAGGATGGAAAGGGGGCATTGAGGATACAGAGGGGCATTGGAGGGAAGACATTGAAGAGGGTGGAGACAGAGGGGTGGATGGAGGTCAGTGAGGGAACAGAGGGCTGTACAGGGGAGCAGTGGGGGCAGAAGTGGGACAGAGGGGATGGACAAGGGGCAGGGATAGGACAGGGGGGTGGACAAGGGGCAGGGATAGGACAGAGGGGTGTGTAGGGACAGAGGGCTGGACAGGGGGGCAGTGGGGGGAGACAGAGGGGAAGTGGGGGACACAGGTGTAGATAGGGGGCTAGAGAGGGGGGCAGTGGGGGAACAGAGGAGTGGACAGGAGGTCAGTGGGTGGACAAATGTGTGGATGGGTTGCAGTGGGGTGAATTGGGAGATGAATACCTGGCTGATGGTGTCCTGTTCCGCAGATTGATGTGGAGCTCCTCTGATGAATCTTCTATGGTTGGGGTCCTCTCGGATGATCCCTCTTGGCTCCTCTGATGAGTCTTCTATGGTTGGGGTCCTCTCGGATGGTCCCTCTTGGCTCCTCTGATGAGTCTTCTATGGTCGGGTGTCTTCCGAATCTTCCCAGCACAGTGACTGGACATGAAGGGGGAAATCTCTCCCAACTCTCGGCTTCTCTTCCTCCTGCTCACAAGTGTCCACAATCAGGATAAAGTTCTCTTCCGTGTCCCCGATGGAAGATGGAGGCTTCTTGTTCTGGCTGAGAGGTGTGAGGGATGTTCTGTGTCTGCACTACGGATCTGGGAAGACTCCAATCACTTTGTGAGCCAGCTTCCTCACACACGCCCTAGGGCCACTCTGACTACAAACACAGTGTGGGGGAGGGGGATCACACTAATAGACTCTCATTCCAGATTGGTCTTTTGAAGAAGGTTTGTTGGATGTTCTTCTGGTTAGTGGAAGGAAATGAACGTTGATTATTGAGTGCAGTGAGGAGAAGATTGTGAGGAGCAGGATGGGGGATTTTTCTCCAAGGAATGAATTTCTAGCAGTGAATGTGATTTTTATTCAGTAAATTCCATTCATTCCAAAATGAGATGATAAAAGGAAATGAAATGTTGAACTCCTTCTGATCGCCATTCATCAATCCATGGAATGTAGTGAGAAGATTTCTCCAAATTCTCCTTCAATAATCTCCTAGTGTATGAGGAGCTTTCCCTTCTTGTGAATGAATGAATGATTTGTAAAGCGCTACAAATGCGAACTGAATCGCCTCAAGGCGCTGATGCGTTGTGTTGTCAGCTTCATTAGAAGAGGTAAGTCTTGAGTTTTTTCCTGAAGGCCAGATTGTTTTCTTCCATGCGGATGTGAGTCGGAAGAGAGTTCCATAGCCGAGGTCCCTGGACTGCAAATCTTCGTTCTCCCCTTGTTTTGTAGCGGTATTTGGGAACGAGGAGGAGGTTTTGGTTGGATGATCGCAGATTGCGATTTGGTGTGTAATGTTTTATTTTCTCTCGGAGGTATTGAGGGGCGTTTCCATGTATGCATTTGTGGGTGAGGCAGAGGGTCTTGAAAGTGATCCGATTCTTTACTGTTAGCCAATGTAGGCTCCCAGGGGAGATGGACTCCCAGGGTTTTTTTCCTGTTATTAGTCCTGCCGGCATGTAAGCTGATATTGGGGTAATCCTATGTTTTTTTGATTTTTTTGTTTTTTGGTTTTTGACACTAAATTTAATTTATACAACAGCTTCTCCTTACTGTTCCCTGTGGTTGCAATTTAAGCCCTCCTGCTGTCCTGCCTGGTTGTGTCTGTTCTCGCTGGTTCTGATGAGATTTTCCAAGGGTCAACCTGTCTTGGGGGTAAGCGCTTTTTGGATGCTTTGGAGTGACAACACACACCTCATTATATGCTTTTTTTCTTTTTCTCTGCTGCACTATGATGGCAACAATGTATTTTCATGTATAAAAAACCCCCTTTTCTCCCCCCCCCCCCATTTTTTCCTTGTAGAATTACTAAAAGTGTTGGATGACGCGCTACTTAATTGCATACCCCTTGATAAAGCGACAAATGCGAAACATGTCGGGCTAGTATGCAATGACCACTATTTATGAATATGTAATGTACATCCTACCTGTTATTCCCCATCTTCTTGACCACTTTTGCTTTGTTTTAATTGTACTGTCATATTTGATGAGCATATGTGCTTGTTTTTAATGTTAACAATAAAATTGTTTTTTTAAGAAAAAGAGATAAGATATCTTAATCACTTTTCATATGTAATTAACATGCACCGTCAAAATCCCTCCTCTCCCCCCTATCTATAAATTTTTGTCTGGGATGTGGTGCCTATTTTGAGGGTGTTTCCCCACTTCCGGAACCTAAACCTATACAAAACTATGTAGAGTGCGTTTGCGTAGTCGAGATGGGAATTGATGATTGTTCCAACTACTGCTGCTTTGTCCTCTTCTGGGATGAAGAGGATGAGTCTGCGTAACTTGCGGAGGAGATGGTGCGATCCACTAACTACTGATCCTATTTGCGCATCCATTGTCATTTCTGGGTCCAAGATAACTCCAAGACTTTTGGCCTTGGTGCTCGGAGAAATGGTCTGTCCGAAGATGGCGGGGGGTGTCCATGGAGTCTTGGTTTGGAGATTTTGGTTAGCGTGTAGGTAGAGAAGTTCTGTTTTTGACCCGTTGAGTTTGAGGGAGCTAATGGTCATCCAATCATCTATTGAAGTGAGGCATTTCTCTAGTTGCTGATGGTGGTCTTTTTTTGTCCGGTGATCCGAAAGTAGATTTGGGTATCGTCTGCGTATGAGTGGAAGCAGAGGTCTGATTTTCTGATGATATTGAGGAGAGGGCGGATGTAAATGTTGAATAGCACTGGTGACAAGGGGGAGCCCTGAGGGACTCCACAGGAGATTGCCCGGGTTTCCGAGGTAAATGCTCCCAGTTTCACTGTCTGCGAGCGATTCTGTAAGAAGGATGCGAACCATTTTAGACTAGAATCTGTGGCTCCTGCTACTTCTGTGAGCCGGACAAGTAGAGTATTGTGGTCCACTGTATCAAATGCTGCACTGAGGTCTAACAGTACCAGGAGACATGACTCTCCGTCATCTGCTGCTTCGAGTGCATTGTCCCATTATTTTTAGAAGTGCTGTTTCCGTGCCATGGCCTGGGCGGAAACCTGATTGTAGAGGGTCCAGAAGTTGATGCGTGTCAAGGTGGCGTTGTAGCTGTTGTACTACCGTTTTCTCCATAATCTTGGAGAGGGTGTTGAGGCTTGTTATCGGTCGGCGGTGGTTGGGGTCTTTAGGGTCTTGTGTCCTCTTCCTTCCTCCCCTGATCACACTGGTGTCTTCAGAGAGATCCGGAGCTGAGCTCTCACATCTCTCAGGACTCTCATATTGCACACACCGGGGGATCACCTCATACACTTCATCTTCTACATGTGCTGGACGCCATGACACTCATTTCTTGGGGAAAACGTTCTCCCGGAGATCTTGGAGGAGATGAAAGGAATGTTTTTTTCGACGCATGTGTGAGACGAGGCACATGACATCACACGCTCCATCTTCTGCATGCGCGGTATAACATACAATTTCAAAATGGTGGTGTGGGGGGAGGGGACACAGGAGGGAGAATATGGAGTTACTATGGGGGAGGGGCAGTACAGGAAGTGGGTGACAAGCGACATATTGGGTAGATTCTGGAATAGAACACAAAAGCCTAACGCTGACCACACACTATACAATCTGATTGAGATTTTCCAAAATAATGTAATTCAGTGTGTATGGGATCAGGCAGATCCTTGTACTATGTAGAAGATAGAAAGGAGATTGTACAATCAGATTGTATAGTGTATGGTCACCTTTAGCACCCGTTCACACCAACAGTTACTCTGGCCATACACTAGGAGATTTTCAAATGAACGTCTGCCCGGCTTCTCACCCCTCACCCATACACAGCCCTCCCCAAATTATCACCCCTCCCCCTCACACAGCCCTCCCCGACTTCTCACCCCTCCCCCATACACACCCCTCCCCAAATTATCACCCCTCCCCCCCACACAGCCCTCCGCAACTTCTCACCCCTCCCCCATACACAACCCTCCCAGACTTCTCACCCCTCCCCCATACACATCCCTTCCCAAATTCTCACCCCTCCCCCATACACACAGCCCTCCCTGACTTCTCACTCCTCCCCCCATACACGCCCCTCCCCAAATTCTCACCCCTCCCCACCACACAGCCCTCCCTGACTTCTTCCCCCTCCCCCATGCACAGCCCTCCCCAAATTCTCACCCCCCCACACAGCCCTCCCTGACTTCTCCCCCCTCCCCCTATGCACAGCCCTCCCCAACTTCTCACCCCTCCCCCATACACAAGCCCTCCCCGACTTCTCACCCCTCCCCCATACACGCCCCTCCCCAAATTCTCACCCCTCCCCACCACACAGCCCTCCCCGACTTCTTCCCCCTCCCCCCATGCACAGCCCTCCCCAAATTCTCACCCCCCCACACAGCCCTCCCTGACTTCTCCCCCCTCCCCCTATGCACAGCCCTCCCCAACTTCTTACCCCTCCCCCCCACACACAGCTCTCCCCGACTTCTCACACCTCCCCCACACACAGCCCTCCCCGACTTCTCACACCTCCCCCATACACATCCCTCCCCCGCTTCTTACCCCTCCCCCATACACATCCCTCCCCCGCTTCTTACCCCTCCCCCATACACAGCCCTCCCCCGCTTCTTACCCCTCCCTCATACACAGCCTTTCCCGGCTTCTCACTCCTCCCCCATACACAGCCCTCCCCGACTTCTCACCCCTCCCCTATACACAGCCCTCCCCACCTTCTCCCCCCTCCCCCATACCCTCCCGACTTCTCACCCCTCCCCCATACACACCCTCCCCAAATTCTCCCCCCTCCCCCCCACACAGCCTTCCCTGACTTCTCACCCCTCCCCCATACACAGCCCTCCCCAACTTCTAACAACTCCCCCATACACAGCCCTCCCCGACTTCGCACCCCTCCCCCATACGCATCCCTCCCCCGCTTCTCACCCCTCCCCCATACACAGCCCTCCCCGACTTCTCACCCCTCCCCATACACATCCCTCCCTGACTTCTCACCCCTCCCCCATACACATCCCTCCCTACCTTCTTACCCCTCCCCCCACACACAGCCCTCCCCAACTTCTCACACCTCCCCCATACACATCCCTCCCCCGCTTCTTACCCCTCCCCCATACACAGCCCTCCCCGACTTCTCACCCCTGCCCCATACACAGGCCTCCCCGACTTCTCACCCCTCCCCCATACACAGCCCTCCCCGACTTCTCACCCCTCCCCCATACACAGCCCTCCCCACCTTCTCCCCCCTCCCCCATACACATCCCTCCCCAAATTCTCCCCCCTCCCCCCACACAACCCTCCCTGACTTCTCACCCCTCCCCCATACACATCCCTCCCCGACTTCTCACCCCTCCCCCATACACAGCCCTCCCGACTTCTCACCCCTCCCCCATACACATCCCTTCCCGACTTCTCACCCCTCCCCCATACACATCCCTCCCCGACTTCTCACCCCTCCCTCATACACAGCCCTCCCCACCTTCTCCCCCCTCCCCCATACACATCCCTCCCCAAATTCTCCCCCCTCCCCCCCACACAACCTTCCCTGACTTCTCACCCCTCCCCCCATACACAGCCCTCCCCGACTTCTCACCCCTCCCCCATACACATCCCTCCCCCGCTTCTCACCCCTCCCCCATACACATCCCTCCCCCGCTTCTCACCCCTCCCCCCACACACAGCCCTCCCCGACTTCTCACACCTCCCCCACACACAGCCCTCCCCGACTTCTCACCCCTCCCCATACACATCCCTCCCCCATACACAGCCCCCCAACGCTTTTCACCCCTCCCCCCATACACACAATTCTCACCCCTTCCCTGTACTGGAAATGTCCTATCCTGTCCTCTAATATTAGAAAGCAGAGAGTGTCTGTACTTCTCATTACATGTGAGCGCCCCTCCCCCATACACAGCCCTCCCCTCCCCCATACACAGCCCTCCCTACCTTCTCACCCCTCCCCCATACACAGCCCTCCCCAGCTTTTCACCCCTCCCCCATACATATCCCTCCCTGACATTTATCTTCCAGAGCCTCTGGTTTATAGACCATATACATCCTAAATATAGAACCATTCATCCAACTGTCCATCCAGAGCCTCTGGTTTATAGACCGGATACATCCTAAATATAGAACCATTTATCCAACTGTCCATCCAGAGCCTCTGGTTTATAGACCATATACATCCTAAATATAGAACCATTTATCCAACTGTCCATCCAGAGCCTCTGGTTTATAGACCGGATACATCCTAAATATAGAACCATTTATCCAACTGTCCATCCAGAACCTCTGGTTTATAGACCATATACATCCTAAATATAGAACCATTTATCCAACTGTCCATCCAGAGCCTCTGGTTTATAGACCGGATACATCCTAAATATAGAACCATTTATCCAACTGTCCATCCAGAGCTTCTGGTTTATAGACCAGATACATCCTAAATATAGAACCATTAATCCAACTGTCCATCCAGAGCCTCTGGTTTATAGACCAGATACATCCTAAATATAGAACCATTTATCCAACTGTCCATCCAGAGCCTCTGGTTTATAGATCGGATACATCCTAAATATAGAACCATTTATCCAACTGTCCATCCAGAGCCTCTGGTTTATAGACCGGATACATCCTAAATATAGAACTATTTATCCAACTGTCCATCCAGAGCTTCTGGTTTATAGACCAGACACATCCTAAATATAGAACCATTTATCCAACTGTCCATCCAGAGCCTCTGGTTTATAGACCAGATACATCCTAAATATAGAACTATTTATCCAACTGTCCATCCAGAGCCTCTGGTTTATAGACCGGATACATCCTAAATATAGAGCCATTTATCCAACTGTCCATCCAGAGCCTCTGGTTTATAGACCGGATATATCCTAAATATAGAACCATTTATCCAACTGTCCATCCAGAGCCTCTGGTTTATCTCTGCTGCATCCTATGTACACACTTGGTTGCTGTCTTTGTGGGCAGTGTTTGGAGGTTAGTGAAAATATGGCTCATCCATGTATTTTTACTGTTCCCCAGTTGTAAATATAAATTAGCTATTTTTGCACCTCTGTGCAGCCTGTGTCCCCTCCCCCACACCGCCATTATGAAAATGTATGTTATACCGCGCATGCAGAAGATGGAGCGTGTGATGTCACGTGCCTCGTCTCACACATGCATCATACAACATTCCTTTCATCACCTGCAAGATCTCCAGTAGATTTTTTTTTTTTTTGCTATATAATGAGTGTCATGGCGTCCAGCACATGTAGAAGATGAATTGTATGAGGTGATCCCCCGGTGTGTGCAATATGAGAGAGGAAAATTCCCCATCTTGCTCCTCCCAATCTTCTCCTCACTGCGCTCAATAATCAACTTTGATTTCACCTCCACTAACCAGAAGAACATCCAACAAACCTTCTTCATATGACAAATCTGGAATGAGATTCTGCTAGTATCATCCCAGAGAATGGAGGGAGGGGTCCTCTTTGTGAATTCACCCTCTCCTGCACTTTGTTTGTAGTCAGTCTCGCCAAGGGGCATCTTTGGAGGAGGGGCCCCCTGCGAGGAAGCTGGCTCACAATGTGATTGGAGTCTTCCCAGATTCATAGTGCAGACACAGAACGTCCCTCACACCTCTCAGCCAGGACAAGAAGCCTCCATACTCCATCAGGGACACGAAGAAGAGACAGAGAAGATCCTCACACAGGTCAGAGCAGAACAAGCTTCATGTCTACAGTCTGCACATTGCAGGCCTAGGACCCCCCACAAGGTGGAATGACACTTGAAGGAGACCTTTCCTCTGATTGTGGACACTTGTGAGCAGGAGGAAGAGAAGCCGAGAGTTGGGAGAGATTTCCCCTTTCATGTCCAGTCACCGTGCTGGGAAGACTCAGAAATCACCCGACCATAGAAGACTCATCAGAGGAGCCAAGAGGGACGATCCAAGAGGACCCCAACCATAGAAGACTCATCAGAGGAGCCAAGAGGGACCCTCCGAGAGGACCCCAACCATAGAAGATTCATCAGAGGAGCCAAGAGGGACCCTCCGAGAGGACCCCAACCATAGAAGACTCATCAGAGGAGCCAAGAGGGACGATCCAAGAGGACCCCAACCATAGAAGACTCATCAGAGGAGCCAAGAGGGACGATCCAAGAGGACCCCAACCATAGAAGACTCATCAGAGGAGCTTCACATAAACCTCCAGGATACCATCAGCCAGGTATTCATCTTCCAATTCACCCCACTGACCCCTCTCTTTCCACCACCCCCCACGGCCTTCCAATCCAGCTCCTTGTTTCCCCTCACTGCCTCCCAGTTTATCCTCCCCCTGTCCCTCACTTTCTCCTATCCACCCCCTTTTTCCCACCTCACTACCCCCTTATAGAATTAATTTTAAACTTCTGCCCCCCCCCCCCCAATTACCCTTCTGTCCCCACACTGCCCCGTCCAACCACTGAGCATCAGTGCCTCCTGCCTCTCTATTGAGCACCTCTGCCCCCCCCTTGTTCTTGCCCCATTTTTCCTACTAAGCACTAAGGATGAGCTCAGGCATGTTCGGAGCCGCATGTGGAGAGCCCGCCAGGAAGTCGGCACTGCGCTGCACTAATCACAGGCAGTGAGACATTTCCTGATCTCTGCAGCCGAGGACCGGGAAACTGTCTCACTGCCTGTGATTAGCGCTTTGCAGTGCCGACTTCCTGGCGGGCTCTCCACGTGAGGCTCCCAACATGCTTGAGCCTATCCTTACTAAGCACTAATGACCAACATCCCCCCCCTCCCCAGTGAACACCAATTTATTCAATCAACTGATAACAGCAGGCATCCCCCTTCCCCCACACTGACCACAGATAATGGGCACTTTTCCCTCAACATCCTCATCTACTTCGCCCTTTCCAACTGCCTCCCTATTCCCTCCCCCAATTCTCCCTGTCCTCTCACTGCCCCCATGTTGTGTGTCTGGTGTGGGGTGTACATGGATAGTGGGAAGGGGGAGTAACACAAGGATTCTAGCTTTAGGGGAGCCTGAGGAACCCCAGAAGTGTGTGCTGATTACTAGACTGATCCCCAACCAGCTGGTATTACTGTCTAACAATAATCTCCCTTTCCTTCCCTCCTCCACCATACAAGGTCCTCTCCTGGTTTTCTAGTTCCCGTGGTCTTCCATCCTTGTCATGTGTGTGGCAGTGGTGGGATAATAGAGTGTGTGTGCTGTTATACAGCTGTTACCCCTGTCTGGGCTGGGAACTTGGGTTTCTCCTGACAATCTGCCAGCGTTCTGGGTGATTTCTGTGGATATACAACAGAAGGTGATCCCCCGTGTGTTGTCTGACCCCCCACATCCCTGTACCCCGATATCATAGTCTGTAACCACAGATAGAGGACATTTTTCTGGGTTCATTCATGGCAGAGGATATCAGGGGATGGGATGTTCTCCAAGCTCCTCCTTCATAACAATCTATAGTGGTTTATCGATGTTCTGCCATCTTGGATCTCCCATAGGAAACACAGCAGGGAACAGCAGGTGGCACCAGCAGGGGGGAGGGGCGGCACATTCTCTGTATTGTAAAAGTGATTGGCCGGTTCTCCAGCTGTCCTGATCACTTCTACATGGCGGCCAATCACTGGCTGAGAATAATGCAAAGCTAATTTCTCTATTAACCTCTTGAATACCAGAAGGTTGACGACCGCCCACAGTACATTTACATTATCACTTTTATGCTAAATATCCTTGTAATGGGAGCAGCTAGCTGCCATACCCCCGGTATCCCCTTGTTATGTGGGCGATTGTCTACAAAATAAACATGGTTTCAGTGGCACATTCACCGCAAGATCACTTTTAGAGGCGACGGGAGAGGTTCCCCCCCGCCCCCGCTTCCCAATCATTTCCGCTGATAAAGGGGGGAAGCAATCCGAACTGCTGAAGGGATGGGCAGGAAGTCGAGTGAGGGCAAGATAGCCCCCCACTCTACTCTATGCCTTTGGAGGACCGAAGCGATGTCTGATGTCACGGCTGGTGCCTAATGGCCTTAACCACTTAGGCCCGGAAGGATTTGTCTCCTTAATGAGCTTTAACTGACAACTGCGCAGTCGTATGACGTTGTACCCAAACAAAATTGACGTCCTTTTTTTTCCACAAATAGAGCTTTATTTTGGTGGTATTTAATCAACTCTGCGTTTTTTATTTTTTGCGCTATAAACAAAAATAGACCGACAATTTTGAAAAAAAGCAATATTTTTGATATAATAAATATCCCCGAAAATTTTTTTTAAAAACAAATTTTTTCCTCAGTGTAGGCTGATATGTATTCTTCTACATATTTTTGGTAAAATCGCAATAAGCGTATATTGATTTGGTTTGCACAAAAGTTATAGCGTCTACAAAATAGGAGATAGATTTATAGCATTTTTATTATAATTTTTTTTTTTTACTAGTAATGGTGGCGATCTGCGATTTTTATCGGGACTGCAACATTGCGGTGGACAGATCGGACACTTTTGACACTATTTTGGGACCATTGACATTTATACAGCGATCAGAGCTATAAATAGCCACTGATTACTGTATAAATGACACTGGCAGGGAAAGGGTTAACACTAGGGGGCAATCAAGGGGTTAAATGTGTTAACTAGGGAGTGTTTCTAACTGTGGGGGGATGTGACTGACTGGGAGTCTCCTCAGTCTCCTCACCCCATGACAGAACGGAGATCTGTCTGTTTACATTGACAGATCTCCGTTCTGTCTCTGTCAGGAGCGATCGCGGGCATAGCGGCCAGCGGGCACCCGCATCGGCTCCACCGTCGCGCCACGGGTACGCGCCCCCTTGTGCTCTTAAAGTGGCCGGCGTACAGCTATGAGGGCTCACCCAGAGGAGCCAACCTCCTGGACCTCAAGCAGTTAAAGAGCCTTTTTTTTATTTATTTTTTGCTTTTAAAGGTAAATGAGAGATTTGGGGTCTTTTTGACCCCAGATCTCTCTATAAAGAAGACCTGTCATCCTTGTTTCTAATTCAAAGGGATTCCTTGTAAGAGGAATAAAAGTAATAAAAAATAAAAATAATTAAAGGGACAGTGTAAAAATAAAAAAATAAAATAAATAAGAAAAAATAAATAAAAGCGCCCTGTCCCTACTGAGCTCACGTGTAGAAGTGAAATCATACGTAAGTCCCGCCCACATATATATAAACGGTGTTCAAACGACACATGTGAGGTATCACCGCGATCGTTAGAGCGAGTGTAATGATTCTATCTCAAGACCTCCTCTGCCACTCTAAACAGGTAACCTGTAAACATTTTTTCTATATTGTTTTTATTAAGAACTTTTCACAATATAAAACAGATTATAAAACTGTATAAAGGGTACAGATAAGGAGGAATAACCTCCACAAGACAACTGACAAAGTCTATTGTAAACAGTACAAATCTACAGTAAATATTTTTGTTATAGTAGTAATCAGATAATAGAATAAATAAAATAAAAAAATGATAATAAAAAAATTGGAGTAAGAATAAAATAATATAAAAGTAAAATAGGGGGAGGGTGGGGCTGCTGAGTGTTGTGTTGCATGGCAGTGACTGGCAGCTGTGGGGTTTCTCCACCCTAAACACCCCCTCCCTGCCTCTCCACCCTAAACACCCCCCTCCCTACATCTCCACCCTAAACACCCCCTCCCTGCATCTCCACCCTAAACAGCCCCCCTCCCTGCTTCTCCACCCTAAATACCCCCCTCCCTGCCTCTCCACCCTAAACAGCCCCCCCCGCCTCTCCACCCTAAATACCCCCCTCCCTGCCTCTCCACCCTAAACACCCCCCTCCCTGCCTCTCCACCCTAAACAAATAACCTCTGTGTTTAATGATGGGGAGGGGGTCCTTTGCAAAAATGGAGGGTAGTGTTGAGGAAGGGGCCCTGTGTAATGATGGGGAAAGGTATGGTGATAGGGGGGTTGGTTTTGTTTAACAATGCCTCTCAAGCCCCTTCCACTGATAACAGTCTGGCCACACCCATTTTTTGGCGTGATGTGCCGCATGTTTACATTAGCCTCAAGTTCTAAAGTTGTGAGGTATGTACTGTGTCCTGTGATGCTGGGACTGTATACTCTGTCCTGTGATGCTGAGACTGTATACTCTGTCCTGTGATGCTGGGGTTGTGTACTCTGTCCTGTGATGCTGAGCTGTATACTCTGTCCTGTGATGCTAGGGTTGTATACTCTGTCCTGTGATGCTGAGCTGTATACTCTGTCCTGTGATGCTGGGGTTGTATACTCTGTCCTGTGATGCTGAGCTGTATACTCTGTCCTGTGATGCTAGGGTTGTATACTCTGTCCTGTGATGCTGAGCTGTATACTCTGTCCTGTGATGCTGAGCTGTATACTCTGTCCTGTGATGCTGGGGTTGTATACTCTGTCCTGTGATGCTGGGGTTGTATACTCTGTCCTGTGATGCTGAGCTGTATACTCTGTCCTGTGATGCTGGGGTTGTATACTCTGTCCTGTGATGCTGAGCTGTATACTCTGTCCTGTGATGCTGGGGTTGTGTACTCTGTCCTGTGATGCTGAGACTGTATACTCTGTCTTGTGATGCTGGGGTTGTGTACTCTGTCCTGTGATGCTTGACTGTATACTCTGTCCTGTGATGCTAGGGTTGTATACTCTGTCCTGTGATGCTGAGCTGTATACTCTGTCCTGTGATGCTGGGGTTGTATACTCTGTCCTGTGATGCTGAGCTGTATACTTTGTCCTGTGATGCTGGGGTTGTATACTCTGTCCTGTGATTCTGAGCTGTATACTCTGTCCTGTTATGCTGAGTTGTACACTCTGTCCTGTGATGCTGAGCTAAATACTCCTGACACTATGGGTGGAAGTTAGTGGAATAGAGGGGACGGAATGGTGGATTATATAAGGGGTGGGGCTTATGAGAAGTGGGATGGGCCAAATGGAAGGGGCGGGGTCTGCCCCCCCATGCTAAAACGTCACCAGCTACCACTGGGAACAATGGTCTGGCAATGTACATTCCCTAAGTACCCTTGGGTGCAAGCCATCTGGTGCCCTTATTTAATGTGCTCGTAAAGCAAACCCATCTCTCCTCCGTGTTCTTTGTTCTTTGTTGATTTTATCCCAATTTATGCCTTCTAGCAAAGTTCGTAGTTTAGGGAAGTTGGCTCTTTTGAAATGAAGTGTCTTTGTATTCCCCTTATGTTTCCTGTTTGTGATTTATACTGAAGCCAATTGACCTGTGTGTATTTCCACATCCGTGATCAGGTCTGTATTGTTGGTAATCAGTAGATCCAGTAACGCTTTATATCTAGTTGGTGCGTCTACCATCTGACCCATAAAATTGTCCTGTAAGACATTAAGGAACTGGCGAGCCTTAGATGAATG
Organism: Lithobates septentrionalis; assembly: GCA_037952835.1. NCBI lineage: Eukaryota > Metazoa > Chordata > Amphibia > Anura > Ranidae > Lithobates > Lithobates septentrionalis. The sequence continues at coordinate 377,348 of JBBDGP010001532.1, forward strand.
TGCGGTTCCCTTCGCCCAGTCTATGTCTGGATAATTAAAATCCCCCATTATGATAACAGTTCCCATCCTTGCTGCTAATCCAAATTGTGATAGGAGATCTGTCTCCCCCTCCTCCCTCAGGTTAGGGGGCCTATATAGCATACTCCCAGTATTATTTTCCCCTAGCTTCATCCTTTGGAGCTCTACCCATAAAGATTCCACCTCCTCTCTAGCCCCCTCAGTGATGTCATCTCTCACATTCACTTGTACATTATTCTTGATATATAGGCATACCCCTCCCCCTTTTTTACACTCTCTATCCTTGCATAAAGGGAATACCCTTGAATGTTTGCCAGCCAATCATGAGAGCTGTTTGAACCAGGTCTCTGAAATTCCCACAAAATCAAAATCCTCCTCATACAACAGTATCTCTAGTTCACCCATCTTGTCCGCCAGGCTCCTGGCATTGGTGAACATGCCACATAGTTTAGACCGGTCGCATATTGTCCTCGTATTGGGTGTTTCAAGATTGCAACTAGGACTTGTTACTATACTTACCTTGTGTTTAGGTGCTTTAGTCAACCTACCACTAATACCCCCAATACTACCCTCTGGAATTTGTTCCGCGCTGACTATCTCTACCTCTTGACAATCCCCACCATCTCCTAGTTTAAAAATCCCCTCTAACTTTTTGCCCATCTTCATTCCCAGCTGATCTGCCCCCTCTTCATTTAGGTGCAGTCCGTCCCTTCTATAGTACTGATGATCGACTGAGAAGTCGGCCCAGTCCTCCAGGAACCCAAACCCCTCCTTACTACACCAGCTCTTCAGCCACTTGTTTACTTCCCTAATCTCCCTCTGTCTTTCTGGTGTGGCTCGATGTACCGGTAGTATTCCTGAGAATTGAGAAAGTCCCTTTCCTCAATTTAGCTCCCAAGTCCCTAAAATCATTCTTAAGGACACTCCATCTGCCTCTGACTTTGTCATTGGTGCCAACGTGCACCATGACAGCCGGGTCTTCCCCAGCCCCTCCCAGTAATCTGTCCACCAGATCTGTGATGTGCCGAACCCGAGCGCCCGGTAGACAACATACTGTTCGGCGCTTCAGGTCTTGGTTACAGATTGCTCTCTCTGTCCTAAGAATTGTGTCCCCTACCACCAGAATCTGTCTTTCCTCCCCCCCCCACCACTCTCACTGGAGGAGTTCTTCCCCCAGCAGGTAGGAGAGTCCCTCATCTCCAGCAGTGCTGGTCCCTGACTGGTTTCACCAATGTCACTCAATGGAGCGTACTTATTGGGATGCTCCAGTCCTGGATCGGCCTCCCTGGCACTTCCCCCTCTACCCTTCCTGACTGTGACTCATCTACTCTTTTCTAGTACCTGCACCTCTTTGTCTCCACCCCCCTCTGTGCTGGCCCCTGCCGGCACCTGCCGTGTACGTTCCCGGCTCTCCTTTAGTATGGAGGGACTTCTCAGTGCTGACAGTTGCTTCCCCAGATTCAGAACCTGGGCTTCCAGGGAAACAGCATGCTTACATTTTGAACAGCAGTATTCACCCTCGATCGGATGATCAAGGAATACATACATGCCGCAGGATATACACTGAGTCGCATCTCGACACCCGCCGGGCATTGTACCCACTAATTTAATGAGGATTGGGGATTATACCCTGTCCAAATTATGTAATAACTAACTTCCTAACACTATACTGTAGTGTGCAGTCAGTCAGTGTAGTATATATAATACAGTGCAGAGTATATAGTGCAGTCAGTGTAGTGTGTGTGTGTGTGTGTGTATATATATATATATATATATATATATATATATATATATATATATATATATATATATATATATATATATATATATATATATATATATATATATATATATATACAGTTCCGAGTATATAGTGTAGTCAGTGTATTGTATATAGTACATTGTAGAGTATATAGTGCAGTCAGTGCAGTGTGTGTGTGCATATAATACATTGCAGATTATACAGTGCCATCAGTGTAGTATATATAATACATTGCAGAGTATATAGTGCCATCAGTGTAGTATATATAATACATTGCAGAGTATATAGTGCAGTCTGTGTAGTATATATAATACATTGCAGAGTATATAGTGCAGTGCAGAGTATATAATACAGTGTATTGAAGTGGGTAAGGGGAACCCCTATGACAGAATTAAGAAAAAAAAAACAGCGTGGGATCCCCCCAAAATCCATACCAGGCCCTTTTCTTTTTTTTAAATAGCATGGGGGTCCCCAAATCCATACCAGACCCTTATCCGAGCATGCAGCCTGGCAGGCCAGGAAAGGGGGGGATGAGCGAGTGCCCCTCATCCTGAACCATACCAGGCCAACATGGGGAGGGTGCTTTGGGGTGTCCCCAAAGCACCTTGTCCCCAATGATAATAGGGATAAGGGCCCCAAGATCCCAAGGGGGATAACAAGGGGGCCCCAAGATCCCGCCCCCCTATGTGAATGGGTATCGGGTACATTGTACCCCTATCCATTTACCAAAAAAGTGTCAAAAATTAAAAACCACAAGAGACAGTATTTGACAATTCTTTTATTTTATTTTTACTTTATTATTTACCCCCTTCATGACCAGGGCATTTTTTGCTATTCAGCACTGTGCTGAATGTGAGTGTATAAATGCATGTACATGCGAGTAAATGCAACACAATGTGACTCTGGGAACAAAACACGAGTTTGTCTCCTTTCATCACCTGTCCTTCCCAATGTTAAAAAATGCACTGCAAACGCATGTAAACGCACATGTGGAGATTCATGAAAACTTATATTTGGGGGGTGACGTTTGGTGACAATGTGATCAGTTACACCCACTTATGTTTTATTTCACCATTATTTTTCTTTAATATCTGTGTTTTCACTTCAGTACTTGAAATAATCTGAAAACTGAGAGTGATATGAAGACTTTGTGCCGTTATATTGTATGTTCATATGTCCGTGTGTACACCAAACTGAAAAGAGGGACATTTATAGGGCAAAGGGGGACATAGAAATATGGTGTCCTACAAGGGAGAATGATGAGAGATAATAAATCACTATCTCATTACCTTCTCCACTGATAATTCCAGCAACGTCTCCTCTATAATTCCTCCCACATGGAGTTTCCTGTCTGTACCTTACCTCACTTCCTGTCTGTACCTTACATCACTTCCTGGCTGTACCTAACTCCACTTCCTGTCTGTACCTTACATCACTTCCTGTCTGTACCTTACATCACTTCCTGTCTGTACCTTACATCACTTCCTGTCTGTACCTACCTCACTTCCTGTCTGTACCTTACATCACTTCCTGTCTGTACCTTAAATCACTTCCTCCCTGTACCTAACTCCACTTCCTGTCTGTACCTCACGTCACTTCCTGTCTGTACCTTACCTCCCCTCCTGTCTGTACCATACTTCAATTCCTGCCTGTACCTTACATCACTTCCTGTCTGTACCATACATCACTTCCTGCCTGTACCTTACATCACTTCCTGCCTGTACCTTACCTCACTTCCTGCCTGTACCTTACCTCACTTCCTGCCTGTACCTTACATCACTTCCTGCCTGTACCTTACCTCACTTCCTGCCTGTACCTTACCTCACTTCCTGTCTTCCTTAGAAACTTCCTGTCTCTGTATAAGTGTGATCTCCACCTTGTGGAGCTCAGAAGAACTGCAGCCCTGAGAAATGTCACAGGAAACTGAAACCAAACTGTCCGATTAAGGTTTATTAGTGTTTATTAACTACTTGACCTTCAGAGAGGTTTTACCCCCTTTATGACCAGGCAATTTTTTCTGTTCAGCACTGCGCTACTTTAACTGGCAATTGCTCAGTCATGCAATGCTTTACCCATATGACATTTATATCATTTTTTTCCACACAAATAGAGCTTTCCTTTGGTGGTATTTGATCACCACTGGGGTTTTTATTTTGTATTATATAAATGAAAAAAGTCCAAAAATTTTGAAAACAAATGATATTTTCTATTGTTCTAAAACCTATCCAATAAAACGAAATTTCTTTTTTAATTTAGGACAAACTATATTCTGCTACATAACAAGGGTGTTTCTACCCCAAGTTAATAAGATTCCTCCTGAGCTGTCGGGTGCTGGATGTGCAGTTGCTCAGCTACCAATGTGATGAAAAGATGAAAGACAATCCACAACTCCGTACATGCTCTTAAATCAGTCCCAAATTTATTTTATCTCCATAAAAGATAGGTTTACAGCAGAAGTTAACGCGTTTCAGCCACAATGGCCTTACTCACAGTGTGAGCGGGTGTTAATGAGAGTGAGTCTGTTTGGCAGTGTGTATATAGTGTGAAAATGTTCTGAATATGAACCCCTTCTTCAGGGTCAGAACAAGTTTTTCATTATTAGGCCAGAACATGTTCTTTATTTTGGAGGCGTGTCACTATTCCACCAATCGCCTTTTCACCTACAACTTTTATTGGTGCAAGAATTGTTTTTTTCTTTATCGCTCATCACGGGACACAGAAAAACCTTATTAATCCTTACTCATATGGGGTTATATGCCACCTACAGGTGATTGGACACTGGAATAAAAGACAGGAAGTCCTCTCCTATATAATCCTCCCATACAGGAAGTTCCTCAGATTTTTTTTGCCAGTGACTGAAGATGATGGTCATGGTTGTGCAGCTGTCTGCATAATGTTACCAGATTCTCAATGGTACAGATTAGAATCAGCCAATATAGGCAAAGTTGTTCGCAAACTAAGACTTTCCTCTTCCCCCCTTTTTAGTGAAGGAGAATCTGACAAGTTACAAGCAGATAATGATGAGAGGCAGAACATTCCTCTTCATGGGACAATGTGCTTGGTACCCCAGAGTCAGAGTTTGATTCGGACTCAGAAGGCCTGGTGCATAATAATTGAGGTGACCACTTTCTGAGTTATTATCCAGCTCCCACTTCCTCCTGGGGCACCCGCGCTGGAAGTAAGTTCACTTCTCCTCCCTCTCGGCAATCATCTGGGACACGTCACAGGCCCCAGATGATTGCCCGGCCAGTCAGGCTTGCGCATGCGAGATGTGTGCTCGGCTGTGAAGCCACAGCCAGGTGCTCACAGTGACAATTCTGGCACCGTGGAGAGGAGGGGGAGACTAGCGGGGCTTCGTTCCCCCGCATCGCTGGACCCTGGGGCAGGTAAGTGTCCGATTATTAAAAGTCAGCAGCTGCAGTATTTGTAGCTGCTGACTTAATTTTTTTTTTTTTAGTAGGAACTCCCCTTTAAGGGCTGTGTTAATTAATATGTTAATTATATATATCCCTTTCTTTTTGAACTAGATTAATACTAGCTATATGTTGTGCCTTTTAAAGGGCTCCCACGCCCTCCGGGGTGGGTCACTGCTCTTCCGAGCCCCCGGCCACCTGACGCCCCTCGGTAAAACGTGTGAGCAGTGGGTGATCTTCAACAGATATTTTATATATACATGAAATATTATTATTTGTACTCACAAAATGTATCTCATGAATAACATGTGCTCTCTTTGTTTCCATAGCTATATGATAATCATTCCTTTATACCGTCTAATTATAGAAATCTCCTGAAGAAGCGGCTAATTTAAACCCGCGAAACATGTTGAGCAACCGATATACAGATGGTATCCATGTTCTATTTCTTGTCATAAGATAAAATTTTCCTGATTTTATGAATATGTTATCATATATATTTTTGTAATAAAATCCCTTTATTAATTTTACTCTTGATTGATCAATATCATACAGTACCACCAAAGTCCAAACATAGCCTCTCTCTTGCTCTATTCCACATGGATGGTGACTGTATCATTTGTGTCAGGTTCCTATAAGGTGTCAGGAAGTCACTGTCTATTTCTCCATGGAGGAGTGGGAGTATTTAGAAGGACACAAGGATCTCTACAAGGACGTCATGATGGACAATCAGCCGCCCCTCACATCACCGGGTAAGAGGAGACTTTATTGTAAAGGAGAGAGCCGTACGGAGGGTCCACCTAGATCCCCCATCATCTGATAAACACATAGAAACAATGTATCCAGTCAGTGTGTGTGTTTCCTACAGATGGATCCAGTAATGGGAACCCACCAGAGAGATGTCCCCGTCCTCTGTATTCCCGGGATTTCACACAGGTAAATATAAAAGAAGAGATTAAAGAGGAGGATGATGAGGATGGGGTGATGGAAGAGTCAGAGTTTGCAAAAGGACACAAAGATCTGTACCAGGATACCATGGAGGAGTCATCCAGCTGCAGAAACCCAACAGGTAGATGTTCCCGTCCTCTGTATTTATGGGATTCCACACAGGAAGATCACACCATCCCTCACCATCATCAGGTAGATGAGGAACAATCACTGATAATATCATTAGGATCTGTACATTATCTGCATTGTTACACTTTATGTCATTTTTATTATATACTCAGAGTGGAAACCTGAGCGAATCTAAAATCAACATTAAAGAAGAGATAAAAGAGGAGGATGATGTGGCGGATGGGGTCATGGAGGAGTCAGAGATTTTAAAAGAACACAAAGATCTGTACCAGGACACCATGGTGGAGTCGTCCAGCTCAATGAACCCCCCAGAGAAATGTCCTCTGTATTCCCGGGATCCCACACAGGAAGATCTCACCATCCCTCATTGTTACAAGGTTGGTGGGATGCAGTATGTAGGACATGGACTCGTGGAGGAGATGTGTAGATTTTATATATGTGATGTCACAATAATAAAGCTTATATCTTACAGATGACATTCTCTCATTTTCTTGATTTAGAGTGGAGATCCAATCGATATAGAATTTGAGGTTAAATCAGAAGAAGAAGAGATGTATGTGAGGGATGATCAGCAGTCTAAGGAGGAGGATGGAATAACGGGGACATTTATAGAGGAGGACACTCCTACAGAGATCAGCACAGGTCGGTCATTAACACGAAATACATTCCTCCACCCATACTGCTCACTGATTGGTCCAGACTAGGGTGGGGACTGGGTGATATCAGCCTTTAATACCCTGGTCACTTTCCTGAGCTGTGTTCCCCGTCCTGTATTCCTGTATTTCTCTCGGATAATCTTCCTTCTCTGTGCTGCAGATACAGCTCATGTATCTAGGATGGATTTATGGAGATTCTGGGGTTCAGCTGGTAGCGAAATGTTCATTTTCTCCATAGGCGGTTTGTGCTTTAGTTAATTGGGCCACGTGTCTTAAAGTGGTTGTTAAGCCACTCTAACCTGTATACACTATCAACACTGTCTCCTATTGTAGTGCCCCCCTCTGTGTGTGATTTATAAAAATAAATGCTGCAAATACCTCATTTCACTGCCGAGATTACGATCACATGACTGGCCGGCTTTCTCCTTTCCTCCTCTGAGAGATGCAGAGGGTGGGGCTGAGATTCCTTTGCTGATGTCAGTCTGGAGGGGAGGAGAGAGCTGGCTGGTCATGTGATAGCAATCCCGGCTCTTAAATGAGGTATTTGCAGCATTTCTATTTATAAATCATTCACAGAGGGGAATCCTGCAATAGGAGGCAGTGCTGATGGTGTATACAGGTTCATGTTATGAGAGCAGCAGGAGGGTGGAGGGGCGGCTCACACACAGACAGAGGGGGGAGGGGGGAGGGGCGGCTCACACACAGACAGAGGGGGGAGGGGTGGCTCACACACAGACAGAGAGGGGAGGGGGAGTAGGACACAGGAGCAGAGAGGAGAGCAGATAGCAGAGCTGCTGATGACAGAGGCATGTAAACTGACCACAGTATCTGGTCTCAGCAGCCAGACTATGCCGTGGTCAGTTTACAGAGGGGTGGGGAGAAACTTGCAGGATCAGCCAGGTTTTTTAGGTGTTACGGGCAGGGCCGGTGCTAGACTATTTTGCACCCTAGGCAAGACCAGCAACTTGCGCCCCCCCCCCCCCCCCCCAAAAAAAAAAAAAAAACACACTGAATGGCTTTGTGCAGTGTCATTAAATAATAGCACAACACACTCTTTGATCACAGATCCCAGTGTGTATTGTGTGACAATATGACAGTGCACTTTCTAATTATTTCACTGTGAACACCAGGGCCTGATTGCAAGTGCGACCTTTGCGACCCTGGCCATTTGGCCTGGATTAAGAGCATCATGGGCCTGGTGCTGAGGACTTTGGTCTTTGGTGGGCTCTGGATCATGAAGCCCCTTGCCCTGTATTTTCTCTACAGCCCCGCCTTAACCATCACTTGTGCCTAGGCATTCTTTCCATCACCACCCATTGCACCTGGGACCCCTTTCCTCATCATCTACTGTGCCTGCAGCCTCCCTTGCCTTACCACCCACTGCACCCACAGCCCTCTTCCCTCACCACCTACCGTGCCTGTAGCCCTCCTTTATTGCAGAAATACTACAGGGGATGATCAGAGACTGCAGACATAGTACAGGAGATGATCAGAGACTGCAGAAATGGTACAGGAGATGATCAGAGACTGCAGACATAATACAGGAGATGATCAGAGACTGCAGACATAATACAGGAGATGATCAGAGACTGCAGACATAGTACAGGAGATGATCAGAGACTGCAGACATAGCACAGGAGATGATCAGAGACTGCAGACATAATACAGGAGATGATCAGAGACTGCAGACATACTACAGGAGATGATCAGAGACTGCAGAGATGGTACAGGAGATGATCAGAGACTGCAGACATAGTACAGGAGATGATCAGAGACTGCAGACATAGTACAGGAGATGATCAGAGACTGCAGACATGGTACAGGAGATGATCAGAGACTGCAGACATACTACAGGAGATGATCAGAGACTGCAGAGATGGTACAGGAGATGATCAGAGACTGCAGACATAGTACAGGAGATGATCAGAGACTGCAGACATAGTACAGGAGATGATCAGAGACTGCAGACATAGTACAGGAGATGATCAGAGACTGCAGACATAGTACAGGAGATGATCAGAGACTGCAGACATAGTACAGGAGATGATCAGAGACGGTACAGGAGATGATCAGAGACTGCAGACATACTACAGGAGATGATCAGAGACTGCAGACATACTACAGGAAATGATCAGAGACTGCAGAGATGGTACAGGAGATGATCAGAGACTGCAAACATAGTACAAGTGTTTCCTAGGCTAGCAGTGACCAGTGTGGAAATACATTGATCACTGCACTGTGTAAACAGGAGATTACAAGATATAAGTGCCAAAAAAAAAAAGTAATTTCTCAAGCACAGGAGGACAGTAAATGGTTAACAGGTCTGAGAAGCTCCTCCCAGCCTGACCAGATAATGCCTTCAAAGATAACAAATAAAAGGTCAAACAAAACCTAGATGGCCTATATAGCTATAGAAAGAGCTGAAGTTGCAGCGTCTTGCAGAAGTCTAATCATCATTCTCCTGTCCTGTGTTCAGTGTAAATAAAAACACAGATCACAAGCAGTGTGAGAAGAGGGAGGGGAGATCAGTGTGAGAAGACGGAGGGGAGATCAGTGTGAGAAGACGGAGGGGAGATCAGTGTGATCACCGCATATTCTACACACAGGACGGGAGAAGGAGAACACACTGATCCATTTCTGCAGCCAGCAATGCATTGTGACATGTTTGATCTCCATACCTTCTTCTTCATACTCAGGTATGTCGGATCCTCTCCATCCCGCCCTGCTCTGGCCACTAGCATCTTCTAGTCAAATGTGGCGGGCTGGGCAATCTGATTGGCTAAGGAGGTAGTGGGAGGCGGAGCAACTTAGCAGTCACGCCCTCCCACTCAGAAGAGCAGCGCTATTGGCTGCCTGCCCTGTTACACAGACGTCCCTCTCCCTCCAGCATGTGTGAAAGCCGATAGGAGGGAGAGGGGAGAAGCTGCACACCGCACTGCAAGGCTACCACCCGCGCGCCTGCCGCACCGAACTCCTTGCTGTCTGGGTCCCCTATCAGCGGCTCTGCCGGGAGCTTGGGGGGGCGACAAGAAGGGGAAGGCAAGGGTCAGATGCGCCCCTAGGCGGCAGTGCGCCCTAGGCGGCTGCCTAATTCGCCTAGTGGGTGCACCGGCCCTGGTTACGGGGGGCCAAATGACAAGGGACAAGCACTGTGTCATATAACATGCTTTAAAGGAACAGGATCCACTATTTTATTTTTTTGGGTTAAAAAACGCTTTAAGTCTTCTGTCCCATACCCGGATATAGCAAGATCTCTGACAGAGGAATTCTCCCAGGGTTACTAGTTCTGTTGTTTGCTGGCAGTGCCGGGTGGAGGGATATGTCTGTATAGTCTCAGACCCGAGACAAGAAGAACTCTCCACATAGTATAGATCTATAACATCTCTCACTTTATTACATAGAAATATCTGTCACACACATCGGTAGACATGCACAGTGTATCTCCTCAGTGCTCGGTCCAGCCGCAATGGGCGTGATGACATTAGATTGCTATGCTCCGCCCAACATGCTGACATCATCACATCAAGGATTGGATCAGTGATCAAGCCGCTGATGACCTCATCTGTGGTGTATTTTTTTGTATAAGATTTAAAGGGCCAGCGCTGCATATTTTGGAGGAATTCTGTTATATCTCATATCTGGGTATTATGTGAGCAGCTTCCTGATTACTTATTTCATTTCAGGGTGGAATCAGTTTATAGTGTTTTGATATTATATCTGATGATTTGATTGGAGCACAGACTTTTTCATTTATTGATAATAATGTGATAATAGCCTAAAACTTTGTAACCTTAAACAGAAAGTGATAATGAGGGGGAGGAGTCAATAACCCAATGATGTTGGTCTTCAGGATCAGTCCAGTCTTTATCTAGGTTGTTCTCCCCCCATCCTCACTCTCTAGTGGGGCTCAGCCCCGCTGTTATTAATGACTAAATAATGAAGTGCAGGACTTCTTGTGTTATGAGAACATCATAATGTGTGATAGAGGGGGTGGGGACACTCGTCCTATAATCCCCTCATCACTGTCACTCCTATAAAAGACAGTTCTCGTTGTTTCCTCACTCTCTGACTAAGGTCCATGAATAAAGAAATGAACTGGTAGGAGATCAGAGGACCCATTTACTAGTTACCTTGAGGGGGGAATTGTAAGATCCTCAGAGACAAAGCTGCCTGATGTGGGCGGAGTCCTGGTTTAGGGGAACCAATCTGCTCATGTCTAGTAATAATCTTTGTATTTCTATTTTAGTAGATGGACGGGAGATGAGGAAAACCTCAGAGGATTGTCTCACTTTGTCTCCAGACCGTGAAGTAGAAGATGAGGACATCACACAGTATAGTTCAGGAGAAAACCCGACTACCTCAAATGTCCATCCGGCACCACACAGTGTAGATGGACCATCGTATTCCTCTTATCCTGAGGAACCTCAGACTGTGAGGTTCCTCCCAACAGATAAGAGGTATTCCTGTACTGAGTGCGGAAAGTGTTTCCATTATAAATACCGTCTTAATGTGCATAAAAGATCTCACACAGGAGAGAAGCCGTATTTCTGTCCTGAGTGCGGGAAATGTTTTTCACAGAAGTCCCATCTTTCCACCCACCAGAGATCTCACACGGCGGAAAAGCCGTATTCCTGTTCTGAGTGCGGGAAATGTTTTTCACAGAAGTCCCATCTTTCCACCCATCAGAGATCTCACACTGGGGAGAAGCCGTATTCCTGTCCTGAGTGCGGAAAATGTTTTTCAGCTAGATCCACTCTTTCCACACACGAGAGATCTCACACGGGGGAGAAGCCGTATTCCTGTCTTGAGTGCGGAAAATGTTTTTTAAGGAAGTCCCAACTATCCATACATCAGAGATCTCACACAGGGGAGAAGCCGTATTCCTGTCCTGAGTGCGGGAAATGTTTTTCTGTTAGATCCTCTCTTTACAAACATCAGAAATCTCACATAGGGGAAAAGTCATATTCCTGTCCTGAGTGCCTGATATGTTTTTCAAGGAAGTCCCAACTTTCCAAACATCAGAGGTCTCACATGGGGGAGAAGCCGTATTCCTGTTCTGAGTGTGGGAAATGTTTTTCAAGGAAGATCGTCCTTTCCACACATGAGAGATCTCACACGGGGGAGAAGCCGTATTCCTGTCCTGAGTGCGGGAAATGTTTTTCTGATAGATCCACTCTTTACAAACATCGGAAATCTCACACGGGGGAGAAGTTGTATTCCTGTCCTGAAAGCGGGAAATGTTTTTCAAGGAAGTCTGTCCTTTCCACACATGAGAGATCTCACACGGGGGAGAAGCCGTATTCCTGTCCTGAGTGCGGGAAATGTTTTTCTGATAGATCCACTCTTTACAAACATCGGAAATCTCACACGGGGGAGAAGTTGTATTCCTGTCCTGAAAGCGGGAAATGTTTTTCAAGGAAGTCTGTCCTTTCCACACATGAGAGCTCTCACACAGGGGAGAAGCCGTATTCCTGTCCTGAGTGCCTGAAATGTTTTTCAAGGAAGTCACAACTTTCCAAACATCAGAGATTTCACACGGGGGAGAAGCTGCCTTCCTGTCCTGAGTGCGGGAAATGTTTTTTACACAAGTCCGATCTTTCTAGACATGAGAGATCTCACACAGGGGAGAAGCCGTATTCCTGTCCTGAGTGTGGGAAATGTTATTCAGCTATGTCCTCTCTTTCCACACATCAGAGATTTCACACAGGGGAGAAGCCATATTCCTGTCCTGAGTGCGGGAAAACTTTTTCAGATAGATCGGGTCTTTCCAGACATCAGAGATCTCACACAGGGGAGAAACCGTATTCCTGTCCTGAATGCGGGAAATGTTTTTCACAGACATCCAGTCTTTACAAACATCAGAGATCTCACACGGGGGGAGAAGCCTTATTCCTGTCCTGAGTGAGGGAAATGTTCCTCCCTGAAGTCCTGCCTTCCTGTACATCAAGGATCCCACACAACCCTTGAGGTGTATTACTGCCTTGAGTGCGGGAAATGTCTTCTATATGAATGTTGCTGGACATCACAGCTCTCATGTGGGGAAGAAGCACACCCTGATATACCCCTCAGATATACTCCATGGCTGATCTTCATCATATAAGAAGCAGGGTGATATATTTGTGGTGAGTGTGTGAAGGGGGGTGTGAGTCCCTGGATGTCCTTTATTATTGGCCCGTACACAGGGAGGACTTGTCTCACCAATATTCCACTTATATTGTGTTTTATCACTCGTTTATTTCAAGGTTCACATTAATTGGACCTTTTTCTATGTATAATGGTAATTTCACCTTCATATGTATGTTCTCTCATTGGTTGGTGGTAATACTTGGTTTGCAGATACGTTTTATTTAGCGCACTTTTTTTGTGGTTTTCAGCAAACATTTTCATAGTGCACGTTGCTGAATATTTTATTGTCACCACAGCGCTGCCTCTGACATTTATTTTCTTGGTAATACACGGGGTGGTTTATCCGTATCCACTTAGGGAATGCAGCAGCTGTGCTATTAATGAGGTTTATGGTGATCAATACTAAGTTTAGTCACTAATATCGGTAAGGTCAGGGGTCACACACAGCTTCTCCTGGGTGCAGGGACTATAGGGGGGTTTTATCTTTATTATATTTGTTTTTCTTTACTATTTTTGTTCTTAGTTGATGATTCTTTTATGTCTGATTCTTGGAAGTGGTTACAATAGAATGTATAGGATTGGTATAGATGTGATATGATCCCTTTACCAGTATATGGATGTAGTACACTTCCATGTCAATGTGCTATGTCTATCTAAACAAGGATGGACAATGTCACTTGTGATTTGTAACACTTTGTATTTTGTAACTGATTGTTCAATAAGAGAACTTCCAATAAAAACCATTGAAATAGAAAAATGGAGTTATTGCCTTTCATTCATAAATTTTGTGATGTAAGCTTTGCAAACACTTAGTGTTCTCATTTTTTTAAAGTTGTTTAGAGAATATGGCAAGAATTCACCCAGCTGTGATAAATGTTGTCCATATTTTATCTCATACAGTGATTTCTTATGATCATTGATTCCCTCTAGTGACCATAGTGCGGTATTGTTGTATTTTTTTACTGATTGGGGCCTTTCAAGAAAAATACCTCATTATGACCACTAGATGGAGAAGACCATCATAGGATATCACTGTGTTAACCACTTCAGCTCTGGAAGGTTTTCCCTCCTTCATGATCAGGACATTTTTTCCTATTAAGCACTGCACTATTTTAACTGGTAAATGTGCGGTCATGGAAGCCCGTACCCAAATGACATTTATATAACTTTTTTCACACAAATAGAGCTTTCTTTTGGTGCTATTTGACCACCACTAGGGTTTTTATTTTTTTCATATATATATATATATATATATATTAGAAGGCCAGTATGCTGGCCTCAGTTTATGGGAGGGGCCCGGAGGGTATTTAAGCTGACCACTTCCCCTTCCTCTTTGTCAGTTCCAGTGCACGATACTACACGTCACTGGGCTGACTCTTCCCAGCTCACCTTGTGTTCATGAGTCTGTCTGTCCGTCCGACCGATTAAATGTCTTGCAGCTTCTCCGTGCATGGTGTTCGTCTGCGGTTCTCATTTGCTGTTGCAGGTAGGGTTTGAACTTTTTCGTTCATACGCAATGTTGCGATTTATGTTTCCTATCCTGCATCTCTTTCGCTCTTAGCTGCCTCTAAATTGTTGTCGGTCATGTCCTGTCGTCATTTGGCACAGGTGTAGTAGATTCACATGTTCCCTCAGCCTTGCTTGTCATCCCACCCATAAAACATACGTTTTCATTTGTAGATCCAAACCTCCGAGCCACTGTTAGTCATTGTCCGATTTTTCACTCATTCCAGGCTGCGTTGCTCATAGGATTCACAGTCTATAGGGTTGCCATCTCCTCCATTTGGAGATGAGCATGTATTGTTTGCACAGGTTCTGTGGCTGATTGAGGTGGTAATTAGATCCACCTGGTGCCTTCTCTGCACTTGATTAGCATGGGGGGCTGGGTGGTTGGTATGGGTTCGGTTTTAGAGTAAGGAGTGGCATACACTCTCCAACCAATTCATAACAGATTCACTTCATACTTTTCAACCAATTTCTTTTACCCTACTACCGATTCATATCAGATATGTTGCATTACCTACCACAGTCTGATTCGTACCTAGTCGTGTCAGCGGCACAACGGTCGCATCAGATACATCCTGCACCGATTCATATCACTCACTCTCGTACCCTACAAACGATTCATTGTTATGTCATGTTACTCACTGATTCATATCACTTTCATGCCATACGCATCACTCCAATTCGAGCCTAGTCGCCTCGGCGGTACAACGGTTCGCGTTGGTCATGTCCCAAACATTGATTCGTAGCGGTTCTTACCATACCCTACAATTCGTTATTCATATTATTTCTACTGACTGATTCAGGTCGCAGCGGCAGCTACATGCATCACAGTCCATTCCAAACCTAGTCGCTCCGGCGGCACAACGGTTCACATCACAGTCCCTATCACAAATCTATGATTCGTTACGTATGCTACTTCGCAGTTCGTTCCTACATATACAATTCTACTATCCTTTTTCTTTTTCGCCTATCAGTAGGTGACCTTTTCTTGCAATCGCTGCAAGACACACATCTCACCATAACTCCTTGCAATCGCTGCAAGACACGCATCTCACCATAACTCCTTGCAATCGCTGCAAGAAACACGCATCTCACCATAACTCCTTGCAATCGCTGCAAGAAACACGCATCTCACCATAACTCCTTGCAATCGCTGCAAGAAACACGCATCTCACCATAACTCCTTGCAATCGCTGCAAGAAACACGCATCTCACCATAACTCCTTGCAATCGCTGCAAGAAACACGCATCTCACCATAACTCCTTGCAATCGCTGCAAGAAACACGCATCTCACCATAACTCCTTGCAATCGCTGCAAGAAACACGCATCTCACCATATACCCATTTTGCAATCTCTGTAAAATATGCATCTCAGTACAAACTCCTTGCAATTGCTACAATACACGCATCTTACCATTTACCCGTTTGCAATCACTGCAAAACATGCATCTCAGTATAAACTCCTTGCAAATACACGCATCTTAGTGTTTACCCACTTGCAATAGCTGCAAAACACGCATCTCAGCATTTAACCATTTTTGCAATCACTGCAAAACACACATCTCAGTATATACTCCTTGCAATCGCTGCAAAACACGCATCTCAGCATTTACCCATTTGCAATCGCTGCAAACATGCATCTCAACATATACTCATTGCAATCGCTGCAAGCACACTCAGTGGTGCTCATACAGCCCACTTCATTTTTTAGTGGCACTTAATTGGTCACTCGTCTCCAGTGGCATTCATACGAGCCACTCATCGTTTTCGTCTGTCTTTTCTCCCTCAGGTCAGTCGAGTTTAGGTTCCATCCTGTACCAGGTTGGACGTTATTTCCCAGGTAAAAAAAAAAAAAACGCTATGTTTGCATCTTCACCAGGGCCAGTCACATACAAGGGGGACACATAAAAAAGGAAAAAAAAAAAAAAAGTAAAGAAATCTTGTTGCACTCATGTCACCCCTACTGCAGGTGTTCCCGGTCGACCGAGTTTCGATCATAACCAGGACCTCGCTACTAGAGCGTCAGTCAGGGCCTAGTTCATGGGCTTTTCTATCACAACATTCTGCAGCACCCTTTCACTATACCGTTACTTCACATACATCATTGGACGTGATCTCCAGGCGTTAGTTCTGCCACATATGTCTATACATGACACTCTGTTTTCGAAGGGCGACCCTTCACCTCGCAGACAAGGTCGCTTAACAGTAGACTTGCTGGCAGTGCAAGTGTTAGCAGGCCGAGCACACGTCACCCCCTACAGACCGCAACATTCCTACGTAGGCCGTACCAGACTTCTACTTCTCACCCCAGTACGCCCTGGGGTTCTGGTCTTCAGGTTTGTGCTTGCCACAGACGGGCACCCGAGCTATCGGTTATCTGGCCATTCACCTCTTGGCCCACCTCGGTCGCTACGCACTCTTCTGAGTTTTCTAAATTTCAACTCTACATAAGTTCTGCACAACAGAACTCTGTCAGCTCCTGTCTATGCCTATCATTCCTTTTTCTGTACTTCTTCCTTTTCCCTCCTCTCTGAGTTTTCTCTTTACCACTCGGCTCTCTATCCTATGGCTATGACTCCTCTTAAATATGAGCATCCAGCCCCCTTTTGTCTTCTGGCAGCGAGGACTTCACACCCGCCCCTCTGTTACCCCCCCAAGCGGCTCAGAGTGCGGATGCCTGCAGTCCCTCAGGGGACAAGAACATCCCCAAACTCATAGCTGAGTCGCAGGGATATTCCCTTTCCTGCTATGGCCAGGAAGGCAGAGCTTTTCAGGCTCCTCTTCCCACCTCCAGCTGCAGCTGGGCCCAACAGGCATCCCTACAATCCATCCACGGGGCCCAGCTGCACTCTTTGGTCTCCCCCTTAGCCGCGAAAAGTCGAGGCGTCCAGACCAGAGTCACACCTTTGAAAGTTCGCCCACCCATGACCCTCCCTGACCTGGTCATGGTCCTGATGACAGCTTCTCCTTCGGCAGGTACACCAGGCTCTGCACCTATCGTCCTCCCCGTTCATCTTGTCCCGACCAGCATCGGGGAGGATATATTGGAGGGCAAACATGTCAATGGGCATCCCTGCTCATCTCAGTCCATGACTTAGCTGACAACAAATCATACGCCTGGCTTCGGGATGTTCAGAGGTGTACTTTGTTCAGCCACCCTCAGCAGGAGGGAGGAGCTGGACTTATACCTTCATGCAGTGACAGATCTTGCTTACAAATATGGAGGTTTTGCCTTCTACGACCATCGGTCGTTTTCAGCCAAAGCAGCAGCGAGACTTGCCCAGTTCCAGATAAGCTCTGACTGGAGCCTCACAGACACGGAACTCTTTTTTTTTCGCCACTTCGCCCACAAAGCTGATGTTTTCGCCCAATCCCTCACTTGAACCTGTCACACCAGGCCCAGTGTCACAGGGTTATCTATTATCCGGACGATTTTCTGCTCATCGAACACCTAGACATACCCCCCTGGTAGATCTAGACAAGCTAAGAGAGGTCTTCAACAATCTCAATGAACACATAGTGGAAGGCCCTTCCTGGATAAGCATGCCATGCAGCCTAGCCTGCCTTCTGACAAATTGGCTTGTGTTAGGTTGGTCCTTCAGGAGTTTACCCGGTCACAGGAATGTACTAAAAGACAGCTGCAGTCCTTGATAGGGATGCTCAATTTCGCTATGAGAACAATTCCTCAGGGGCGGTCGTTCATCTCAAGGCTCTTAGTCTTTCTTGCCCGAGTGCAGGACCCGACCAAGTCCTCAGACTAGACCCAGCAGCAATAGCAGACTTGGCTATGTGGGACGAGTTCCTCTTCAACTGGAATGACATATCAATGTTTTTCCCTCAGTATCAGCTCAGTCGCCCCAGGTAGTCACAGATGCTGCAGCCTCCACCAGCTTTGCTGCAATTTTTGGCCATCACTGGTTCGCCAGACCTTGGCTCCCGGAAATCTGCCTGATTCCTGGTTTCCCTCGATCTTCGTCATTGTTCGAGCTGTACCCCATCGTGACAGCAGCCCAAGTCTGGGGCCACACGTAGACCGATCAGACAGAGCTCTTCACCACTGACAACCAGGCTACAGCTGACATCATTAATAAAGGGAGATCCAAGTCGCTCCCCGTTATGTCCTTCCTGCGCAGTCTGCTGCAATTGTCACTACATCACCAAATTTAACAGTTACTGTGAGCATATCCCTGGCAAGTGCAATACCGCAGCCAATGCACTGTCCCGCTCCAATTTTGTCTCATTCTTCCAGCAGGAACCCAGAGCCGACCCATCTTCCACTCCTATCCCACCTTGGTCTCAACTAACAATGGATTGAAGCCACACCTTGCCAATGCAACCGGGCTCATCAACCACTTAATGTCTAGCAACACACTAAATGCTTATCGCACGGCCTGGAATGCCTACCGTAGGTTCCTTGCCACTTGTTGTGGAACC
Source organism: Lithobates septentrionalis (assembly GCA_037952835.1). Classification (NCBI taxonomy): domain Eukaryota; kingdom Metazoa; phylum Chordata; class Amphibia; order Anura; family Ranidae; genus Lithobates; species Lithobates septentrionalis. The sequence continues at coordinate 396,341 of JBBDGP010001532.1, forward strand.
ACAGTAGATGACGTCACTCATGTCCTAGCCTTTATATCTTATTGCCACACACAGCTGGCTCTCCCTCATACCCCTATCAGGCTGTACCTGGCCGGTATCCAAGCCACTATGTTTTTTATCTTACAGTCTCCAAAACGCAACAAACCGGACCCGGAGTGGATATGAACTTCGAACCAGCAACGCCTGGTGCCCAGCAACGATCTTTTGACCGTCTGCTCTTGCACCTACCCAGCCAGCCAGTCTCCAGCCCGTTACTGCCTTTTCCAGGGAACCCCCTGAGTGGCAGTCAGTTTATTAACCATGTTAGGGTCCTACTGGTCAACTTAGGCCTAGACCCCGGGTGGTATTCTGGACATTGCTTTGGATCAGCGAAGCCTCAGCCACATCTCAGCACAGAGTACCAGACCATGTGACCAAGTAGCTAGGCAGGTGAAAGTCTGCCTGCTTCGCCAGATATATATTCCAAACCCTCAAGATGGCCCTTTCTCCAAGCTCACTCAATGAGGTTAGAGGCAAAAAGATATTTCCCTACCTGGTTCATTTTGGCCCCTTTTCTTGCCATACCTACCAGATGACCAAAAGCCACACCTCAGGTCTATTTATGTTGTAAGTCTTGTCGCGTGTTTATGTGATCCACATTTATCTCGGTCTTAGGGCCACGACCATAAATTAGAAGGCCAGTATGCTGGCCTGAGTTTATGGGAGGGGCCCGGAAGGTATTTAAGCTGACCACTTCCCCTTCCTCTTTGTCAGTTCCAGTGCACGATATATATGTGTGTGTGTGTGTGTGCGTGTGTGTGTGTGTGTATATGTATATGTATATATGTATATATATATATATATATATATATATATAAATAGTATATCATTATTTTTTCAATAGAATTTATTGAAGATTTTTATGTTACAAAGATATAGTGACAGGAGGGACTCCATGTCACCAGAAACACATTTTTCAGAGTGTTGTTTACAGAAGTTTAAACCATAAAATGAACAATAGCAAGATCCTACTAGTAGGGTGTAACAATGCACTCTTATGCCGCGTACACACGAGCGCACTTTCCGGCAGAAAAGGTCTGATGGAACGATTCCGTCAGACATTCCGATCATGTGTGGGCTTCATCGGACCTTCATCGGATCTTTTCTGTCGAAAATTCCGACAGACCTATAAATAAGACATGTTTCAAGTCTTTCCGACGGACTCGATTCCTATCGAAAAATCAGTTCGACTGTATGGACCGACGAACCAAAAACGACGCAAGAGCAGCGATTGGCTACTGGCTATGAACTTCCTTATTCTAGTCCGGACATATGTCATCATGTTCAAAACGATCAGACTTTGGTGTGAACATGTGTAGGCAAGTCCGTTTCGTCGGAACTCTGTTGAAAAGTCCTTCGGAATTCAGGGGGACGAGAAGTCCGCTTGTATGTACACGGCATTAGAGAGCGATTGAGTAAGTAAATAAGTATGTACTTAAGTAAAGTAAGCAAGCAAATAAGTAAGTAAGGGACTATAGTGCTGTATAATAATGTAAGTAGGTGAGTGTACATTTATTGTACCCTGGTCTCCCGTGGCGGAAGGAGGCAAGGGGTGCAATGAAAGAAAAGAAGAGCTAAAACAAAAACATACCTACAATAGTACATCAAACAGAATAACCGAGAACCAGGTATGACTGGATGGATCTTCTAAGCTGGATTGCCCAGCTAAGGGGGGGGCATAGAAGGTGGGGCCTGCAACTGCTTCCCTTCGGTACTACATATGAAGCAATGGTACCAAACAATAGTAATAGGAAGTCCCGATATTTACTGGCCAGTATGCCAGTGAGGGAGTGATTTTGGATGGTTAGATCCCTGGAAAGAGGAAGGGGGGTGAGAAAGAGCTCAAGAGGTGTCGTCCTTGTCGTAGTGTGCGTGGAGATCCTCATTGTAAACGAAAGGACTGCAAAGGTTCTTAAGTGCGTCTGGGGATGTTGTTGCGTTTTATGAAAGCCTGCTAACATAGGAGGAAGCCTTGTTTGGCGGCTGAGTGGTTGAAGTCTGTGTTCAATTTCTCTTTGTGGAGCAGCAGTAGTAGTTCCTGTTTTATCTGAGAAAGTTTTGGACGTGAGGGAGATGTCCAATTTGTTAGTAGTGCTCTCCGAGTCACTAAGAGACAGATTAAGATCCAATTTATGTGTTGGGTCTTTGCATTGGATGACCAAGTCAACAGCTGCTTGTCCCCATACCCGAAGATGAGAAGAAGAGGGTCTTTAGGAAGATAAAGCAGGGTAATTCCTTGAATGAAGGATATGGTTTGATCCCAATAAGCGGAGATGTATGTGCATGACCAAAAGCAGTGAGTTAGGATGGGTCTTTGCTGGGGGCAGAGAGGGCAGAAGGCCAAGTGAGGATTGTTTTTTACCAGATGGAAAGGTATGTGTGCATGATGGATTATTTTAATTTGTGTTTCCCTCCATAGTTCGCAAGGTATCAGCCGGAGGACTTTGTTGTATCCCTGCAGAATTTTGTCCGAGAGCTCTGGATCCGCAAAGTCCTTATCCCAATTTGCTGCGGATGAGAACAAAAAAGGGGAGGTGATTTTGCTGATCAGAGGTTTATATATGTGATGGTGTAAGATCCTTCTTGGAGTAGACGATCCGTTATTGATTTCCTAAATCTCCTACCACCCTCCCTGTATGAAGTGCGGATGAAGTTGACACATTGCCAGTAGTAGAAGACATGGGAATTTGGCAGAGAGAATTTTTCAGCTATAATTGGGAAAGGCATATGGTGCTCCTGTTTCTGTGTCACAGAGAGAGGAGAATTCAGTAAGGCAATTTGGTTGCCATAAGGTGTATATTGGGTGTTCCATCCCCGGAGGAAAGCTGGGGTTTCTTTGAATTGGTAGGTGCCTGGAGATGAAGGGGGAGAGGTTTAAGCACTTGCTTACTTCCCTCCATGCTATAGCTGTATCTCGTAGATGAAGGTTGTGTTGCAAGTCTGATCAGATTGATTTCCATTTGCAGTGTAGTATGGCCACCAATGAGTATGGGTGGGCCATTGCTGATTTGGAAGAGAAGTTGGAGTAGTGAGAAGTCTTCATTGTCCAGTCCAGGCCTATTCTCAGTAGGCAGGATAGATTGTACGCCCTGATATTTGGGAGACTAATGCCCCCCTCGCCTCTGGGAAGATGTAGTTTAGGTAAAGCTATACGTGGTCTCTTATTTTTTTGCCAAATAAATTTGGAATTGGCTTTATTTAACAGCTGTATATCTGTAGAGGTATAGTTTGAAGAGGGTAGAGTAAACGGGCAAAGCTGACTTTCTTAAATAGGTGGCATCTTCCCAGTAGCGAAAGAGGCAGATCCATCCTGTTTTCCAATTCTTGAGTGATTTTGGTAATTAAAGAAGGATAGTTTAAGGTGTACAAGGAAGAAGGAACTGTCCCTATCTTGATACCCAAGTATGTGATATGAGATTTAGCTATAGTGAAGGGTGAGTGGTATGACCAGAGGGAGTTTGTAGAGGAGCCCAAGGGAAGGGTTTTGCTCTTATTATAGTTGATGCGCAGGCCCGAGTGGAGTCTGAATTCATCAAATCACTTTTTAATTGTGATCATGTCAAGGGAGGGATTGGCAAAAAAAATAATAAGTACATTGTCTGCGAAAAGAGCTGTACACAGATCGTGGTCGCCTATATGTATCCCGTGTATCGGGGCTTGGCTTTTTAGATATCTAGAAAGGGGTTCCAGTGCTGGCAAGTTGAAGAGCAAAGGTGATAGGGGGCACCCTTGTCTTGTACCTTTTTCTATAGGCGGAATTCATTGGTGAGGAGACCTGCCACCACCAGTTTGGCTGCGGGAGAGGTGTACATAGAATTGACATGGTGGTTGAAAGAGCCCGTGAAGCCCATCTTGTTCAAGACCAGTGAGAGACAATTAAAGTTGACGTTGTTGAAGGCTTTTTCTGTGTTCAGAGTGATGATAGCAAAATCTCCACCTGGGTGGCTTTTAGCATGTTCTAAAAAGCACCTTGCGGATATTTAATGTGGCTGTTCTCCCTTTTACAAAGCCTGACTGGGCTGGGTGTATCAAAGTGGGGATAATATTGGCAAGTCTGGTGGCAACAATTTTTGAGAGGGTCTTGACATCCAGATTCAATAGTGTGATAGGCCTGTATGAGCCCGGTTCAAGGGGGTCTTTTCCTTTTTTTTGCCAGTTGTTTGATTATGGCTTGATTTCCTGTGGGAAGGTATGATGACCCACCTGACAAATGTCATTCTATACACGGAGTAAGGTGGGTTCAACTGTCTCTTGGAGAGTCTTGTAGAATTCCCCTGTGACCCGGGGCTTTGCTGGGGGCTAGTGGGGGGAATTGTTGTGGAAAGTTCAGAGCTAGAAATAGGCGCTTTTAGGGATTTGAGTTGGGAGAGAGTAATCACCACTAGGTCAGGTTTTTCAAGAAATTTTAGAGTAGTGCTGCTTTCGATGGTGGGGTCTGGGGCGTATAAAGAGGAATACATTTTTTTCATGACCTTACTGACCTCCTGAGGTGTCGTGGGAACGGACCCTGACGAGTCTCCTAGAGCAGTAATAAGTGTGGAACCATACTTTTAAAAAGAAAAGCACCATAAACCAAGCAGTTTGAATTGAATAATTTATTAATGAAGCCTGTGTAAATGACAGACTTCCTTAATAGGACACCTTCATACAAAAAAACATAAAACATATAACATGTACAAAAGACAATGCGGAGTATCAACCCACATGCTGGAAATTTAATGATAAAGATAATTATCTCAGATATCAAAAAAACTATAGGAATTCCCATTTATGATAAAGTGCACACTGAGCAGACGTAGCAATTGCCAAAATGATATTGAAGACAAATGCCTCGTTTCCACTGAGCGGTTCGGTTCGGTACGCTATTTTGGGTGTTTTCATTATGAAAGCAGCCCATACAACCGAACCGTACCACTCCATTCAGGGTCCTGCTTCAGATGTGGGGCCATAGAAAATGGAACGGTTCGGTTAGGGTGGAGATACGATACAATCCACTGATTGGCTGACAGAAAACCCTTTGCTGTGCTATGCTGAGGCATTTTTTCTAAACCCTGTATGGCCCCTTGTAGTCCCACTTGCAGTGGAAATGCTCACCAGAATAGACCGGACCATTCTAGGCCATTCAAACTGTACCGACCCGAACCGATCCGCTCAGTGGAAACGAGGCAAAAGGGATCTCTTTAATGACCAAGATCAAGTTCAAAAAGGGCCAAAAAATGGAGTCAACTATAGACACTGATTCTTTCAAGTCCTGATGGAGGTAACTTTCCGTGTATAACAGAGTAATATCTCCTTGTAATCATGTGTACTGTAATTGGTCATTGATTTAAAGAAGCAAATATTTCCTCAATATAGATATTGAGTGGTTGTGGCAAAACACAATAAATGTTGATGAAAGAATGTGGCAGTTTTGTAGTACAGACCATTCCTTATACATTTCACAGTGAAGATAGCAATAGATAATAAATCCTTGATTAGAGAGGGTTAAAGATGGCTGATTATCTTAACTGGGAGCTCATTGAAGTCTGAACTAAGGAAGATAAAAGGAGCACCTGCATAACCCCTCCCTATTCTGAAGAAGTCCTCTGATTGGAGGAAAAAATGCATCAATCAAGTGATGTCATCACATTATTCAATCCGGCAATGGAACCCACACACAAGCCTTAAGATCTCTGAAAATGGACTTTAAGATAGGCCGGCTGGCCTGCTCTGTCTCTGGCTTTATAGAGCAACACTGGGCATTGACAAAGGGATTGTAATCCTAGCATGTATTATTACCTAGCAAAACCTCATTTACAGCAACTTTATGTGAAGATAACCTTGAAGGATTGAAATACAGCTCCGTGACCATCATCTAACACAGTGATTCTCAACCCCTGTCCTCAGGACCCACTGACGGGCCAGGTTTGCAAGATAACTGAAATGCATCACAGGTGATATCATTTGCTGCTCGGTGATTGCAGTATTCTAGTCTACATCTCCCCCAAGGTAATACTTCAAATCTGGCCTGTTGGTGGGTCCTGAGGACTGGAGTTGAGAACCACTGATCTAACAGATCCTATCATTGGTTCACTGAACCCCAGATTTACTGAAACAGCGTAACAGTGAGGACTTTCTCAGGCAATTAGCCATTTATACTGTTTTAAACAACGCTGAATTGCTGAGTTATTGACTGGAAAAATGATGATCCATTACTTCAGCCCCTGTGAAATGAATACATCTGCAGACACTGTGATCTGTATCCATTGAGATAAAGAAATCTGCTGTCTTGAAAACACAAGCAAGATTCCACATCAGCCGTCTCCAATCCTCTCTAACCACTTGCCGACCGCTGCACGCCGATATACGTCGGTACAATGGCAGTGGTGGGCAAATGGGCGTACCTGAACGTCCCCTTTAATCGGCGGGGCTAGTGGGCGCGTACCCGCCATTAACAGAGTGACCGTGCCCGTGGGACCGGCGGACTCGATGTCCGCCTGTCTTCCGGTGATCGTGTCACGGAGCCGCAGAACGGGGATTTCCCCGTTCTGACTAGTGACATGACAGAGATCTACTGCTCCATCGGGAGCAGTGATCTCTGTCATGTGAGTTAAAGCCCATCCCCCCCAGTTTGTTTGGGTACAACGTCGCACGACCGCGCAATTGTCAGTTAAAGCGACGCAGTGCCGAATCGCAAAAAATGCTCTGGTTAGGAAGGGGGTAAAATCTTCCGGGGCTGAAGTGGTTAATCAAGGATTTATTTATCTATTGCTATCTTCACTGTGAAATGTATAAGGAATGGTGTGTACTACAAAACTGCCACATTCTTTCATCAACATTTATTGTGTTTTGCCACAACCACTCAATATCTATATTGTGGAAATATTTGCTGCTTTAAATCAATGACCAATTACAATACACATGATTACAAGGTGATATTGCTATACACGGAAAGTTACCTCCATCAGGACTTGATAGAATCAGTGTCTATAGTTGACTACATTTTTTGGCCATTTTTGAACTTGATCTTGGTCATTAAAGAGATCCCTTTGTCTTCAATATGGTTTTGGCAATAGCTACCTCTTCTCAGTGGGAATTCCTATAGTTTTTTGATATCTGAGATAATTATCTTTATCTTTATATTTCCAGCATGTGGGTTGATAATCCGGATTGTCTTTTTAACAATGTTTTGTACAAATGTATATGTTTTATGTTTTCTAAAAGTATAAAGGTGTCCTATTTAGGAAGTCTGTCATTTACACAGACTTCATTAATAAATTATTCAATTCAAACTTCTTGGTTTATGGTGCTTTTCTTTTTGATAGTGTGGTTCCACGCTTATTACTGCCCTATTTGACTTGTCAGGGTCCGTTCACACGCCACCTCATTCCTCCTTATACGCCCCAGACCCCATCGAAAGCAGCACTACTCTAAAATTCCTTGAAAAACTTGACCTAGTGGTGATGACTCTCTCCCAACACAGATCCCTAAACGCACCTATTTCTAGCTCTGAACCTTCCACAACAATTCCTCCGCTAGCCCCCAGCAAAACCCCGGGTCCTGACGGATTCTCAGGGGAATTCTACAAGACTCTCCAAGAGACAGTTGAACCCACCTTACTCCGTGTCTATAATGACATTTGTCAGGTGGGTCATCATACCTTCCCACAGTTTCACTATCTCAATTTAATTTATGCTAATCATTAAAAGCACAACCACACCACACAGGTGAGTCAGTGGATTCTCTACCTCTGTATAAACGGTGTTCCGTTTTTTTTTCCCCCTTTTTTTATTCAGAGTGGGACTATGTGGTCCTTTGCAAAGTCTCGCAAGAAGCTTACCCACTTGATTACCGTATTTGTATAGTGTGGCGTCTCTGTTTGCTCGTTTGGTCAGCTCCAGAATATCTGCCCATGTGTCAAAGTCGTTTTTGGCTTTTTGCCATAGGTCTCTATTTTCGGGGGAGTTTTGGGAGGAAAGAGATTGCTCAGACCCCCTGAGACGGGAACATGCTTCCCTATAGCTAGATAAGGCATTTTTTCTTATAGGAGGCAGCGTAGGAGATGATCCAACCCCCAAAGATAGGCATGGCCGGTATCCCAATAGAGGTTAAGATTGTCACGCATGAGATGAATTTGCAGAGACAAATTCCTTCCATGCCGGGTCCATGTATGTCTGGAAGTCGGCGTTGTTATAAAAACGTGACAGGAAACGCCATAGGCGAGGAATAGGTTTGGAGTCTGTTATGCCAAGCATCGATACTGGGACATGGTCTGAAATGGCTATTTCATGTATCTCTGTCTCTGATATCATCGGGATTATGTTATCTGTACAACAAATATAGTAAATTCTGGTGAAAACTTTGTGAGGAGAAGAATAAAACGTGAATCTGTCCACTGGGTGGGAGTGACGCCAAGCATCAGTTAAGTGGAAGGATTCCATAGTGGAGGCAAAGAAGGTTTGGTCCGAGTTATGCGTTCCTCTTGTGGTCATTTAGGAGTGGATCTGTCATGTACATTGTGGAGCTGAAATCCCCACCTACTACATGTTGGATATTTGGGAACTTCAGAAGTCTTGTGGATAGGTCTCCAAAGAATTGTTCCCCAGGGTTGTTAGGCACATAGACGTTAGAGAACATAAGCTCTCTGTCACCCAAATGGATGTGAACGGTAATAAGACGTCCCTGGCTGTCGGAGTCTATATTTAATACTTCACATTCAAGGTTTTTGTGAATCAAGATGAGTACCCCGGCCTGGAGGCCGCCTGTGTCAGATCCTAACACAATGTCTCCTCACAATTTGTTCTAGTGGTGAAAGTCAAACACAGCTGGACTCAAATGAAGGTGTAGAACCATCTCAAGGATGATCAGAAGAAATGGACAGCACCTGAGTTATATATATGAGTGTCACAGCAAAGGGTCTGAATACTTAGGACTATGTGATATTTCAGCTTTTCTTTTTTAATAAATCTGCAAAAATGGGGGGGGGGGCTGACATATATACAGGTGTGTGTGTGGTGGCGCTGACATATATACAGGTGTGTGTGTGGGGGGCTGACATATATACAGGTGTGTGTGTGGGGGGCTGACATATATACAGGTGTGTGTGGGGGGCTGATATATATACAGGTGTGTGTGTGGGGGGCTGACATATATACAGTTGTGTGGGGGGGGGCTGACATATATACAGTTGTGTGTGGGGGGCTGACATATATACAGGTGTGTGTGTGGGGGGCTGACATATATACAGGTGTGTGTGTGGGGGGCTGACATATATACAGGTGTGTGTGTGGGGGGCTGACATATATACAGGTGTGTGTGGGGGCTGACATATATACAGGTGTGTGTGTGGGGGGCTGACATATATACAGGTGTGTGTGGGGGAGCTGGCATATATACAGGTGTGTGTGTGGTGGCTCTGACATATATACAGGTGTGTGTGGGGGGCTGACATATATACAGGTGTGTGTGGGGGAGCTGGCATATATACAGGTGTGTGTGTGGTGGCTCTGACATATATACAGGTGTGTGTGGGGGCGCTGACATATATACAGGTGTGTGGGGGGGCTGACATATATACAGGTGTGTGTGGGGGGCTGACATATATACAGGTGTGTGTGGGGGGCTGACATATATACAGGTGTGCGTGGGAGGCTGACATATATACAGGTGTGTGTGTGGGGGCGCTGACAAGTCCGACCGGTTTCGTCAGTGCATTCTGACGTCATCAGGGATCATACGCACGGGCACGCCGCTTCCTTAAATACACACACCAAACAAAGGTATCCAACCCAGTCACATCCCGCCTCGTGAAGGGATTAACCAAGATTAAAGATAAAAGAATAATAAACACTGCCATCTTGTGGCCAACAAACAAAATGCAATTATAAAATTAACGTCCAAAACTGCCATCTTGTGGATAGATGCCAGGTTAAACAACTGAATAAAATGTCAGTTTATAGTGGATAAATAAATCAGGATACATAAATAAAATAAAATTTAATTTAATTTAATTAAAACAATTTGAAGAATATAGAAATTAAAAAGTATAAAATTGGGGGAATGTAAATTTAAAGAGATGAGACCGGAATGGATTGCCTTTTCACAATATATATCAGTAAGGTCAATAATTAGACAGATAACAATTTAGATCGATGTCGACATTAATACTTGCCAGAACAAGTGTGTTCAATCTATAAATCCATTCCGTTTCATTTTTTGATATTCTCTGTACCATATTTCCTCCCCTACAATCAGCATCCAGCTTGTCTATCCCAAAAAATCTAGCCTAGCTAGGATCCTGCCGGTGGTGGATTCTAAAGTGGTTCGAGAGACTGTGTTTGGGAGAACCGTTTTTTGTGTTTGTGAGGTGTTCATTGATAGGTGTGCAGAGGTTTCTTTTGGTACGTCCAACGTACTGTAACCCGCACGGGCAAATAATAAGGTATGTAACAGGCAGATTTACAGGTGATGAATGTATCTATTTTGTAGTCTTTGCCCGTGCTGAAGGATGTGAAGTGGTCTACTTTTCTCATATTGTTCCTAGTTAATTTGCAGGCTTTACACTTCCTACAGTCAGTATTATTTGTCATATTTAGTCATTTATGAGTATTATCATTTGACACATCTATATTTTATTTTTTACACTAGTGTGTGATATTTGCACTTGCACTTTAAATGGAGCGCGGTTTGTAATTAATTTGTTAATTATTGTCCCTTACATTTATCCTTATAACGTGCTGCTCCTAAATTGGTTTAACCAGCCTCCATTTGCACGGGTTTGTAGTTTCTACCGTTGACCATAAATATATACAGGTGTGTGTGGGGGGCTGACATATATACAGGTGTGTGTGGGAGGCTGACATATATACAGGTGTGTGTGTGGGGGACTGACATAGATACAGGTGTGTGTGGGGGGCTGACATATATACAGGTGTGTGTGGGGGGCTGACATATATACAGTTGTGTGTGTGGGGGACTGACATATATACAGGTGTGTGTGGGGGGCTGACATATATACAGGTGTGTGGGGGACGCTGACATATATACAGGTGTGTGTGGGGGGCTGACATATATACAGGTGTGTGGGGGACGCTGACATATATACAGGTGTGTGTGGGGCGCTGACATATATACAGTTGTGTGTGGGGGGCTGACATATATACAGTTCTGTGTGGGGTGCTGACATATATACAGGTGTGTGGGGGGCTGACATATAAACAGGTGTGTGTGGGGGGCTGACATATTTACAGGTGTGTGGGGGGCTGACATATATACAGGTGTGTGGGGGGCTGACATATATACAGTTGTGTGTGGAGGGCTGACATATATACAGGTGTGTGTGTGGGGGGCTGACATATATACAGTTGTGTGTGGGGGGCTGACATATATACAGGTGTGTGTGTGGGGGGCTGACATATATACAGGTATGTGTGGGGGCGCTGAAATATATACAGGTGTGTGTGTGGGGGGCTGACATATATACAGGTGTGTGTGTGGGGGCTGACATATATACAGGTATGTGTGGGGGGCGCTGACATATATACAGGTGTGTGTGGGGGGGGCTGACATATATACAGGTGTGTGGGGGGGCACTGACATATATACAGGTGTGTGGGGGGCTGACATATATACAGATGTGTGTGTGGGGGGGCTGACATATATACAGGTGTGTGTGGGGGGGGTGCTGACATATATACAGGTGTGTGGGGGCTGACATATACAGTTGTGTGTTGGGGGGCTGACATATATACAGTTGTGTGTTGGGGGGCTGACATATATACAGGTATGTGGGGGGCTGACATATATACATGTGTGTGGGGGGGCTGACATATATACAGGTATGTGGGGGGGGCTGACATATGTACAGGTATGTGGGGGGCTGACATAGTGTGAGGGGGGCTGACATACAGACAGGATTGCGGGGGGGGGGCTGAGTGCGTACAGGTGAGGTGGCCGGTGTGCGGATTTGATAGGATGGCCTGTGGGCAAGCCCTGGGGAATGTTGGTGGTCAGGCTCGGGGGGGGGCCCAGGCCTAAAGCTGTGTAAGGGGCCCAAAAATTTCTGATGGCTGCCCTGCCTTGGAATGTCTACCTTCCAGAAAGGAGTCATTTTGGGGGGTGTCTGATCTGTCCTTGCATTTTAGGGCCTCAACAACTGATAGGTAGTCAGTAGGGATGAACTTCGAGTTTGAGTCGAACTCTTGTTCGACTCGAACATTGGCTGTTCGCAAGTTCACCGAACAGCGAACAATTTGGGGTGTTCGCGGCAAATTTGAATGACGCAGAACACCCTTTAAAAGTCTATGGGAGAAATCAAAAGTGCTAATTTTAAAGGCTTATATGCAAGTTATTGTCATAAAAAGTGTTTGGGGACCTGGGTCCTGCCCAGGGGACATGGATCAATGCAAAAAAAAGTTTTAAAAACGGCCGTTTTTTCAGGAGCAGTGATTTTAATAATGCTTAAAGTCAAACAATAAAAGTGTAATATCCCTTTAAATTTCTTAGCTGGGGGGTGTCTATAGTATGCCTGTAAAGGGGCGCATGTTTCCCGTGTTTAGAACAGTCTGACAGAAAAATGACATTTCGAAGGAAAAAACCCATTTAAAACTACTCGCGGCTATTGCATTGCCGACAATACACATAGAAGTTCATTGATAAAAACGGCATGGGAATTCCCCACAGGGGAACCCCGAACCAAAATTTTTAAAAAAAATGACGTGGGGGTCCACCTAAATTCCATACCAGGCCCTTCAGGTCTGGTATGGATATTAAGGGGAACCCCCGGCCAAAATTTTAAAAAAAAATGACGTGGGGGTCCCCCTAAATTCCATACCAGACCCTTCAGGTCTGGTATGGATTTTAAGGGGAACCCCGCGCCAAAAACCAAAAAAAAAAAGGCGTGGGGTCCCCCCAAAAATCCATACCAGACCCTTATCCGAGCACGCAACCTGGCAGACCACAGAAAAAGAGGGGGGGGGGGGGGCGAGAGTGCGCCCCCCCCTCCTGAACCATACCAGGCCACATGCCCTCAACATTGGGAGGGTGCTTTGGGGTAGCCCCCCAAAACATCTTGTCCCCATGTTGATGAGGACAAGGGCCTCATCCCCACAACCCTGGCCGGTGGTTGTGGGGGTCTGCGGGCGGGGGGCTTATCGGAATCTGGAAGCCCCCTTTTAACAAGGGGACCCCAGATCCCGCCCCCCCCCCTATGTGAAATGGTAAGGGGGTACTTACCCCTACCATTTCACTAAAAAACTGTCAAAAATGTTAAAAATGACAAGAGACAGTTTGTGAGAATTCATTTATTTAAATGCTTCTTCTTTCTTCCTTCATCTTCTTCTTCTTCTGGTTCTTCTGGTTCTTCCTCCGGCGTTCTCGTCCAGCATCT